>JASVER010000050.1:1387539-1417596 GCA_030449065.1 Oceanodroma leucorhoa | reverse complement strand
TTGTGGATTTATGCTGGCAGGGGAAAGATTAGGTTTCTGTGGGTGTCCCGAGCTTGTCCCTCAGAACAGGACAGAAAGGTTTTGGGTTGCATCCATTGGTTTAGTGGGCATGGGTACTGGGTTGATGGTTGGACTCGATGATCTTAGAGGTCTTTTCCAACCTTAATGATTCTATGATTCTATGATTCTAAGATGTGCTATGACCTTAGGTACATTCAGAGAGTGGTTRGACAAGCAGATGGATAAAAAAATTCAGGTGGACAGAAATGAGTCCTGGTTCAGGATGTCCCTGAATTGGAAACAGAGCTGGAAGTATAGTCAGAGCAAGTATACATACTTTCTCTATTCTGACAGGCTTCTTTAGGCATCCACTTCTGGCCAACAACAGAGACTGCATACTGGGCCGTTGCTCTAACCCAGTACTGTTGCTCTTACAGTCTTGTGTCATATATGGGCCTACTGACCAGCAGCTGCCACTTTCTCCCGCACACCTTTCACTGCATCACACAACATGTGAGAAAGAACCTGATAGAGCTAAGAGCATCATTTTCAGAAGAACATTTTAAAGAGAAAGCAGTAAGGACCACACCTCACATTCACAGAAACAAGCTGAACGGAATGGCTACATGGCACAAYGCAAGGCAGTGTGGAGAAATGAAAAGTATCACTTAAGATATGGCTTATATATAGGAAGAGACATAACTGAGCAGCACAGAGCAAGCCCTTGCAGAGATTACTTTCGACCTCCATAAGCCTTTTTTTTAAACAAACAAACAAACAAAAAAAAGCTTGTTTTTGCTGGAAAGGAACAGGATAAGYATCCATATCACAGAAAAGCACATGCTTTTGGTTGGAGCAACTTTAGTTACAGCTCCATGGGAGAAACCAAGACGTGGAAGCATATGGAAAGAAATCTACAGTTTGATAGAATAATCCCTGTGGCTAGGAAAGCCAGCCTGTGATAAAACCCTTGGGTGTCCGCTGTTTTGGTACTTCCGAGGGGCTGAAAGGAGACTGGATCAATAGCATTTGCATCATATTTGCATTGTATTAATTTCATGCGTCTGTCTTCCTCTGGTGGCCTGTCTGGGCCAAATATAGGAATTCTCCCCCCACTTCTGATACCTTAAGGATGAGAGAAGAATTAATCCTGCCTGTAACTAGTGACTCGATGCAGGCAGGGCAYGTTGGCATTCCTACTGGCACTGAATTTTCTGTTACCTGGCTGGTGTGTYTTCCACACATGCACTCAAGGTTAAAATGTTCTCTGGATTCAGGAACAGGGCATGTCTTCCACTGGTCAGGCTGCCTAGAACCACTTGGTATGGRGGTTTTGGTTTTTCCCCCATAAGTTTCTTTTAGTGTTCTTGTTTTGGTTTAGTGGTTATTTGTTGGGGCTTTTTTAAYAAATGCCCTACTATATCAGCAACCTAGCATATTAATGGTGGTGACCTATCTCCCTGTCCTCTTCCATGGAATGTTTTAGTAAGCTTTTGGTCTTACAATAGGTCGTAAGTTTGTTGTAAGGGTATAGGGGTTTATATTATTGTTGTGAGCAGAGCAGATGTTCTGTAAAACYTYCCGAACTAGACCTCTAAGGCATGGYGGTCCTTTCCTAGGTGTGCTGCTGGGAGCACAGACACCCTTCTCACATCCAGCCTCTTTGTGTCAGTGATGGCATACAATGGAGACGCTTGCTGTACGCTGCAGTACCTGTTTTGAGGACTTGTGGATTTATGCTGGCAGGGGAAAGATTAGGTTTCTGTGGGTGTCCCGAGCTTGTCCCTCAGAACAGGACAGAAAGGTTTTGGGTTGCATCCAGATTGCTCACAAGTTTCACACTCAGTTCCTTTATCGTGCTTGTTGTCCAACATGGAAACTAGCAGGCACCCACACTCCTCCATCTCTTCTAAAGGTCTCAGCATAACTCATAAGTCCATTGTATTTACTTGCAAGGTTCAGAATGGAGAAATTMATCTGTGAAGCTAAGCGCTATCAAAGGTAAAGGTCTTTCCTTCAAGCTTTTATCTCACAAACCCCTCACATCCTCAGTGTCTACAGAGGTCCTGCCTCTGTAGGACCTCTGTAGAATTGGACTAGAAWCGGAGACATCCTGACCTAAATTTGGCTGAAGTGGGCAGACTCTGTAGTGCATGCCCAGGGTATGAGACTGCCCATTCCTCACAGCTCTCACCATCTGCTGTCAGCAGTGAAGGCCACCCAGCACCCTTCCTCTCTTATTTATGTGCAGCAGGTCAGTATAAAACGCTCTGTGTTCCCACATCCTCTCACTTGTGACTCAAGTCTCAAAATCTTCTATGTTGACTAAGATGGCTGTAACCAGAAATGGAGAAAAGAGAGATCTTTTTAAAACTGCAAGGTCCAAGTCTTCTTCCCCATTTGCTGAGAAGAGAAGCAGTGTACGCTAACTTTGTAATTTCTTCTAAACAGTATCACAAATGGCATTCCCGGAGCTTTGCTTGGCATCCACCTCATGCTCCTTTTCAGCCACTAGACTTCCCTCCTTTCCCTTTGACTTTTCTATTATCTCCTGTGTATTCTGCCTGCTCTGGCTACTCCTTCAGTTGAAGGCCGTGGCTTTGCTTCCTGAGATTCAAACAGGCTGTCACCTTTCATCAATAACAATTTCCCTTTTTTTCCCCTCCAGAAAGAAGTGCCTGTCTGGCAGACAAAGGAAAGCACCTCTCACATAAAAGTGGAGCAGAACTAATGTATTTACTGTATTTGCCTATTTTATTATTCCTTGGAGATGTATTAGTTTAACAGGTTTATTTATGGTACGTGAAAAGTTAAATATTCCTTTGTCCTTGGGATTTACATAAACTGGTGCAGTGTGAGATTCTGGGKGTTTTAATGAGGTATTTGTCAAAATACTCTCCCTGGTAGATTTTTTTTTAATACCTTTGAGACCATAAAGGATCATTTTACTACAATACRCTGCTTCTATCGGAGCCTGTGTGAGTGGCTTGTAATATCCTGTGGACATATTTCCTCTAGATGTCTGACTTCCCTTTCGGAGCAGTGAGAGACGAAGGAGCCTGGAGGATCCCTTGCAGACCCTCCCCTGAGCCAGGACGGAGCGGGGCAGCGGGAGCTTCATGCATCCTGCCTGGGTCCTTGGGGCCGGATCAGGGATGCTGCAGAGCCCGCCCAACGGTCACGGGCCCCCGCGCCTGGAGTAAAGACATACAACAGGGTTCACCCAAGCTGTTAGCGTAAAATCCTCCAAACCAAGGCGTCTCCTACCCCAGCTCTCCTCCTTAGCAGAGAGGGGAGAAGCAGCTTAATGTCAAAAAAGATCTGGAAGAAAATGGCTGTGCGTGGTATTGATCTGAGGAAAGAGTGGTGAATATGTGATGCCCCGGGCTCTCAGCATCCAGGGCAGCCTTTATCTTGACCGTAAGGGTACCAGCCATAARAGCTGGGCTTTACCATAAGAGCTTTACCATAGGAGCTGGGTCAAACCCACCACTTGTGTGGATTTCAGTGTCAGCCCCAAGAGGCACAGCACSCCTCCTGAACTATCAGGGCAATGACGCTCTAGTCAGACAAGACATGGGCTCCAGGTGGGGTCGGGTAGATGGYCTGTCCTGACCAGGTCCAGGAAGAYGCACCTCACTTGCCCGAGCAGACRGAGCCCCAATCTCCCTCRCCACCCACAAGCACATCCCAAAGCCTAAGTACCACCACGCCGTAGCCAGCAGCGGGTCCCAAGGGGAGGGTTAGCTGCTGCTGGGACRTTGCCRGGGGTGGAGAAGCARGAAGGAAGCTTGCTCTGGGTATAGGGAGCAGGSTCTGTCCTGAGACTCCAGCCAGAAGGGAGAGGAAAATGGGAGGAAAATGGGAGCGGGTTATGTAAGTGGTGCCAATCCCTCTATTTAAGGACACAGATGGAGATAGAGGGAAGGAGACAATTATGTAACAGCATTATTTACAGGTCTGACAAAATTCTTCGCAACTTCCATATGTCCTTTATTGTGCAAAGTAAGCCAGACGGGGAGTGAAATTACAGCTAGTTAGGGATACCTTCATTAATTCATTTTTACTTCAGTAATTCTTTTGCAAATTAGAAAACAATGAAAGTTTCCTTTAAAAAAAAAAAAAAAAAAAGACAGGAAAAAAAGCTGCACCAGAAAAGAAGCTAATCCCTAATTACCAACTTAGTGGAGTGAATCAATATTTACCTCAAAACATGCTAACAATATATATAAACACATCCTCATTCTTTCTCAGTCTGTGTGGGTGTTGATCTCCGGCTATGGCTCACTAGGCACAACCTGGGTAGTACTTAACTCCTGTTGATCCCAGGAAGAGATAACGCAGGCTCGGCTCACATCAGAGGTCAGTACTGAATCACAGCAAATCCCCATGCATTGGTGACTGGTACAGAAGCATGAGGTACAGACGAATTCCAGTACGAAGTGCAATACCTAAAGACACGCAGGAAAAGGTCACACAGGCAAGAGATATGGTTGGGACGGCTAGGTCCTTTTCAGGGKTTTTTTCACATTTGCCTGTAGCGAAATCACCGTACAGGATGTTCACAGTGTCAGGGCTGAGCTGAGGTCCTTTCTTCAGCATGGCTCCTTTGTCGTGTATGTATGGGTTCCTTTCTAGCAAACTGATCAAGAGCCCACTGAAGATGGTCAGTCTTTCCATTGGGCTTTAACAGTCTTTTGATCAAGACCCACAAGGTCAATTCTRTAAAGTTTTAACTAATTTTGAGTACCCTGGATTCTCATTGAAATGCTAGTAGTCAGCATCTCCAGAGGTGCCTTATAGATTGGGGCTCTAGATCCACGATGACATGCAATAAGCAATTTATTTGTTTTTCAGGTGACTTCCAAGGTCATCTGAATCATATGTGATTGTACGGACAAGAGAGGCTATCTCTGTGGACACAAATGACTCCTTATCCTCACGTTGGCAAGAGAGGCAGGATCGATCAGCAATGTCACACACAGTGATAGACAACCAAAAAAAAAAATCGGGTGCAATATTATAGAGTCAGGTTTCTATTTACTGTAGGGCTGTTACAGCTTCTAAAATATTCATTCAATTTTTAATAGGTTATCTGTTAAGCTAAAAAAAAAAAAAAGAGTGCAGTTCTCCGAAACTAAATAAACACTCTGGCTGAATGGAAGCTTTAAATTTCAGAGTACATAGCTAGCTTTGAAAGCTGAAGTGTACCCATTCATTATTTATAACCACTTATAAATTTTAAGTAATCTGCTAAGAGTTATTACCTAACACTTGCTTTTCAGTGTCCAAAACATACTTTCTGCGTGTACATAGCTAGTGAGATTTTCAGTGAGGCAAAGGAATGAATCTGCCCTCTTGGTGGGCTGAGGTCCTCCAAGCACCAAGGGTCCCGTTGGCCATCTCTCTAACCGAGGTACGGTACTTCTTACAATACTCACACTCCTCCCATCTGGAGGGGACGCAATCTGAAAGCAAGACAGATCTAAACTATCCCCTAGGTCCCTGCTATAGTCAACAGAGATGAATAAAGCATCTTTTGCGAGTAATTCACTCCATCCTAGGAGAAATGGGGTGGATTAGTCCGGGGAGCTCTCCCATTCCTTTATGTTGATTGTAGGGGAAGCCTAGACAGCTCCTTTATTTTACCCTCAGCTKTTTAGGAAAGATTTTAGATTGGATATTAGGAAAAATTTCTTCACTGAAAGGGTTGTCAAGTATTGGACCAGGCTGCCCAGGGAAGTGCTTGAGTCACCATCCCTGGAGGTATTTAAAAGACGTGTAGATGTGGTGCTTAGGGACATGGYTTAGTGGTGGACTTGGCAGTGTTAGGTTTATGGTTGGACTCGATGATCTTAAAGGTCTTTTCCAACCTAAATAATTTTGTGATTCTGTGATTTGTCCATTTATAGTCCAGTCTAAGTGATATTCTTGGCAAAGACAAATGCAAAAGGACCTCCAAWAATCTATATGGTAGGGATGGGTTACTAGGATGGCATTTATCCACAGATACTAAAGCTCCCAGGCCTCCCTGTTCCACCCTGGTCAATGTGCAAGCAGCACTGATCAGGATGAAGGACTGCAGCYCTGGACTTGGGCTTTTGCACATTCTTCTTATTCACATTTTTAGATGCTTTCTGTCAGTACTCATCTAATCCCGTGGGCTGCCATTTGGTCTCTCAGGGAGTGCAAATGCGAAGTCACTCAGACTCCCAGGGAGCTGCGCTGCCTTCCTCGGCTGAAGGCCAGCGTTGACATTCCCAGCTATGCCTTCGTTGCTCAAGGGGGAAGGCGGGAGCCACGTCTTGTGCTAGGTGCAGTAAATAGATACCTTAGGGGATTCAAAACAGACATGGGGGGAAAAAGAAGTTATGATCATGCATATCTTCACATCTTCCCAGCTGCATTTCTGCCCATTGCCTGAAAGACTGAAAGACTTGACTGCAAGAGAGCAGAGTTGTGACCGTACGAACAACCGTACCGGATTAGACAAAAGGTTCAGCTGTGAGGCATTTACCATGCAAGAAGGCAAAARCAGTGCCTAGGATTTAGCTACTTCCATCCATTATCCTCTTCAGTTGCCCATTTAATTCTCAGAAATATAAACAACGCTATCTCCAAAACTGAGTTTAAGAAATGAAGATGATCTCTCCCTCTCACTTGCACACACTCTGCCATTTCTTTTCGCCTCAGTCAAAAATGTGAAAGCAAGCTTGAACTGCTGAGGAGRGAAGCAGCTGCACTGATGTCAGAGCTTCTCCGAGGACATTTCCCAACAGGCCTGGAAAAGGATTACACTGTAGCTGGTAACAGTAGGRGATGTTGATTTTCAAATCCCTTTTATTCAGCATTTGTGTCAGCGTTTTCATGCATGTTACCTCTGGGCTGAGCCRAACATAAATCTGTTCTTACTGGTCTTCTCATTAGCATGCATGAAACAAACATTAGCAGGGTAGGCATCCGCACTGAATGATAGCAATCCATTTATATAGCTTTGGGAGGCAAACGGGAGGCAGGGAGCAGCGGAGTCTGACACACGGACCCGGTGACGCTGCTGCTGGAAGCCTGTGCATGGTGCAGAGTGTCAGGCTGCTGTATACGAGGTGGGGCGTGCGACAGCCAGGGTGTCAGAACCAGGTATAGCTACCGGCGTTTCAGTCTTGGAAACTGGGGACGTCCCTCATCCATTGGTGAAACAAACTTCCTTTCATGCTACATTTGTCATCTGCATCTATATCCAAAGCCAGAGAAGAAGTGACGTGGTCTTTTCATTTTTCAGTCACTGGCTCAAACCAGCCCCACAGGAAGAAGGTCCCAGATGTTTTCTTTCACCACTTTGATGGTGGCTGACTTCTGTATTTAAAATACGTTGATGTCCTAGCTCCTCAAAAGCATTAGGGATCATCAGCAACGCAGGGAGCATGGAAGAACGGAATTTTCTCTGCTGTACAAAATCCACTATGCTGAACCAATGTTGCTTCATAATATACATATATATTTACTGTGAAAGCTTAGGCACACGTGAACACAAGATCTGCATTAGAAGTTACGCCAAAAAACAAACGTTTCATACATGCCTGTAACTGTGGTAGCTGGACTTTCTCTTTTCATGCAGCAAAGCTACTGCAAACAAGGCATTGTACCAGACTCAGCAGCAGATTCCATATTGCTAATGACACTGGAAGGCTGAGAAACTGGTGTCTATCAACAACATCCCTTGTGTTAAATTAATGACATGTACCAGAAGCAATGCAGGAAGATTGTTGTCTTGGTCCCATCTGGGTCCTGTGCTGGGGAAGCAGAAAATGATGGTGCTTTTCAGGGAGAAACATTTGGCTCTCTAGACAACCTTTTTTTTTTTTTTTTTAAATAAGCCACAGCATCAAGCCCTGGTTGGTTTCTAATTCTTCTCCAATTCTTTGGAAARTGCTCTGGTGAAGAAGCAAAGTATACTGCAAAGAACATTGCCTTGACATGGAAAGCGCAGTGTTCTCCTCCACAGTCAACTTGAGCATACAGAAGTGAAAAGTCCATATCTCTATTCTTTAGCGAGGTAAAAGTTTGTATATCGGTGGAAAATGCTTGAGATCCAGCATCTCAAGCCACAGGTCTCCCTCAGCTTGTCTGGAGGACGAACACAAAGCTTTCTCCCTGAATCCCAATGACTTCATAACTCCGGGAACCTTGAAGAGAGATGATACGACAGGATGCTAGGGCATCCCTACGGATCTCTTCAGTGAACTCCATTAAGCTGAGGGGCGGGACAAGCTATCAAACAGCTGGCAGCTTCTTTGCTCAGCCTCTGCCTGCGATGAACACCAAGCCCCTTAGAGGTGTGATGACTGTCATTTTAAGTTTCATGCTCCCGATGCCAATGTTTGAGGCTTTTTCCAGAGTAGTGCCACCCCCATGTGCCCAATAATAAAAAAGTACCTCGTAATTCAGACTGTATTTTTGAAAGCAACCAGGTCTAGCACTAGACACACCTGTCCCTTGGTGTTATGGCTGCAGAAACTGGCCCATCTTAACTTCATTGGCCCACTGAGCCAACCGGTTCGTATGTARCATTTTTTTATTAGCTTATTTAATTGAGCTTCTGTGGTGGGGATGCAGCACAATCTTCCCACGACTTTTTTTTCAGCCAAATCAGCAGAGTTTAGCTTGCCTTATCACTCCCAAATGACATCTCTGGACAAATAGGGGCCCTTAGGCTATCTGTGCAGGTTGGCCAGCGCCCCATCAGAATCACTCTTCCCAGAGAAGGGCACTCTTTATGCATAAAAACTTCTACAAACACCTCTTTGTGGCTAATGCTCTTATCCCACTACATGTCCTCTAACTGTCCTGTAGTTAAACATGAATTAAACACAATTCCCAGTAATGTTGGGGCTTGTCCTCTTTAGCGTTCCCATCTCAGACTCCCTGTGGCGAGAGGCAGGAAAAATTCCTACCCTAATGCTTGTGCCCGGCCCACCCTTTTTTCCACCCATCACTCTGGAGCAGGTGAGTTGGCCATTCCTGGGCAAGGGCAAACAAAAACTTACCYTGATCAAAGACAAAACAGAAAGGAAGGGAACTGGGTTTCCCTTAACTTCTGATTTTGCYTTTTCTAAATCGTGTGCAATGTTCCTGCTCTCCTCAGAGACTCAGCAGAAAGCCAGGGAACCGGGCGACCCTGGTGTGCACGCAGTGTGATGGTCCTGCTCATCTCCCCTCAAAGCCTGTGGATGGCACTGGGGGGAAGCTCTGGGCACTGTATGGTTTCCCTCTCCTGTTGCCCTGTGGCTGAAAAAGCAAAACAGCACAACACCAACCTGCTGGGATGTGTTTTATGCCATTTTTAGGATTTTTTCCTGAAAGACAGTAAAAGGGCCTCACAGTGTATTTCATGCCCTCCCATGATATTCTAGTTATGGGATTTCTTACTCTAGGAAATCGCCCAACATCCCAAGCAAAGCTGCTTTACAGCAGAGCTGGGCAGGTCTGGATTTCAGCAGTTAAATGTAACTGCTGGTGGGCTGATAGTAGGAAACTTCAAACTCTCTCTTTCTTTCCTTTATTAAAAAGAAGTGACTCAGACTTACATCAAATACCACAATTCCTATCATGCTTTTCTGGCTTCCTAACACTGAAGCATCATCAAACTGTTGAAACTGCCACTTTCCAGTAACTTAATTGGTCAACAAGCTCAGCTTGTATTTCTCTCACTTATGAATTATTCTCCTCCTTGCACAATAAATACATTCACTGTTTAGGACACATTTACACTGAGACTTCAAGACCAATTTGTTTTAAAGAACTGAGCTAGATGCTGAGAGTCTTCAGACTTGCCGTGAGAAGGTGCATTCAGACCCTGCACCCTGCCTTCAGAAAAGGCAACACAGCGATACTGTAGTGCTGTAATTGGTTTTAGTTGCTCCAAAAGCAGGCTGCTGACAAAAGGGGCACCCTTAGGCTTTTTTTTCCCCACTCCATTCCTTCTTCTGTCACAAGTGTTCATGGGGCACAAGGAAGCTGGATCACAGAGTTGACCCAGCTGAAAATCAACCCAACCAAACACAAAAGCTGGGTGCACGGCTGCATGGACGCTTGCACTGGCACCGGGCAGGGCTGGGAACATGCTGCTGGAGTGGAGCAGAGGGAAGGCTTCCAGCCTCCACTTCGGTCAGCTTCACCAATTAGGAAAACCACAGTCTGACGGGAAACCACCCAAAGGAACTAATAGGAAATGCTGTGGGAAACCACCCGAAGGAACTGAGAGAAAATGCTGTGATTAAAGGCCTTTTACTGGGCGTTAGCACCAAAGCAGAAGGAGGAAAAGGGGACTTTTATTAAATGCTTAAAAGCACATGTCAGAGTAACCTCTGCTCCCTTCCCTACCTGAGAGGGGAATCTGGGTGCTTCATACCATAGTGAATATCCTAAATATTGGGTACATTTGCCTATCAGAGCAACGGCACCACCTCATTCAGCTGTGCTGCGTTAGCTCTGTGTGATTTAGACACACCTGCCAGGTCAGGACCCAACAAGGAGGCAGCTCTTCTTCTTAATCATTTGCAATCCCAGTCAAGGGCCAAGGTTTAAAAGAGGTATTGAGCAGCTCAATGTGCTTGAGTTTCTATCCTAAGCAGCAGTGGTTTGGTGCTTTACTGGTAGCCTGTACAATTAAGGTGAGTGCAAGGTTAGCAAGAAGCATCTGTGGGGCTTGAGTAGTGAGTTTAGGCATGGAAAGTCCACTTTGTGAATATTGCTTGCTCTGCTGAATTTTTTTTTTTTTTTTTTTTTAGCTTTACTTTGGGATTTTAAAACTGGAAATGTTTGGCTACTCTCTGTAGTATCTAGCAAGTGAAGATTCACATGATACCTGCCTAGCAAGATTTAAATTCTTCACCTTTTCCCACTTATAATGCTGGTGCTGGCACACATGTATAGATAGTTTTTTTTTTTTCATCGGCAGGGGAGGGAAATCAATTCTTCATTAAAGAAGAAACATATCTAGCCTGGTTGGCATTGGATTTCTGGGTTTCCTTTCCTTTCCTACTTTCTGTTTCCTGTGTCCTAGTGAAATATCAATCTGCTTGCAATGGAATGTATGAGTCTTTCTTCAGTGAAAAATTAATAAGCTTCTGTTAATCAAAACAGAAACAAAAATACTTCTTCTAATATTAATGTTTGTAATCTACCTTTAAAAATACATCTGTGCCCTCCCACATACACCTCCTCCTGGTTCTAAATTAATTGCTGGTGCTAACAGTACCATCTTTGCGTGAAACCTAAAATGGAGTTTTTGACCATTTATAGTCATTGTGATTCCTGTAGCACTTTTGTAAAGCACTGGCACTACAAAACCTGATGTCTAGCTACAGTTTCCCCTCCACTGGATCTGAAGTTATTTGTCAGTTTTTAATCTGAAGTTTTATGATCTTAAGCACTGTTGAGTAAGTGTTCTGCTTTGGAAGTATCTGTGCTGTAAGGTGAGCAACACGGCTTCCTGTAGAACTTCATGGAGAATTTTGGCGGGTGGGAAGATGGCACTGTATAAACAACAATTACTTACTACAGATATCTTCTGAAGAATAGAAGGGCTACTGCTGCTTGCAACTGATGAACCTCCATAAAAAAACAGATCCTATTTTTATGCAAACTTGTGTACTTATAATGAAAGGTGAGTCAAAGTGAAAACAACATGTAAGGAAATGTTAGTAAATAGGGGACTACATTGGGCTGATGTGTTAGATGCTGGGAGTACTCATTGAGAGAATAGCGTTCTCTTAAGTGCTAAGTGTGCTTAAGCAATAAGCCATTGATGTCCTTTTTGTCTGCAAGTATTAGCTAATAACACAGGATGTCAATATTGGAACTGGCAGTAGAAACCAATGCCCAAGTGTGTGCTTTGGTCACCAGACCATGYGGCTCTCGGCTGTGCAGAGCGAGATCCCGTAAGGGTGTGGGTGCTGCAGTGCTCAGCTGTCATGGCCCTTAGAGCTCAGACTCCTGGCTTAGGTTTAGGCTCCCTGTGCAGTGCCTGAGGGGAGTTAAATGGCACAGAAAGAGTCCTACGGAAACCTGCTCATTAMATAAGGGCACAGCTCAGGGTCAGCAGGCAACTGCCAAAACCTAGGCAATTGGGAAGCGTTGGGGTGAGCACGTCCTCACCCCTGCCCACACAGTCCTTCCACGCAGCGAGGCCCATCTGCTTGTCTAGGACTCGCTGCTCCGAGAGTGGGATTTGACTATATGGGGATAACACAGGGATACCACGTTGTGGAGGCCCCTCCTTGGGCAGCTTGTTGCTGCCTCTATACTGAGCATGTAGCTTCTGCAGGTGTGTTGGCTTAAGGGCTGGGCCGGTCAGGAAACAGACATCGGGGGGAGGGAGAGACTTCAAAAGAAATGCAAACAATTCCCCCATGGCCCCACAGAAGACAGTCCTTCTGTTATTACTAAGGGACAAATAAGTTGTGACAGAGGGCAGGACCCATCTTACRTGTGCGTTGCTGTCAGATCCTCTGCTGATCACAGGTGTGTGTTGCTGTGTCTGTCGGTGAAGTAAGCAAGCAATCATTCTTCTCCTTTAATGCATCCAAAGGGGATTCTCTCTAGAATAATAGCCCTGTGGTCACAGTAGTTTTGCATGAGATAAGGGAATCCAGGCTCTAAGGGTATGTACAAAGAAGAAAACCTACTACTTTAGCTCTGGTCAAGGGGAGGCAGGAGCTCAGCGCAGAAGTGCTCCCATCAGACACACAGAGAAGCAAAGCTAAGCTTGGAAATCTGTGATGTGCAGGTTCGAGTGTCACCTATATAGGGAGTAGTTGTGTGGCGTTATTATTCCTCACCCCCTCTGTGGAAAAAGCAGTGGGATGGACTTGTCTCTGGCGTTCAGTTTGCTGAGAGCTTTGTACAAGCAGCACTGTGAATATCCCAGTTATGGGAAACTGGGCTAAAGGCATCCATGCACTTCTGGAGGGAAGTGAAGATGCCTACAGTCTCGGTGACTGGGGGGTGGGTGTATGACAGGAAAGGAGACTAGGGGTATTGAATTGCATTTTTAGACCTATGCACTTCTAATTGCCACTATAGGTGCTCCAGCCCATTACTCGATCTGCCTAGTCCCACGTCTCTGCATTTCAACCCTTTTGGCAAGTGTTTTACTGCTGTTCTGTGTTCTGCCAAAAGCTTATCAGATATTAATGTGCCTTCCTGTGGCTTGAATGAACCAAGTCCCTTTAGGACTTTTAAGAAACACAGGAAAATCACTGATTGCATTTGCTTTCAGCACATCAAACATCTTTGCTTCCCACTGAAATAAGTCTCAGAGCTGCAAATCCTCACACTTCTCCCAGTGCTTCACAGGAGATGAGCATATCAGATGACCTCTGCTCTGACCATTGCCACAATCAGTACAGAAGTTAATTATTGGGTGTGGTATGCCTCTTCCATCTTTCTGCTAAAATCAGTCAGGATCAGGGCTTTAGGTAAAAACAAATAGCTGAGTGTAGGGTCTCTTCTCCCCCAAGGAGTAGAGACCACATCCAGCATCCTCTGTGGCCCCAGCAGGCACAGGCAGCAGAAACAGCACTATTCTGCTCACACTTGGCTTCTCATGAGACCAAGCTCTGAATGCTCCTGGCCGCTTTTCAGTCAGCAGTCACTTCTTCAATGGGTCAATAGATCAAACCAAGCTTTTGCTAAACTCTCACTTCATGGTTTCCAGTTCAGTGCTGGGTTTGTTATACAGTGACTGCAGCGGTCCCAGAGAGGAGATTTTTCTCTTCATGCTTGAAACCAGCATCCAATGTCATGGTGACAGTGAAGCTGAGTGCCAAGTCTCTTTTATTAAATAAAAGTGGAAGTGTAGCACGTGCTCCCATCCTAGCACTTGCTTACTGTTGGGAGTGTGAGTGTCCAGTTGTGGTGGAGATGTGACAGTATGAGCAGAGTACAGACCGGTGCTTGGCCTTCGGGCATGCAGTCTAGTGGCTAGGACATATTTCTATGTGTAATAATATATTTTCACTGCTCTTTGGATCCCTCCAGCTGTCTAGATTTTACTACTGTGGGTATGGTGGTACAAGTTCTGCTAATCTTAAATTTATCAAGGAGACACTGTCCCCAGTGACAGTGGGGGACAGTGTCCCCAGTACAGTCTGATAAACGCCAGTTTTGTTGGCTTTCACTGTGTATCTTCAGGGCTTAAGTCCTTCCCCGTAGTTTATGGAAGGACTGGAATGAGTCAGAGAGAACTTGGTGAACTGTGCAGTGTTTAAGTGTATGAGTGCACAGTGGCTTAGCCTGACTTTTCTTTGAAATTGTTCTAATCAAAATGGTGAAAGCACTTGCAAACTTAAATATAGCAGTACTCAGAAATTGAAGGATATGAACCTCTAACAGTCCTCCACTTTCTTCTGTCTACTAGAATAATTAATCATACATAGCTTAAAAGGATCTCAAAGCATTAAAGGAGGTATTCCCATTTTTAAATAAGGCTGGCAGAAGGGCAGGGGTGAAGTGGTGTGTGTCGGGTCAGTAGCAGAGCTGGCAATAAGACCTACTTCTCTTGCACAGTGATGCAATGTTCTAAGCACTAGATCAAACCCACCCTCACCTACTGCTGTAGTTAAACTCCTCTTCAGTGAGCAACTCRCATTCTTAAAGGTTTGCAACAGTATAAATAATGTGCTGTATTAGGACTGTAAATCAAGTGCCATTTGCTTGAAATTATTTCAAGCAAAAGCTTCTGCTTTTTTCCAGCATAATCTAAAAGAGCTTTATTGATGTCCTGTCTACCATCTGTTTTACATATGAACCTTGTGACTCCTAGTCTTTCAAGCTTGTTAATTAGGCCAATAAGAAGCATACCACAGGAGCTCTGAAATGCAGCTCTGAAATGAAATGCTGGTGGCACATCTCTGCCAGCACAGGCTTGTTCTCTTTTCCCAAGTCTACAAGTGAGCGCTAGTTCCCTGGATGGGGAACCCTTCTGCGATCAGCCCCTTTCTTTACGTAGGGGAGTGGTGCAGCAGTAGCTGTTTGCATTTCCTCTCCCTTTCTCACCTGTTGGAGGAGGAACCTAGGCAGGGAAGGGCTTTTGTGTATTTTCCCCCTTGCTGCTGCACAGGCTGGATTCTTCCAGCTGCACCACACCTCCATTGAGCACATCAGGAGCTCAGCGCTTGAAGGCTGCCAGATGCACAGACAGTATGAGCACCAGTGTGGGCTTCCACGGGCATCCACCTCGGGGGATGATGCAGATAGCAGTTCGGAGGAGGTGCAGTTCTAGGCAACAGAGGCCCCCATTTGGTATGCAAGGCACTGCTAAATGCTGGAGTCTACTTCTATTTACTGGCTGCTCTTTTTGAGGTCCAGTTTTGGTATTACTTATGCATGAATATAAAACAGTAACAAAAATGCAGAGCACCTGCCCACTTGTTCTTCTCTTCTGCCTCCCCTCCACCACCACCTCGTAAAGCTATATCCTCTGAAATAGAGATGCAGTTGCCTTTCCCGCTGTGCCACTACCTGGGGAGGGATGCCGCTTACCAGGAGGCTGCCACGCCTTCTTGCTGGGATAACGGCAGGCATGGGCAGCGGGGGATGGCACACCACGAATTGGCTTGGGTTTTATTTATAGGTGTGTGATAAATTGTCCCCAGCAACTCCAAGGTGTAAATCAGTTGATATCTCTATAAACAGACGCACAAAGCCTTAAAATGAATGTCTGTTCTAAAATGCCATCTGATAAAGCACGCCTTTTCCTAGAAAGAGATGTGTGGCCAGGCAGCTCCCTCCTCCTCTGCCTTCCCAGCTGAGGGAGAATGCTGCCCTCTCTTGGCTACACAGACAAGCTATGTTTGCCACCAGAAACTACCCCACAGGGGCTGGTATTTCTGGCCACCAAAAGGACACCATAGCATCCAGCCCCAGGAGACAGTGATTGGCAGGAAGCCTGAGGCGTAGCTTCAGGATGTAGATTCCAAGCTCCTGAGTGTTGTGGTCTAGGCAGGTCATCTGGCACGTTGCATAGGGCTGCTGGCAGGGTATGGTACCCAACCAGCTTTGGTGTGCTTGCGTCCAAAGTGGTCAGTGTAGATGCATTTAAACAGGAAACACTATACTTTGCTTTTTTGGGAAAAAGTTTCCGTATCCTCCACTTATACATAAATGCCTGGGCTGGAATCTGAGCCCAGAGCCAGGGTGAAGGCTACACCAACTCAAGTTTTCTTCCTATAGGTGGGCACTGGGGCTGGAACTCAGCTCAAGTCTACTGGAAATGCTTGTGTTGTCTTTATAGACTGAGTGTGCAGTGTGAGGGCTGGGTTTATTTCCTATGTCYTCCTCCAGTGCCTGCAAGAATGGGCTGAGTGCAGGCATCACACTGAACAGGAGATGTTGCTCTGCCATGCATGCAAGTGCAGTGTTGGGGCTTCTCAGGGACTTATGACCYGGGAAGCAGTTCTACCTTCCACTTTTCAACAGAGTCTACAGTGACAGGACTTCTGTCATTCAGCCATTTGGGATCTGTTTAACACTACCATCAGATCTCCCTCCTAAATGATTGCCTTCTACCACTTTCCTGCCTTACAAGGAGGAGAAGTCAATCAAGATAGTTTGAGTACTGCTTTGCTCTTTCCCTCTTTTCTTCCTCTGAGCTTCTCTCAACCCTCATCCCTTCAATGTCAGATGAAGAGTGCAGTTYCCTTTAGAGTTGCTTTCTCTCYTAAAAGCACAGCTGCTAAATGAGTTGAAGCCTTACTTTGGGGACAAAAGGGGGCAGACCTGCACAGTTGAGAGATCTGGCTAAAGTTAAATTTCTCACTAGATGTAAGCAATGCCAATGAATCTGTCAGAAACCCCCTGTGAGTGGACAGAGCAAGCTCAAATATGAGACAAGGCTATCAAAATTACTTACCCCTCTCTCCCAACTTGCAGTTAGATGCAGTTTTGCCTTGGTAAGATGTGCTGATGCTGAGCATCCCCAGCATCTCACGGAGTAAAAATATCCTTGGCCTCATACTGGAAAGCCATATGTGTTACTTGAAAGTTCCAAATTCATATTAATACATCAAGGAAGCACCTTCTCTTCCAAAGAATCCCAAAGAGCGAWACAGACAACAGATCAAAGCTTGTACTGGGAAAATTGCTATAAAACTTACCTTTAAGCTCAGTCTGAATAAGATTAAGCAACATATGAGCCATAGCCCCTGTGCTGCAGAAACACAACTAGTCTTTGGGTTCAGAGCTAGCTCTGAGGGCTCAACAGCAAGAAGCAATAGTGGACAACTGAAAATGAGCAAGGCTTTCCTAGAGATGATGGCTGAAGGGACTCAAGGAGACAGGATGCACTTTTCCACTTCAGAAAGACATAAAGGTTGGAAACCCAAAATTTGGAAGAATACCGTGGGAATGGCAATGCCAACACTTGTTAGGGCCTTGCTTTCTGAACGTGGTGATCATGGTGGAGCAGTGGCTCAGCCATGATTCAGAAGGAACACTGCCATCTAGTGCACTTTGAACAGCGCATTTTCATGCTACTTTGGAAATAATGTGATTTGGGTCTGTGTGTGCGAAGGCTGGAGGCACTGCCAGATAGGAGAAGGCATTGTATTTTTATGTTGTGTAAAGAAACAGTGTTTTAACTTGCAGGTGATTTCTAAGTATGAAGAAGAGGAGGGGGAATGATCAACCCCCTTCTAACACTCCCATTACGCATGAGTAATGCTTTTAGCTGGAATCTGTTTCATCTACAAAATGGGTTTCCACAAGCTCTCTGGATGCAAGCTTGTCCTACACATTGCCTTAGCAATGTCTGATTCCTTACTAGCAGTGGATAACCCATCAGGATGGGGGCACACTCGCTTATCTTGTGTGCCCACTCACGCCCGGACAGTTCCATCCCTGCAGACTCCTCTGTGTGCCAGCAAAACTGATGGCTGTAAGGAAAACTCTTGTCTGTGAAACTGAGATAGATCACTTTATTTTAGAGAGATGGCCTGATGGGCTCTAGTCAAGCCAATACCAGAGCAGAAAGTGTCCGTAGCCCTCTCCCTGTTCAGGACTAACTTTATTTTGTCCTAGCACACGAGGTTCCCACATGCTGAGGGGCAGGGTGGGAAATGCCTGCGTGTGGTACCGTATAGCAGCTGTCTGCCCAGTGGCAGTGGACAGAGCTCTGCACTATGTAGCTGCTGGGGGTCAGTGGGGAATGAGGCTTAGGGCTGGCAGAATAAACTGTCCTCAAGRAGGAGTCACTCAAGTTCACTTTCAGCCCTATGAGAAATCCCGCCTCCCCCCCTTCCCCTCCCCCATTTTCTCAGCGCAAGTCAAATGTACAGATACAAGGATGGTTAATACTACTGGTGCTAGGGTTTTTTGTGATGTGCCCTGCTCATCTGACCTGTTAGTGAACAGTTTCTTCTTTCAGGGAAGGATAACCTAACAGGTTTTGGCTCTGCAGGCTCTTCCATGTAGGAAGAAGGGGTATCTCCCTCTCCATCCTACCTGTGAAGTAGATGAAAGCTCTTCCAAGGTGGATCATGACCCTTATGGGGTTGTAGGAGGATTCAGAGGGAATTGCAAAGTGTTTATGTTAGCCTCGAAATGGCTAATTAGTTTTAATCATTGGCAGCAACTCAGAAATTACAGCTGGTTCTCATGTTCATGCCCTGGAGCAGCAAAGCTGTTGCCTGCAGTTAAAGGCAGCCAGTCATTCCTTCCTAGTGCAAATGTCTTCAGCCAGTAGTTACACAGCCATGGAAAAGTGGGGGTGACCAGTTTGGTGGGCTGACAGGAGGACATAAGGTCAAAAAAGCTGCATTGAGGGGGTGGGGGTAAGGGGTACAAGGGGGGGGGACCTAAAAAGTTGTAGATCCAGTAATGGATTGCTCACTTCCCTGTTACTCTCAGTGAAGCATTGCTGCAGAGCTGGTTTTCTCCCTTGCTGAGCTCTTCCAAACTGGCCATTAGATTGGCTTTCTGACTTGGCCTTCTGATACAACTACTGCTGTCTGACATCAGTGTAAACATTCAGACTGGTTTTTTTTATCTCAAGAAATGCACCCAATTCATTCTGCATGGGGTGAATCAACAATGTGTGAGCACGTTGTGCAGACTGCGTGCATCCTGACAAGGCTGACAGCTCTGCTCCTACAGTCACAGCAGAAGTATGTGCTTACTTAGCAACAAGCAGCTGATGAATTAATCTGGTCCCTCCACTAGATGGGATGGCAGCACCATAATTTCTAAGCACTTATGGTTAAAATGTGAAGTTCCAGCACAGCCTGCTCAATATAACTGGTTCCCATGCCAGATACTACTAGCCAGGGGCTATGAAAGGCAAAAGTGCTTAGTTCCAGTTCCTCTTCATCAGAAAGGGCACAAAAAAGGARATGATTCAGTGCCCCAGAGACATGATACATAGATGATTGGGGCTGACATCATCCAGCAATCAGGCAACATGGTGCCCCTGCAGCCCTCCAGGTCATATCCTAATGTGAACAGAAACGAGGGAGCAAGCGGAGGCTGAGAGCTGTCACTTCAGCATTGTCACTGGATGCAGCAAGTGCTGTTAGCTGTCCGGAGAAAGGAGAGACAAGCTTATTTTTGGAAGCAGTAAGAAATTCACCATTTTTATAGATCTCTAACCTTAATACTCAGTACAATCTTACTCCATTATTGCTAGTACAGTAATGTCCACTATGCCCCTAATTGCACTTCTCATTCATTATCCCAGAGTAATGATTGCAGATAGTATATGAGTAATACCTCTACTCCTCTTATTTTATGCTTTTAATTTTGTGTGTAGAGGTTAGGAATGTTGTTATTACTACTCTCTCTCTGAGGAAAGAGACACAAAGAGAACAAGTAAGTTGCCCAAGAACTCTCACCAAGTTCATAGCAGAAACAAGCAGTACCTGCATGTCCTGATTCCTAGCCTCTTGAACAATATTCTGCATTATCAGGGCCCTTCACCATGAACTTCACAGGAAGCTAGACACAGCCCCTTTAGAAAATTTCTTGGATTTTTATCTTGACAGTGCAGCAGACTAGACATTGATTGTGTTGACTCTAATCTTAAAGGTACATTTTTACTGAAATTAAATGTGAAAATAAATACGACCTTGAGGACACTAGGTCATGTGTTATATTTTTATATTCACGTTTGTTTAATCTTTTTACTTTCAGTTTTCAGAATGCCAAACATCTTTGTCCTGACACCACTCAGACAGGGTTCATGTACTGTCAATCCAAACTGGACAGCTGAGTAGAAGGTAACAGGAGCTTGTGGGATCTGGGAAGGTGTGAGGAATAAGTAAGGATTCTAGTATGAGCATGAGTTGATTAGCAGTGAAACGATTATATGCTTTGTAATTTAATGCCTAGCATTTTGTTCCAGAGTTAATGTCCCCTGGAGAGGAACTGAACACTTGTAATTCCCCCCAAGCTAAAGTCTCAGAGGCCACAGAAGCAGTCAGGCAATACTGCATCAGGTACGTTCAGCTAATGCTTTCAGTGCTTCCTTGGTAACCCGAAGGACTTGCATTCTGAAGCACAGCTTCATGGCAAAAGATGAATGCTATTCCCAGGGAATCGGGGAATACCCTGGGCCCTTCATGCCATATTTACTTTGAGCTAAGGGCCTCTCAACTTCATTCCAATACAGCTTTATGTTTCATTTGTCCCTAATGGTGCACATTGCAACCACTCTAACTGTTGCTCCTTTGAACAGTAGCGCCTGGGTATAAATATCCTGAGAGCATTGTCACATATCAGATACAGTGGGCAAGGCAAAATCTCCTTTGTTCTGTGGCTACTTCTTGCCCCACAGTGTAAATTCCACTGAAAAACACTGAGTTTTCTCAGCATGTAAAAAAAGATGTTCCCATCCCTGCATGACAAAAATATCAGAGGGTTAGAAATGTAGGTGCAAGTCTCCTGGATGTCCCCTTGATGTGCTAGCATCACGCAGTTTTCAGCAACAAACACAACAACTGAAAGGGCAACTCCAATGACTAGTATATGCCTCTGCTACGCCTTGAAGCAGCACTTTCTCACACTATTACTTTAGACTATACTTGCTGTTGTGTCCCTACTGTCCTCCTTGGAAGGTTCACAGGTCACCTTTGTGTGCTGCTATTCTAGTTATTGCTTCTTGTGATGCGTGTGTATTATTCATGCTTTTAGCAATTGTGGCTTTCATGTTTTGCTAGTGTTGGCACRCTTCTAAGGGGACAGCTTTTTACTCCCATTGCAGGCTTCCCCTGGATCAGGCAATATCCACCTTGCCTGTGGTGGTGGACCAGTTAAGGCAGATGCCGGCCACCTTGCCTGTTGGTATTGTTTGTCTAGCAGTGAAGCTCAGAAGCTGTATTCCACAATGAGGTCCTCATTTAACAGACAATAACACACAGATAGTTCCCACCCACAGAGAGCTCACTGCCTAGGGTGATGGAAAAATATATCAAGCGGAGGTCAAAGAATAGTAAAGGGCAATAATGCAACACTGGCCACCCTGCTTTCCATGGGCCTCTTGCCTCAGGGGTAACAGTCAACCTTGCCTGCATAGGACCAGCTGTCTCTTACTTAATAGATACATATACACATGCACATACACGCAGGCTGTGCATAAATTAAACAGTCTTTAGAGTGCTAACAAATAGCAAATGCTAAATTCAAGCCAGATGTGACCCACTCCTTAGACACCAGCAAGTAGCTTCGGGCTGGAGTTCCATGCTGTTGGAGGTGACTTGGAAAGCAGGCCTGATGGGAAGGCTCCAACACTTAACATCCAGCGGGCCCCTCTAAGGTCTCACCTTTCCTCCAGCTTAATGGAATTCCTGGACCCAGGCTATCATCCGACAGGGAGAGTGGCCGTTCTGATGTCCTTGCACTTTGCTTAAACACCGTACTTCTTGGAAGAAAGCAGGTGAGGGGGGTTTTATGTCCGTGATGGGTGTTAGGGTATGTTCTGCTTAGATGTTTGGAAAACAAAGGTTTGTAAGCCTTGAGAGTCTGACAGTCTAGAGGATCCCATTCCTATGCATCCTATTCTGTGTAGGCATCTGTCGGGGCCTTTGTAGATCCAGACTTTTCCTGCTAGTGTTGGATCTGAGTCTCATACCCAGTGTAGCAGACGGCTGAGTTAATGCAGGGCTGAGCAGCTGGAACTCCTGAGTGGCTTGCAAGATAAGAGCAGAAAGCCTGCTGCAAAGTATCCTGCTCCATGGCTTCAAAATGAACAGTGAACCTGGAGAAAACATCAGCGGCCTTGGAGCTCAGAGTGAATGCCTGTGGGAAAAGAGCCATCAGAACGGATTTGTGGATTAGGAAGTCTTTTGTGAACAAATTCAAAGTTGCCCTTGAAATGATATTTCTTTAATTTCAAAAGACTGCTGCTTCTGCATTTTTCCCTTTTGATTAACTAGGAATTGCATCAGCATCCCCATTATTATTAYTAAACAAAACTGTTTGAGTTTCAGTCCATAAAGTTTGATTAAACGCATTTTACTATTGCTGTCTAAATATTTCATCTGGTTAATGTCTAACTTCAAGTATTTTTTATATTTGTACTTACTAAATTTTTCGGAGAGAAGCTACTGATCATAGGCCAAATGCTGATGTCATTTACACCAACAATTAGCCCGGCATTGCTCAACTCTCATCAGGTGGCTGCCAGGGTCTGAGGCTCGGGTGTCCTCCCTGGTTTCTCCCAACAGATGGCAGCCTCTTGACTTCTCTTTTTCCCTCTCCGATTTTAGGTAAAAGGCAGCAGGGAAAACACCCTCATTGTATTTTTGCCTTGAACAAGAAAGATTTTTGTCCTTCTTGGTTTAACCTTTGCTTGTCAGACTAATGGTGGCGGGGGAAAGAAGCCAATCCCTGAAGCCCAGAGAAACAGAGGAGTGGATTTCACATTAATATATGAAATAACAGGGACGACTTCACAGTCAATGTGTCACAAAATAGCTGTTAGAAAAGTCTGAGTCAAATGTAATGTGAAATCTTCACAGAAAAAGGAAGCAAGCCCAGCCGAACTCCTCCGCTATGGCATGTTTTGGGGCACAGCTGCCTCTTGCAAACACCCTTTAGAAACTCAGAAAAGCTCTGTGACTGACTAAAAATAAGCCTTGGCACTTTTCATGCAGACTTTACAAAGCCCTGTTACAGATAGGAATTAAGGCTTGAGAGCCCTGCAAGGTAAGAGCTAAAAGGCTTTTATAGATGGGGAGAGTGAGGCACCAAAGGTGGTCTACATACAATTTTACTACTAGGTATAAGTATTTTGGTGAGGGCTGAGATCTCTTTATCTTTTTGTTATAACAGTACACTCCCCACTGTACCAGCAGTTATAATGGTCAAAGGTATGTTATAGTGGTAAGATTACTCCCTTTGCCCAACATGAACATATTCTGATAAAAGTACTTGAATACCAATATAGTTGTGTTAATACTAAGGAATTTGTATAGCTTTACGGAACTGGCATAGCTAAAGCAGTACAACCTTGGCATATAGATAAGGACTAAGTATCTTATCCAAACATATGGAGCAAGTAAATAACTGATCTGGGAATAGTACACAGCAGTCTTCCTTCCCAAGTGCTTTTYGGATTGCCTGAAACTATTCTGTTCACATTTCTTCTCAGTAAAGGGTAACACAAAGCATCATTGTTTGTCAAAATGTCATAGTTTAAAAGAGATGCCACCCTCTTATTTATAAAACTAAGTGAAACAAAACATTCAAAAGTATTTGTCTTCTCTCTGTCTTCCTTCCACTGATACCTGGCACTTTTGTGTATGCTTCCAGAGGAGCAAGTTTTAGTAGTGCTTTGGGCCTGACAAAATACGGATATTTGCGTGGAATTGCTTGTGATAGTATGGGGTTTTTATGTATATTTACTAATGTTCATCCCAAGTGCATGGTTTAAAAAAAAAAAAAAAAAAAAAAAAAAAAAAAAACAACAACAAAACCACCAACTTTACACAGACCAGCATATCCAGCTGTCAGGTGGAAGTGTGACAGTGGCTTAACAGTGTACATCTACTTGTAATATGTAAAGTATTAGGAATGGCTCTGTCCCTGAGGGATTTCATGAAGCCTTGGATCTCGGGTTTCCTCTCCGTGTATGTGTGGGACTCAACTCACTGAGCCCTGCAATGGGGACAGCCCTAATACAAGGCCAACAAGGAAGAACGTGGTCCCCAAAGGGTCTAACGCAGGAGGCGAGGGGCAGGGGAAGAGGAGAGACTTGGCAGAGCTGTGTGTGCAATATCGTCCAACAGTACAACGGGACATGCAGTAATACCAAATGAAAAGGCAACGAGCCTTTATGGGGGAAGTGGTAGGGCAGGTCCATAGCTGCACCTCAGGTGAAGATTACGTTTTAGTTGTGGTGTTCTCTGTTTGAGTTGCTTTATTTCTGTGGCTCTGCACCCCTAYCTGAGCCACCACATACCTCACTGTTGTAGCAGTTCAGATAATGCATGTTCCTGTTATCCTCTACCCAACTAGCCTTTGCAAGTTGTCTTCTTCACACATGACACCAAAATTGGTCTTCCTTGCCCACCACGGAAGACCTTTACGGGCAATGTGAGCTAGCCACAGACTTGGTCTCTCCAAGGAGAACAACGGAGCAAGCCTGCAGAGCACTGGTGATGTAAGGGTCACTAGAGGCAGCTAGGGCAGGCGCAGACTGATCTTCAATTGAGCCAGACTGAAAAATTTCAAGACAGTCATCAAGCCCAAATTAAATATTTCTAAAGTTCAGAATATTTTTTTTCTTTTAAAACTTCCCTTTCTGTGAAAAACTCTGCTAATTCAGTATTTTGGGACAAAAATTAATTTTGAATTATCTGGATTTCCCTTGGGAGGGAAATTCTGCTTTTCAATGAGCTGGAAGTGATGTATCTTAAAATTCCCAGGCAACAATCTTATATTGGTATTTTTAATTCTGAGGACCATTCCCATGAGTTTCTAGTATTTTTAAAGTAGGTCAAATTTTGAACACAAAAAACCTTAAGAGTTATGCCCCTTTCATCTTTTCTTAGGAGCAATAAGCCTTTTTGGTAGTATTGCTGGCTTAAATATTAAACAGGAAGCAAATTACATTTCCAGTCATTAAAGTACAATAGAACAGCTCTATTGTCTGAATCGGTGCAATATTAGGTCAGATTGTCACAAAATGCTCAAAAATTAAGTCATATTGAAAGAATGCAATAAATTAGACTTTTAATGCTTTTACTATGAGCTGTGCCTGATGAGGAATTACTTCTTCATTCCTGCCAATTAAGGTAGGAAATTCAGGCCCCAAAACTTGAATTCGTAAGCAACTATATGGAATTTGATATTCACACGCATAAGRGTACTATGAAAGTGCAATCCATTTTAATGTTGCTGTTTACAAGATTCCAAGCTTACCAGTCCTTCTACTGTGTGACCAGACACCTTATTTTTAACCTGTTTTAAATGACTCCACAAATAGAGGCATTTGCTTGCAACTCTATTGGCTTGAAAGGAGCTGTACTCCATAGGGTTTTAGCTCAAACAGCAGAGAGGTGTGGAGCTACTAAGTGTCCTTTTGTTGTAACACTGCTCTAGTCAAACCCCTGCTCATAAAAATGTAATGCTAGGACAGACCTGAAAGATCTTGCAAGGACAAGTGTAGACAGCACTTGACAGTATCTGACACCCAGTGCCTGGTAGCCTCCCAGCAGTGCTCTCCTGACTATATCTTCAACCCCCGATTTGACATTAAACCTGACAACAAAACTAAGCAGAAGCTGGAAGCAGCTGCTGCTTAGAGAGGCAATAYGCTACCATTGAGCTGGCTGGTGGTGGTGTGTCTCCAGGTAAAGCGGGAGCTGGTGGCTGTTGCTGAAAGACCTGGGGAGTTTTGGGTTGTTTCTCGGAGGTGCTGTGCTCCCAGTGTYGCAGTTCCCAGCCTGCCCCAGCAAGGCAGCGTGCTGCTCAAGATCTTCCTGCTTTGCTGCCTTGGGCAACTGTCCAGAGGGTGGTTGGCCCCAATCTGCTGTAATTTTAAAAGCATTCGGTATCGGGGATCCTATGGCTTCCAAGGACTCTCTTACTGTGCTGAACCCACAAAAACTTTTCCCAATATCTGAACTAAAATGCAAATGAAAGCTGTTACTTTTTGTCTTGATCCAGTGGATTTGGAGAACAATTTATTTATCTTCCTSCACAGTAATTTTACTTAATGCAAAAACTTTGTACTGTTCCCCTCTTTCTTCCCTTTTCTAGACTAAACAAATCTAGTTCCTTTGCCCCTTTTTTGCAGGCCATGTTTTCTAAGACTCTTACCATTGCCACTTCAAACATTTTAGTCTCTGATCTTCTGAATCTCTTCTAAATGCAGCATCCAAAACCAAACACAGTATTCCAGCTGAGGCCTCCTTGGTACTGGGTATAGAAGAACTACTTCTTCCTGGGCTTACTTTAAGTACGACTCTCCTGTTTGTACACCCTAGAATGAGATTTGCCCTTTTCACCTTTGCTTTGTATTTCACTTGTGATCTAGCCTGASCTCCTGGATCCTCTTCTGTAGTCTTTCTGCCTCCTTAGTTATTCCTCTTTCAGGAGGAAATTCCTCAACTATTTCTATAGTTGATCTTTATTTCTATACCATGCTTAGCAACTCTATTTAATACCATACTATTGGTCGGATCACTTTCTCAATTTAACACAATAGGTTCACATTCTAATTGCATCCTCTGAGAGGTTTGTAACACTTTTCAGCATGATTTCTAACCATAAATTTTAAAAGCRTGCTCTCTATCCCACAATTATTAACGATGACATTACATAGAAGCAGACCCACATCATCACTGGAAATGCTCTTCCCTGTTGTGTCAGCAAATCGCCAATAACTTGCTGGGCATCTCTGGTACAGCTGTCACTCCCACCAGAAATGCAGCCTCAGGACCTGAGGCGGATGACAAGTGCTGTTCAAGGAGAGRAATCTCCTCCTCTGCATCTCTTCAGAATCCCCTGCCCTTCTGCAGTCTGCCTTTTAATTGCTCGTCCATACATATTCATTGCCACCTCTACCTGTTGTTACCTAGGGTTCCTAGCTGGGAGGTATCCGCTCTCTAACGGCCACATAATTTCTTGTTCAGTAAAATAACTCAGCTAGAGGAGCCTTCAGCTCATTCTTGATACTTAGTTACAGACTGTGAAAGATTTATGTATATGAAGTGTGCTCAGTTTTACTGTCATGCGCCATTGTTTTGACAGCCCAGATGAAGTTCCAGGTATGACATTATCAAACAGAATATGCCCTAGAGAAATTATTTTTCTGAGTGTTTTACTTCACACTCTGTCTCAGCTTAAAAATGCAGAACAGGCCACAAGAAAATGAAAAGAAAATTAAAGCTTTGATTCAGCAAAGAACTTTAGCATACGCTTACATTTAAGCAGCTATGCAGTCAGATTATGCCAGTGCTTAAAATCCAAGTGCTTCACTACAATACTGAGCTGCGTTTGATGGGGGTCCTTACCTTCTTTTACTACCAGTTGTAATTTGCTTACTAATTACTCCCATTACATTAAAAAACCCAAAACCCCTCCAAAAACAAAAAAAAAAGGGTTACACAGGGCATGCTCTAATAGAGGCAATAGAGGGGCGGTGGGGTAACCCATGTGGCTGGAATACAAATATAAAAGTAATTCCTTGTTCAGGGAGGATAAGGGGGGGGAGGGGGAAGATGTCCTTGCTTATTTTACAYCAGTTCTGAAATCGAATATGCTAAGGGAGTGACAAGTGCTAGAACTCCCTGGGAATGATGAGAGAAAAGAAGCTGGGCACTCTTGCAGTAAGGATCTGCTACAAAACCCAACTCAGGAGGCAGAGGAGCTTTCTGTAAACAGCTAACAGAATCGCCCAAGGTGATGGTAATGGGAGACTTGGTTGTGCAGGAAGGATCCCAACAAAGGGGAATTTCCTGGAAAACACTGGTGACAAACTTTGCCATGGAAGATGGAGAAACCAACTGGAATGGGAGCTCTTCCCCAGGTGGCTCCAACAGACAGGTATAAATAYGTGTGATATGAACGCGGGAGGCAACTTGGGTTAGGGTGGTAACTTCAGATTGGGTGATGCATGCAAAGGGAAGGCTAGAGAATAACCAACATAACGACTGACTGCAAGGATGAGGGAATGGGAGAATTATGTTGGATCACATAGTAACAGTCTGTCAGAGAAAAATGGGTAGGAAGCTCAGAGTTCTTCAAAGGAATGATAACCACCAAATCTAAACTAACCTAGTGTCCAGGAAGGAAAAGGAAGTATAGTAAGAGATGAATTTGGATAAAGCATGAGTTTATTTGACCTGAAACAAAAAGGAAGCAGRCAGAAAGTGGAAGGTAGGTCAGATGAACAGAGGTCTGAAAGAACAGCGCAAGCGTGCAGGATTACAATCAGAATCACTGACAAAAGAAAAGCGAAGAAAAAAACAGAAGACGTGTTAAGGATAGTAAAAACTTCATATGCATGGTAAGAAAACTAAGGAAGGTCTTGGCCTTCTCTTTGATGGGAAGAGATGGAGACTGATACAGCCAACTGCCCTGGGGTCTCTCCTGGAGGAACCAGCGACACAAGCCGGCCTCGGGACTCCTGAAGAACCCTCGGGGTGCTTGTGGCAGCGGCGCTTATCGCCAGCTGGCTCTAGACCCGGTTGCAAAACCAGCACGTACAAACGATTCCTTCACTGTCCAAGTAACTGCTGCTGCTGTCCGAGGGGTGTCTTCGCCCCAGTCCCAAAGAGGGATGTCCCCAGAGGAGTCCCTGGTGCAGGGCAGAGACTAGAGCGCTCTCGGGAAAGCGGCTTCGCCTCGCTTCCCGAGCCGAGCGCCCGGGACCCGCCTCAGGCAGAAGGCGCGATGCGCACGGCCGGCGCGGGGCGGCCGGGACGCGCTGAGCAAAGCCGCCGCCGCCGCGGGGGGGGAGGGGGGGCGGGGAAGCCTCCCTCGGGCGCGCGAGGCTGCGGACACGCCGCGGAAGGCGTGTGTGAGGGGGATGCGCTCACCCCCCGGCCCCCGCGCGCCGCTCGCCCCGTCGTGAGGAAGGAAACGGTTATGTGTCCCTTCCTCCCACGCCCCGGGCCGGGCCGGCCGGCGCCGCTGCGTGAGGCGAGCGAGCAGCGCCCTGCCCGCCCTCCCTGCCCCCGCCTGGCCGGGCGGCTGTTACCGGCCACCCYGCCGACCCCTGGCCCAGCGGGAGCGGCCCCGCCCCGCCGCGGCACCGCCACCCCCCGCGGCCCTCGGGCCGGCCCCGCGGGCGGGTGCGGGCAAGGATCCACCACCGGCGGCACCGGGCGGGGGCGGAGGGCACCGCGCGATTGGCCGGCGGCGAGCCAAGAGCGTCCCGTCTGCTGGGCTCCCGTTGGCCCAGGCGCTTGATGGCTCCGCCCCGCTCCTTCTTTCCCATTGGTCGCCCGGGCCCACCGGGCCCCGCCTTGACCCCGCCCCTCCGGGGTCATTTAAGTTTATGGAGAAAATAAATAAATAAAGTGGGAAATAGAAATGCGTAGAAGGCGGGGGGGGTGGAGGGGGAGGAGGGCGCGCAACCTAACATGCTGCTTGAGGGCGGAGGCACTCGCTGCGACCAATCGATACTCAGCGGCCGGAGAGAGTGACACCTCCGTAGAACCAGTCAGAGCTCTAGACCGGCGAAGGCGGCCGCTATCGTTCTAAACTCCGGCCAATGAGAGGCGCCATCCGTTTGACCAACACTTGCGCCTTCCAATAGGAGGGGCGCGTAGCGGGCCGGGGAGCGCGGCTTCGCCTATAGAAAATTAGCAATGAGTCGCGAGGAGGGGGGCGGGCCCAGGCAGCGGCGGGGGGCGAGGCTCGCCCGGGAGTGGCGGGGCTGTGAGCCAATGGGGACAGGCCGGCGGGGCGGCGGGGCCGGGGGCCAATGAGGGGGCCGGCGAGGCGGCGGCGGCTGCCTGTGAAAGTGTCGAGCTGCTGCGCGAAGGGAAGGGAGAAGATGAGAGAGGTACCGCGTTTCCGGGGTCAGCGGGGGGTTAGGGGCGGGGCCGCGGGGGG
>JASVER010000050.1:1293608-1387425 GCA_030449065.1 Oceanodroma leucorhoa | reverse complement strand
CCGGGTTTCTCGGGGCGCCCGGGGGCGCGGGGCCGGGCGCAGCGGTTTGCCCGGCGCGCGCGCGAGCCGTTGGGTCCCAACCGCCGTCCTGAGGCGCTGGGCGCGCGCCAGGCGGCCGCCGCTCCTCACGCGTCCCGCCAGGGCCGGGCGGGGAGGGAGGGAAGGAGGGAGAGCCCGTACCCGCCGCCTGCCCCCCGACACACACACCTCCCGCGGCTTCGCGGAGCTTTTCCCCGTCCTGAAAAAGTTTCCGAACCGGCGGGGCCACCGCGCGTAGCGCAGCGCCGCTCCCTTGAGGGTGCGTGCGGCCGGAGGGAGAGTTGGCACCAACATCCCCCCCTGTCGCCGCTCCTCCTCCTCCCGCCGCGGAAAGGGCCGCTGGCCGGGCCGCTGGGAAAAGTTGCCAGCGCCCTTTTGTGAACGGCGCGACGGCAAGGCGAGGGCCGCGTCCGCCGGGACGGGGGTGGGGGGGGGGGGGCTGCGCAAGGTGCCTGGCGCGGCCGCGGCGGTGCCGGTTGCGGGGCGGCCGGCACCGCGCCGTCCGTCGGCGGCGGGATGAGGGGGCGGGTGGGTGGTTGGGCGGCGGGGGAGAGCCGGGCTTGGGAGGAGTTGATCGTCCTCCGACACCGATGAGCTCAGSTGCTTTTTTATGCCGTCCCTTCGGGCTCACGGAGAAAATAGGCACGTTGATCCTCGCTGAGGTTGGCAGCGCGTTTCTACCTGAGCGAGACATCGGGATACTTTATATCGCGTGTGCAACAGTGGCTTTAAAAGCAATCAGTCGCTTGTGTTTCCAGTGCCAGACATCTGTTTATGCCAAGATGGCAGGGTCTCGTACCCAGGTTTCTTTAGCCCTGTCAGTAGGGAGTGTTCTCACATTTATTAATCGGAGTACAGAGGTAAAATGAATTTGCTAGTCGTTGGAGCGAGAGAACTAGAAAACGGGCTGCCTCGCTGCCAGTCATGTTACCCAGACTTTGCCTCCTTTTGTAGCCGAGTAAGTCTTTATTTTTCAGGTTAATGCCCTCTTGTCAGTTCTTGCAGTCCTCTTTGCTGAACTGCAAACGAGAAATTGTAAGAAAATAAGAGTCGTGGTCTAGTAAAGCTTGGAGCTAGGTTCTCGGGTGAAAGTAACTATTTAGGAGGAAAARGTATCTATATAAAACCCGTGATTATTTACAACTGTGTAACAGTCCTGAAATCCTAACACCTTCTTGGGTCTTTCTGAATGCCTGGGATATACTCTCATATAGAAATGATGTCTTTGAAATTATRGGGCTAATGTAGAAATGCAGAATCATTTAACATCTGTGAATCTTCGGGTGCTTTGCAAGAAAGAGTAACTCAAGACAAAAATCTATGATAGAAAAGTAGCGTCATCCTTCTCTTACATGAAAAAAACCTCAGAGGCAGGAGCTCTTTTAGCAGCTAGGCTGTCTTCTGTAGATGCTATGAGTACACAATATTAGAGCTGATTGGGAGGATCCTTCCCACCCCAGTGGAAAATGTGGTATTTGTGAAGTTGCCGTTTTCTGTAGGAAAGTTCTAGTTTTACTGGAAAAAAAGTTAGATTTTTCTGACCAGAAAATTAAAGTGATGGTTCATGGCTACCTGCCTTGAAGGCTTTTGTCAATTCCACTCTCTGCTTACAGGGAGAAAGCACAGTTAACAAAATCCTCCCCTGAAAGACCTCCACCTTTCCCCCCCCCCCCCCCCCTTAAACGAATTGCTTGGAATTTTTGTTCCACGAAGGATGTGAGAGCTTTATGTCTTATCCTGAAACACAACTGAACATTTTTTCATAGGATGAAAATTCCAGTGTTTGGCCAGCCYGAATCAAAACTTCTGGAAACTTGGGGCCAGATCTTTGGCTTGTACAAACTGGCTAGTTCCATTGTGTTTAGTCCGCAGAGGGTTTGGCCCTCGTTAATTAATGGTTCACCCGAGGTCATGCAGTGAGTTGATTTTTAAAGCTGGAGACTGAATCCAGAGCTGTTATTATTCAATCCTGTCGTATATCTTGAAGTTTACTGCACAACATTGTATTTTTCTTAGACAAGCTGGATTAATAAGAGCCAGAATCCACGAGGCTCTGATTGCAACTTTTCTTAAAAATCATGTTCTGAAAAATCTATCCAATTGTGATCTTACTAGAAAAGGGAGTAAATATGTTGTAATTAGTGCATAGGTGACACTGACTACTGCGGGAGAGAGAGGCCTGAAAAACTGCTTTTGTTATTTAAACCTTTCTTTCAAAGTACAAAAGCATTTGATTGGCACTTCACTGATTTAATAGTCCATTTGTAATGCAGGAAGAACATTACAGAAGATTTTAGCATTATTTTAAATCTCATCATTTAATCTGTAGGTGTTTTAAAAAAAATCCTCATTCCCAGCAGAAGAAAACTTTCTGATAGCACGTAGAATCTGTGACGAGTCAGTTGTTAAAGATATGAGTGCCTTGTGTCTTCCAGATTGAAATGGTTTATCAGTCTTAAAATGTAGCTTGTTTGTTGTTTTAGCACACACACAAAAAAAATATCCTTCTGCCCAAGGATTTCATGGTTGCTGTTACTACGTTGTAATGTTAGGAATGGAATCCTAAGCTCCCTGCTTTAAAATCGGGGTCGCTAGCATTCAAACTGAAGAGGAGAGCAGTTCAGATCCCGTGTGGCAGCAATGCCAGATGTACAAGATACCAGCTAGCTCATTCAACAGTCTGAATTTACAGAGGTTGTCTTTCACCTGTACTTGCATAAAGATGCTTTGTGAAGGTTGAATTTTTTTCTGTTTTACACATGGGGAAGATACAAAGGCAACAAATCCAAACAGATAGGCATGCACGCACCCCTTCTCCCCACCCCACCCACCCCCCCCCCCCCCGCACTTCTGATTTTGAGGGGAAAAGAAGATTTCATAATGTTCATGAAGGYATGTCTTTGCCTTCCAAATCTTTGGGGAGTTACTTCATTGCTAAAATATTATATGCTAGAAAGACCCTGAATTAAACAGCACTGAAATGACTTCCCAATGTCAAAGAGTAGTCAGTGACAGAGTTTGAACAAACCTTCTGCCTCCCAGGCCACAGCTGCACCTATTGGCTTCATTGTCCCATCCCTCCTACGCACATGCATGCCTGGCATTGTTTTGGAAATACGGCAGGAACTTGATAATTCAAACTGATGACTCGGAGAGCCACTTGTGGAATTAATTTATTGGGTAAATTAGTGACTAGATATGCAGGCAGATTTAAAAAAAAAAAAGATGCTGTGTCATAGTGTATGATTTGTTCTGTTACCTCAAACTGTGGTTTAATTGTCACTGCACTAATTGAGTATCCTGGAAAATATTTTTTTTGATATTTTAAAAGTAAAGTCTTAAAAGATCTCAGCATGGTTCTATCCTTGTTATTTAAATCTGCGAGAGGAATTGGGTTTTCAGCTCTTCAATGGGGAGTTATAATTTGGGATTAGAAATTAATCCATAGCACCTATTTTATGGCACAGGATTTATAGCATGCCTCAGAGGTTAAACCATAGCCCTAGTATACTGATCTGTGCTGTAGGCTTATTTGATTTCTGCAGGACTGCCTGCCTAAGACAAATAGGATTTGATCCTTGCTGGGTAAMCTTGGTCAAATTCCAGGTGGCCCTCAAGACTTACTATTTCCATCTTGGTATTAGAAAATAAATGTGTTCTTTTTGTTTATTTTTCACAGGGCCTCAGTATTGTTCAGTGTAGTTTGTCATGTGAGGCTGTAAATCCCTTCAAGCGAGGTGGGATTTTAGATTTGCAAACTGTTCCCAAATGATCGCTTGTGTATCATGAAGGAAAAGGCTGTCCTCTAGCCAAGTATGGACAGAACTTAGGAATTTTAGCTCATTAAGATTCCAGAGTGACTGCAGATATTAATGGAGAAGATGCTATGGGGAAAAATAATTATTTTTAATTTGTTCGAAGTACCAAATTAATGTTAAGTAAGCAGAATTCATCTGTAATTGCATACATAGTAGCCCAAGAAATCTTACCAGCAGTTTAAGCTCTCTGAAGAGGCCAGCTATTGCAGAAAGTGTGCACAAATCGTTAAGGTATTGAAAAACAAAACAAAAACAACATAGTGTCTCAGATTGGCAGTTTTTAGTAAACTTTGTTTGTTTACCCTTCCATAGTCATGCTGACCCTTGATCTTGGGTATCAGAGCAACACAAAAGAAAATTAAGTTCTTTAATTTTCCTGATCAGTATATACCTAGATGAATCATTGGGTATTTCTGAAGCAAAAGAAAATAGATGCCATTGACAGGTTTTCACAACCAGAGGTGATTTTGAAGGTGTGTATTGCTTTGTGAAGTCCCATACTTTGTGGCCTGAGCAGGGTGAGCAGAACAAAAAAAGATTTCAGGATATTGATTRTTTTGTGCTTACTGATACTAGTAGATCTCGGATTCTACTCTCATTTTCCCAGCTATTCATGAAAGGTGCCTCAAGGAATATCAAAATACAACATTGTGTAATCAAATTTTCTCATAATACCAGGGAAAGTTCTGATTCTTTTACTACTTATTCAAAGAAATAATTATTCCTTCATCCTTCCTTTTATTTTTTTTCATCAAATATGGGTTCCAACCCAGTTATTGCTGCTTATATTTTCATGAAAGCATACTGAAGCCTGAGTACTTGTTTACTGGTTTTGGTTCCTGGCTTAAGACTTGGGACTCGTGAAGCTCTCTGCTCTGCCATGAATAGCATAATTGACTTTAGGAAAAATTGCTCAGTCTTTGTTTCCTATCTGTATAAGGGGAATAATACCATGTGCTGTCATCACAAATATTTGCAAAGGTATGTACATGGAGAATTCTGAAGTGCTGCTGTTATGGTTATATATAATACCTCAAGTAATAATTTCAAATGGAAGGTGCCAATTATTCCATTGGCTGTTTGGTTTGACAATAAATCCCAATGTCAGTAGCTTYATAAACTTTGGTGTAGTTATTCTGGGTTTGCATCAGAAAACAGAACGTGGCTTAGACATGAATTTCCTCTTTGAAATAACTGAAGTGACATCAGTGGAATTATACAGGAATGATTTTGGCATTGATACTACTGAAAGACATAGTGCTGTGTGAGTGCTTTGGCCTCATACAAAGTGAGCTGTATTAGTAGTACAGGAGTTGAAAGCTTCTTTGGAATTGTAGTATCCTCTTCACCAYTTTAAGTTTTCCAGTACTGCAGCTAGCAAGTAGTGTTTCTGGAAGAACTTACAGGATTCAAAAATGTGCATGTCTCACACCCAGTACTAATTATACACACAAATGACTTAATCCCCCATATGAACTTTAGCACATCCATTTGACTAAAGCTTGAACTTCAAACTTGTAAAGAATTTTTGTGACAAACTACRGTCAGAAATCTAGGCTGCTTTTCTATACGTAACACTTTCTATTTCCAGACACTGTAAATATTGGCCTTCAGAAAATCTGTGTGGTGTTTACCCACATAACTTTATGGAAGATGAAGAAAGCAGAAAATAACCACTGTTTCAAAAATTGGTGGCAATTTTTAACTGCTTATATTTTTGCATGTATCTTTTGAGGCCCTGAGGCTTTGTTTGCACCACCAGCAYTGCTAGTTCTGTACATTTCCGTGTCCTACTGATGGTAGTTACAAGTTGCAGTCATTAAGCATAACTACCTCGTTAGATACTGAACAAAACTCAAAACTAATGTAGARGTTACAGCTTTTAGGCATAGTGAAACAAGGGCAAAGTTCCTTGAAGCAGATTGGAAGTGCCTTAAGTTTGGTGTTTGGGCTACTAGAAAACTTGTCGTTCTTCAGTGTTTTTAAGTGTAACAGAATGAAATTAGCAATTGAAGTAGCAGGTGCTGCTATTCTTCTGTAGAAGAAGCAATATCTGCTTTGTTTAGCAATTTCCTGTTTCATAGCTGTAAAGTAAATAAATAAAATCYTTGTGCTATTTAGTTGGAATTTAAAGGTTGGGTCCAGTTTCTCTCCAAAACATTCGTAGGACTTCTCCCCCATTGTAGTGTATGAATAACATCCACTGAACTCAATGCGAGTTTTTTTTTAATCGTGTGGCTGAAAAGAAGAGTCCCTATTTATAGCATTCAAACATTGGCAGGTGCAAGACTGGTGAGAAACTTTAGTCTCACACATACAAACTAGTTGTTTAGGAGAGTCTTCTACGTGGTGGTAGCTGCTCTGAGCTGGGCCGCTAGAATCAACAACGTTGCTCAGTGACTGTCTTCTTGTTGAGATCAATCAGCTTGTATTTCCAGGAGGGTGTGTTAACGAAGAAGGGCCTGATGGTGCTGATTGCAGTAATATACTTAGCTATGGCAGCTTTAGCTATTATTTATAGAAGTGCTAATTATATCAATAGAAATAGCAATATTAATACTGTTAAGTGTCAGAATCCACGCTTGACAGCATGAACTAAACGCAGCTACTGTGAAACAAAGCAGCCAGCTTGTCTCCCTTGTCAAACCACCAATATGCATTTCAGGAAGAATACACACCCACCTTAATTGCTTGGGGTCTCACCATTTTTGCTCATCTTGTTATATCACTATCATTTCAAGCTGAAAACTCACAAGACCGGCTGTTCCCATGAAATGTAGACTGTATCCAAAGTCAGTCTGGAAAATTCAAACTGTGACTAAAAGTGTAACAGTGGATTCCAGTTTAAAGCTGTCATCCTACAATGCTGGAAACTGAAAAGTGTCTTGAAGTTCAGAATCTGACCCAAACTTKTTTTTTGAGTCTGTATTCTACCACTTCGTGTTTACAAAATAGTTGGTGAAAACTCACATAGATTTCAATACCCACAGTTACGTGCAGRCTACGTTATAACCAGCTTTAATTGGCATCTTTTAAAGGGCAGAAATCATATTACCAAAAAATAAACAAAACTGAAAGAAAACAAGAGCATATTGAGAGTCATTTTCTGGCTGCTTTTTTAACATTTAAAATGTGCTTGATTTCCTGTCACAGTTCTTGTTACTTCTGCCTACCTCTTGTGACAGTGTTTTAGACTGACTTCCCACAGGAGCTTACAAATCAAGCAGGTTAATGTCTTCATTAAAACTGAATAACAGTTTACTTTGGGAAAAAACATATTAAATATTTCAGGATATTGAACACCAAACTACTATTAAGCTTTAACTAATGCATTTACTTTGCTGACACTTGCTCTCCAATGGGACATGTAGCTCAAGTTAATGTCACTGGAAGCGATGTTTAAGACTTCATGAGGAAGTGTTTCCAACCCCTTCTAGATGATTTTACTCTAATTCTATCACTCTGTACTTGAGAAAAAGTTTTAAATAAGTTATTTCAGCACTTGCCATCCTTATTTTGGAAATGTACTGGGTATAAATGTCTCCTTTAGGGTCTTAAATAATCCCTTCTATGTCCTAGATATATCTGGTACACTGTGTAAAGAAAGTGACAGTCTGTTGGCCTCTGGACATATAAAGAATGTCCTTCGCATACTTTGCCTTTGGGAGGAAAATACAAGGATTGTTGCAAACAGAATAGGCTGGGTTTTTGTCACCTATGATTGTGAACCTACCTTAAGGTGTGACTGATTTAGTGGATCAGTACCAYAGAAGTGAAGACACGTGGCCAGTAAATTGAGGTTTCTCAGTTGGCAAATGGCGGTATTCCGTATGGGCTGCTGTTAATTGCAGAACTGTGTGCTTGTGTCTTTCTCACTCTGCAGAATCCATTTGCAGTGATGCCATGTGGGACACAGGGGCATCCCATCAGTAATAGGAATGGGGTTTGTTTGGGTTTCTTTTGTTTGTGTTGCACTGCAAATTCTGTTGGTGTAATTTGCTTTATCAGCTCTTTTGTTTYTGTTGCGATTTTTTTTTTGACCTCTGCATTTGGCAATCCTACAGTTTACTTATCTATTATCAGAGCCATGTCAGACTGTGATGCGTCATTCTTTCTGGATCCGACTGCAGCAGCATCCCAGTACATGATGCAATCAAACAACATTCCTCCACTGCCAGATTTAGACCAATCCCTTTGAAGTTTGTTAATTTATCCAAAATCAAAGCCAGTTTCAGTTCTATGCTGTAATAATACTGATACTTTGTTATAACCTTTCCCATCCTTGGTCTATAATAATCCTGGAACTCTTCTGACATCTCTTTAAACTCTGTGAACAGGTGATCTGTGAGTAAATCTCCCTGAGGAGTTACAAACTTTCTTGAATTATTTACATCTACTGTAGGAATTCTGTCTTGCATACTGGGCTGATCACATAGATGATACAAACTGGATGATGCAGAAAAGAACAGAGGATATGCCTAGCACATAAAGATATGTGTTAGTCTTATGAATATATTAAAAATAATTCCTACTGTAATGCTGCTGGCTTTAGCTGAGTTAACTTGAGGAAAAAAATTTGCCCACAAAACTTAGGATCTTGGTTATAGCCATAAAGAGATCATTGAGAAAGATGATTGGCTTAGAGATTAATTTATGCAATAGGACAAAAGTAAAAAGCCTAGTTTAACTACTAGTGGGTAYCTGAAAGACGTCATTGCTCTGTGGTGGTGTTCTGGAATATAATGAGCCCTATCCTCATCTCATTTGGCAAACTTGGTAATTCCTGGTAGGATAGCAGGTAATTAATGAGTTTGCATGGAATATGAATTGTTTTTTATCTTTACTCGTGGTCACACTTGCATTTAAGTTCAGTACAGTAGRAAAAATAATTATCAGATTTATTTGAATAATTCTGTGGATCACTCCACTTTTTGAATAAAAAAAAATACAGATCAATATTTCCTTGAATTTACTTGTCATGCACATTTAGTCACTATATTGTCATTCTCGCCCTTGAAGTGGTTCCACATGTAATGTTTTTGAGAATTTTACATTTGTGCTTTGAAAATAAAAATTGTCTTGCCTAGTCCTGACTTGCAAGATAAATAAGACAGAATTGTTTTTGTTACCACAGTGGCTGAGYACTTGTACTCTAACGGTGCAAATGCATACTCAGGTTCATGATTTGTTTTCTGAAAGGCCTCATGGACATTTATTTAGGCTTCGCTTTTTGTTCCAKTAAAATGTAACATTTCAGTCAAAGAATGTAGACTTAAATGGTACAGGCTGGCCTACAGTGAAGTTACCAGAAGTCAGAGGTTGAAATGAAGAGGGTTAGTAATCTCCCTTTTCAATGAATGGGTCATCTTCTTGGTGCTATGTGGGAGACATTTAGCCCGTCTTGCTGTCCTGCACCTGTTCTGTGGATGCCATTCTCTTGGGCTGGTAATCTGGCGCTTTTTACCAATGCAGTACTGCTCCTGCAAAGCAAGATAACTCRGGCTTTGGGAAAACAGTTTAAAGATTCCCAATAAGTATTAATGTTATTTGCACGTATGTATTCTAACAGAAACTAGGAGTCCCAGATGAGATCAGTGCTCCATCCACTGGTATGGGGTATTTTACATACTGTAAAACAGAGGTGCTGTCTCAGGAAGCTTATAGTTAAATAGGCAAGTCAGGCAAAAGGTGAGGGAAACAAAATATTAGAATTCCCACTATAGTGGTTGCAGACCAAGACACAGAAAGCTTTAGTGACTTGATCGGGATAATCCAGGGAATGGAAAGAGAGGTTTTCAGAGGCAACTAACTCCCACTAAAGCAAGCATGGGAGTGATGTGCCAACCTGCCATTTGTGCCTTTGAAAATTTCCCCAGGGAGTCTATTGTAGAGCCAAGCATTGAACTCTGATCTTCGGTCCCCCACCAGACAACCGTTCCTTTCTGCTTTAAGTGTTTTTAATTGAAAAATACCATCTGAACAGTGTCTGTAAAGAATTACTTTTCCTCAGAACCTCCAAAAGAAAAGCAAAATGATGTGCTGCAGCAATAAATTAACCAGTGATCAAAATAAAAACCACAGTCTTGTTATGAAAACCAGAACTGGTGGGTAAATACTGTGAATTTATGACACCACTGAAAAAAAATCTACTCTGGTAAATGTTAATACTTTTAGAACTAAAGATTTTTGGTTTAATTATTAAACTATTCAAATCTCTTCTAAACAGACTTTACATGCAAAAGCTACAAATTGTTTAAAAAAACAAGCAGAAGTTCACCGCTTGCTTTTCTGCAGGCACTATTTATATCTGTGTCGGTGTTTGTTTCGGAGAAGAGAATAAAACTGAAGCCCACATGACCCTATCTTACTCTCCCCAAATAGCGGTAACACTTTTCCYTTTTTATAGAGTTGTACGTATATTAACTCACAGGTTCTCATTGCTTCATGAGGAGGTAGACTCTGTTCCCTTTTTGCAGTTTGGGAAACAATGGCAGCAGAACTCAAGGTTATACAAGTCCAGAGAAATTGTTAGAGTCAGATTACGCTGCTGGAGTGACCCATGTTCAGGCCACTCCAACACGTCCCCTAATAATATTTTACAAGCCTGAGCCATCTGTGTGTGATGAGATCAGAAGTAAGGAAGTCTGTAGTTGCCAAGAGAATTTTAGCTTGCAGAATTGTACAACTACAAAGAAATCCAATGGCATCAACAAAGGAAGCTCAGATAAATATTCACACTGAGCGCTTTTGGACTATTTTACAGGAACAAATGGTCTCCAATGAAAATTTTAAGGGTTCATTTTTCCTTTTGCGCACCTAATTGTTACTGACAGGATTGTAAGCTTTGCATACATTATTAGTAGTCTCCAAAATGGCTAATCCCATATTTTGCAAAAGCAAGAAGATACTATTTCTACTGCACCTCTGTGTGCACTTGTAGGGGTAGCCAACCTTTTTGACTTGGCTGCATCCCAATGGCATACCTTCTTCCTTCCCCTCACGAACACGGACATGCTCAGAAGTAACTCAAACAAGAACCCCCCTCCAAGAATTCTCTATCCACTTCTGACCCATGGAGCTCTTGCCATGCGTGGACCTCAGAGGTACGATGGGCTCATTCCTTACATCTTCCTGCTTTTATTTAAGAAATACTTCACAAAAGCAAACAAATACAAAGGATAGGCTTTTCAAAAGCTCTCAGCATCGGTCTAGCTCTTCTCCCTTTGAAGACCACCGGGACTTGACTGGAGATGGAATTAAGCCAAGACTGAGCATTTTCAACATTTCCAGTCGTAGCCTCTCCCCAGAGAATTTATAATCTTACAAAAAGGATTAATTGATTAATACTGAAGTTGACCRATGGATATTAATCTTTAGCTCCCAAGAACAGCTCTGATTTTGGAATAGAAAGACTCTTGAGTTTTTGTTTTGGTTACTATGGGTTAAGTTCTATTAAGGTTTCTCCCAGTTTGTTTTATTAGAAAATGGTATTTATTTGACTGCAGTATGCTACCTAAAATTGTTATAATTTGTTTCTTTATTTCCATAAACATTGCTGTGTTTATTTTGGAAGGGTGGTTACTTAAGAAAAAAACCCCACACAGTAAGCTTAAAAATATATTTTGTTATCTCCCATATCTAATTTTCTCTTGTAATCAGTGTATATAATTTTCCTATAGCACCAATTTAAGCAAAAAAAAAAAAGGGAGAGGGAAGAGAGACATTAGAATCTATTTTCAGGATGGCATATCAGACCACACGCACTTGTGGGGTAAAGTAGATTTGTTATTTTGGGCAGTACTGTGGAACTTATGAGAAACTTTCTTTTTTTATACAAAGTTAGTTCAGAGTAGATTAAAGTTTATTTCAAACTCAGCATATTTGACCTCAAGCATCATAAGAGTCATGTGGAATTGGCTCATGCTATTAAATTCCTACAGCGAACTCCATAATAATGATTAATTTCTTTCATAAACTCTCTTCATAATTAATACAGGTTTCATTGTGGGCACTGCTATTCTCATATTGATTATCTCTACAATTTAGATTGGACTCGTAAAACGATGTCTTTGTTTACTCTGATGACCAGACATTTATTTTATTTGGATAACTCTCATCATTTGTGAACTGAACTGGGGATATTGCTACCATAGAAATTACAAATATTTCAGAGCTGTTTCATGCAAGAGCAGGAATAATTTTTTGGCACCTGAGATTAATAATACTTTGGTGTTCTCTGATGCCTCTCATCTGAGAATCCGAGTTCTTTATGAACATCAATTAATTAAGCTTTAAGACACCCTCCTGAAATAGGAAAGCATTAGTAGCCTCTTGCACTGATGGATAAACTCAGATTTAGACATGTTGACCGACTTTGACTAAGTCACCTGCCAAGTTATCATGAATATAACCCAGATTTCTTGATTACCAATCTTGTCCTTCAGTTGTGAGGAGTTTCTTTCTCCTGGCATAATTTTTGATGTGGCATAGTTCCTTTTGGCAAAATATGCTTTTAAAAAAGTTATAATGGCTGGGGATGCTTTAGCTGCTTCAACAAGTATGGACTTTTCTTGTTGCTTGTTTCTTCTCAAAAATAATTTAATTTTATTTCCAGGATTCTCTCATAAGCTGCAGTTAAATCAGTAAACTTCTAAGACTCTAATAATCTCTTTTGGAAAAAAAGGGATTTTCACATTTCTGACAGACTTCAGAAGCAGCTTTAGTGAGAAAAGCAGAAAATAATGAATGATGAGACTGAGATTTGAGTGTATTGAAGGAAAAGAGCCACAAACCAGATTTTGTAACATTACTCTCTACACTTTATACAAAGTGTTATGCAACAGGTGAACCTGTCTCTTGGTCAGTCCTGTGTATTAACAATATAAATCCACCTTATTACAATATTAAAAAAACCCCTTCTCATATAGCTTCTGTCTTGRGAGCTCAAGGATGGGGACAGTATATTTGGTTTTGTGCCGTTGCCCAGACTCTGAAGGGTCCAGAGTCCCATGGGAGCTGCGGAGCTCTCCTTGTTTCGTTAACTTCAGAGGGTGCTGGGGGAAGTTGCAGTGACTGGCAGAAGGCAATCTTTAGAAAGCCTTGGAGACAAACAGGAATTCCAGTTTTTGAGCTGAATTCAGCCATCCTGCTGTTGCCAAACCTACAAGCAGGGAGGGGGAGATGTGAATGTAACAAGCGGCACGTATATCCATATTAATACTTGCAGTACAACATCCCYCATGCCTGAGGACAGTAAGTGCAACTGAGGACATAGTGGAGTTTACAAGAGTACCTCACATGTTGAGATGCTTTATAGTCCCCCCTGTGAACAGCCTAGCGAAAACCATATGTGAAATATAAATATACTGTGACTTAAAAATGGAGCTGTATTCCAGCCTTTTAAGTTAATTTTGTAACATGCTGCATCTGAGGGCTTAATGTGTGTTGTATCCGATCCTAGCTGAACAGTGCAGGGCTTAATAAATGCAGTATGTACTGGAGACACTAGAGGGTCTGATGGAAGACGCGAAAGGAGAACAAGAAGATGGTGGAAATACCACATTTCAGTGAAAGAACAAATCCAGTTTGAACCAACTGGCTGCTTGCTTCCTTCGGTCYGAAGGCAACAATGAACTCCTGTTGTCATGCTGAGTCAGTTGGCAGTGACTCACTTTATCAGTCTCAAAATTGTCCGGCGTTTCATCAGAACTGGATTACACAATGGGTTTTTCYTTTYCCCCCTTTTTTTTCCCAATACACCTGTAATATTAATAGGCACGTAAATCATCTGACGTTAACATGTTTCCTCATTAACTTTTACTTTTTTTAATTATAAGATTAGTAATCATACAACTTCCCAAAGAGGGAAATACAGTAATCCCAAATCTGACTTGAAATTCTAAGGCACAAACTTTCTTAGTTATGCACTTCTCTCAGTTAAAAATAAGTTAAAGCCTTTTGTTACTTTCCACAGGATACTGGCATAGCTAACATATGCTCRCAATTGTTCAGCTGAGGTATGTGTTCTCTATGGGGCGTGGAGAGAAAATTTGTATGTGGAAACAGCAGCCAACGTACGAGAGTTGAATTTTTCTCCCCAGCATGACTTTTTTGGTTATTTCTGCAAAAGCCTCTCAGAGAAAACACTAAATGTAGTATTTTATCCACTGCACCAGTGCACGCATGTGATGCGATTTCTTTTATGGGCATGTTTATTCCTTAAACACAAAAAGACACATGATCTAAAATGTAAAGTGTGTGGTTCTGTAATTAAAAAATAAGAACATCCGCACAGTCTCTGTAGTCTGTGAAAAAAGTTAGGTCTATGAGGCTTTATATCTAACTCTGCATATCAGTGCACTTCACCAGATTCTTTGATTTTAGCACCTACGCTGTTACACAGTTTCAATCAAAGCAATATGAATAAACTAAAAATGTGTAAAAAGTGATGCTGAGTTGGCTGGACAGCTATGCATCTGTTCTAAAATCCAGCATTTCTAAGTTCAGCCATCTTGTCTGCCCTAATTTAACATCTGTATTTTCCACCTGCATGATTAAACTAATTGTGTTCAATCAAATCCATTTTGTAATTACATATTTAGGGCAAAAATATGGATCTTCAGTTTTTAATCTTAGAAGAATCTGGAATATGTTCTGTGCCTGTCCCAACCTCGACATCCTATCCTGGGTTTAATCCCATCCGTGTTTGGAATCAGTCCTGGTGGCTATGAAATGGAAAGCTTCCATGCGTCTTTGAATAATTTTTAAATTTTGTTCTTCAGTGGTTCTAGTTCTTTGTTGTTAATTAGATCAAACCACATTTTCACTGAGGCTGTAATGGTAGTGTCATCAGCCTGTAATCTGTCAGGTCCCTCTGAAACCTCCTTCAACTGCTTTTGTAAATTTAGTACCTCTCTGTAAAGTTTCTTGCAGAGTAAAATGTGTGCTATTTTTTGATCAAAGTCCTTCTTGTTCTCAGTGCAAATTTCAAGACACTTGTTGATGCAAACAGAGGCACGTGTGTCTGAGAGCAACGCTGTGTGTCTCTGGGAACCAGGGACATCAGTCTTCCTTTTTCACTTTAGTTAGCCAGGCTACTGGTGATAGCAGAGCGATTTTTGTCTTTAGGCTCTACAGTACAGTTTTGGGAAAGTTTGGTTGCTACTTTTTYACTCAGTGTGGTTGAAGTACAGCACTGAGCAGCCGTATATCAGAAGCAGAAGAAATCGTTTTAAACATTGTTGTTTCAATTCTGTTTTTGTTGTCTAACCAAATAGTAAAGACATCTTTCTCATGTCTTTCTGTCTGTTCTTGGATGGTATCTTCGGTAACACTGYACCAATATTTGTGGTTTTAATTTTGGTACAGAATTAGTAGCGGCATACAAGGACATACATGTCACTGTATGCTTGTGGCCATTCGGAGGTCATTTGTCATGTTCAGCTACCCAACCTGCACTAATGTAACTGTTCAACGCTGTTACATTTTCTTTTATTTTTCTCCTTGCATCTTCACTTGGAGATTCTTGTAGTGGACAGATGAATTTACAACTCTCTAAAAGAAATGTTTCAATCATTGCTATCAATTGCTCCTTTTGTGTTCCATTGAAGGCAACATCATTAAGATAAAATAAGGTTGCATCTGTCTTGTTAAGCAGAGCTTTTCTTTATAGCATAATCAACTAGTAAGCTTATTTTTGGGTCTTCARGACACAAAGGTGTCTAATGTTGAAGAGCATCTAGGAGGTTTGGAACACAGATTTAAATTGTCATTGCAGCTACGTTTAATAATGATAATGATAGCACTAAAAACATCTCACTTTCAGGATCATCAAACTCATCAGAGTTCTGCTTCAGTAGCTTCACTTAAAAGAACATCTCATCTTGAAGGGTGTGCAGAAATGAMTTGTCAGCACTTTTTGAGATGGATGTGAATTCATCCTAACTTCTTGAACAATTTTTGACAATGCCTACACTATACTGTTAAGAATTATCTTGGATTTTGTATTACTTTGGCACATGCATACACTTGTTTCCTGTTGCTTTCTTCAACTTCTTTTGAAGTCTAATAAATGAATATTCTTATGTGTGTTAACCATTAAGCTCCAGTTTGTAACACTGGTATCTTTAATATTAACAGTAGAGCAAGAAACCTGCTGTCTGGATTTAATAGTTAGGATTGAAAACCTGAGTGAGATAGCTGGCTTTCGTTAGACCCTTGTTATAGAACACACAAACTACTTAATGGCAGTTTTTAGATCCTAAAAATATTGTAAGCTCATGTTCAAAACTCGTTCCAGTTATTACTTTCTTTTTAGCATCTGATGACAAATGATTCCATCAACTAGCAGCATCTCTCTCGTCAGGCCCTGAAAGCATTGCATATTCCCCTTGTAAGTAGGTAGGCAAAAGTGTACATTTTTTGCTGTCTTTAACAAGGGACAAAAATCATTGTACTCTTATCACTTCCCTATTAAGTTTTAGAATGTTTAGATTTTTCATTTGTAGATTGAAATTAGAGCCTAATTTTTCAAGCATCACATGTTCCTATTCTTTGTTATTTTCATGTAAACATTTCTAAGTGGCAGATCCTAAATAGTCAGCACTAATAGAAAAATGCCACTGGATTGTTCCTGTATCTGTTACTGTAAATATGTACTATCATGACTCATGGACTCTTGGCCAAACTAGATATAAGCAACAGCAGCAAAATGTAATAACATCTCCCCTGGGACCATTGTGAGGGRTTGAGGAGAGTTCTACTGTAACTCGTGTTACAGTAGATACAGGCCTGATGTCTTGGGTCAAATATATTTCTGCTTTTGAAGCCACCTGTAGATTTGTCTGTCGGGGCGCTCTCTCATCAATCACATCTGTGTGAGTTTTGGTTTGGTGTTTAAATGGGAGGGCATGAGGACCACCTCTCTAAAAGCCAGAGTTCCTCAGATGCTTTCAGTTTCTGAAAAGAGAGAAATATGCTAATTTACCAGTGCCATACAATTTGTGCTGCTTCTGTTCATATTTGTCATTGGCGTATTTAGTGGTCTGCAATAGCTTATTGCCTTTTTTTTTTTTCCCCTGCCTTTCCCCCCCCACCATGGCTGCAAAGTAGTATTCATCTATGTGCCAGTATTACCCTCCCTGTGCGGTCTTAGATATAGTGCTGTTAAGTGAAAATCTAGCTATCAGTTTCACAAGTAATGCTTCATTTAAATTGTTTRTTGACATTTTCTCAAAGATGGGGGTACACATGCTGCTTTAAGAGTGAGAAGGACTTATCAGGTACTGTGGGAAGTCCCAAGAAGCTTTCTGTGGGTTGAAAGCCTGGCCACAGCAGGAGAATGTGTAGGATGGTAACTGTGTGGGATGGTTTGCTCTTCATCCACGAAGTCCTTTCTTGGCCCCACATGGATGGTCTCTTAAGTCCAGGGCTCTGCTCAGAAATTCCCAGAGCTTGATCTAGTCTTGAGTGCACGTGAGACAATCGAGTACTGAAAGGCTAAGTTAGCAGGAGGGAGCGTGTGTATACATGTGGCGGGAGTATGATGGTATACTAAGAGGAGCAGGGTTAAGACTGCAAATATGCAGATATCTATGGTAAGCCTAAAGACTGCAGCTATAGGAAGTTCTTTTTCAGTCCAAGCAGTATTGGCTAGGAATTTTTTTGGAGCTGAAGGGACTTCAGTTCAAACTCAAATCCATTAAGTTAGGGGTGCTTATGGCTACTCCTAAAACACTGGAGTGCTTCCTGGCCATTTAATTGTGACAATGGAGTAATTCAAGTTACCATGTTTTACTTCCAGCTTTATGGTCTGCCTTTGCCACAATTTTCAACATGCTTCCTAGTCTTTTATCTACATGTCTTTTAGCTGTTAGAAAACAAATTGGAAATATCTTCTTTTACTCTTGTAGGGAGGTTTTTTTATACTCCTTGAGGGGAATGAGATAACTTTATGCACTTTTCCCTTATTTTATTCCCCGTTTTGCCTGTCTGTTCCTTGATGGCTTTCATTCTTCGATCAATTCCATCAATTTTAATTGGAATTTTTTTTCCTGTCTTCTCTTGTGATAAAAGGTTATTTTCATGTAATCTGTTTCTTTGGGCCCAATGGTAAAAGGGCTGTCTTTGGGAATTTGGACATCTATTTTCCATTAAAATGAATGGAATATAGTGTTAGTATCTTGCAGGGATTTGAACACCTTTGAGCTATTGTGAAGCAAATATTCTTGTTCCTCTGAAAGGGAGCTCTTGTCTTAGATAGGGATGGATAATCTTGAGCTTTGAGACCTGTGGATAGTGCTGAGAGCCTGTAAGTCAACTTTTTGGTTTCATTTGTCTTGCACATAACTTTTCTTTTCTCGGAGGAGCAGCCTGTAAAGTAATCCCAAAGAACTTCCAACATCATTAAGTACCTAACACCAAAAACTCATAGAAATTGTTACGTTGTGGCTTCTCCAGAAAATGATATAATTTATGTCYTTCGTATTTTGAGACAGGGGTCAGACTGAGCTGACTTTTAGCAGTATGGTAAACTGGTGCTTTTTTTCCCTGRTGGTTGACTTCTTGTGCTTCAAAATTACAGCTTTAATTTAGGAGGTAAAAAGCTTGTAGCCTGCTTGACTGTGAGGTTCTAATTAAAGACTGCACTAGATGTGAGCTGACACTTGGTTATTTGCAGTCAGCATCCTAATACAAGAAGTCTTGGATGTTTGAAGCCGTGTTGACTCTGAAGACTATTGACATTCATTTAAATGTTAAAACTATTTACTGTTTTACTGATTTTTTTTCAAGAAAKAAGGCAGGAGAAGAAAAGAGAGAACCCTGTTATGGAGACCTTGAGCACTGTTGTCACATTTTGATACCTCAAGCCCAGAGTAGTGTTTAGATTGAAACAGCAGTTTGGGAGAGTAATGCCCCATAAATTCTTTTYGTTATAATCCTGTGACTACCTTTCTCATACCTATTTTTAAACTGTGAATGATTATCAGCACTAGATGCATGCATGAGCTGGATGTGGTGCCTGAACAGCCAGTCCCAGCTCTCGTGACTGAGAACAGATGTGTTGCACCAGGTAGCCGTTAACAGCGCACTCCCAATTTCCCCCCATAAGCCCATATCTGATAATCCCCAGTGAATGTTTATGRTGTGTTACGGCTTTACTATATGAATCCCTAGGAATTCCAGATTGAAACTCAGTTGTACTTACTCGGATGGATGCATGATGGATGCTTGATATTTATGTGGGATTTCTATCAGACGTGATTTTTGCCTCTTGCTTGGTGCCTGGCCCATAAATGGTCTACTGAAGCTAGTCGGGACTTTCATTTACTGTCTGTTTCTGAAACAGATAGCTTTAAGGTATACTGGCACTTATGATTCTAACATCTGTGATGTTATCACAGCATGGTAAAAACAAATGTCGATTCATTCCGAGACCACAACAGAGAGTACTTAAAGTCATATTTGTATCCTGATTCTTACCGATATTTTGTTGGCTTCRGGACAACTCAACAAATGGAACAGTAGGACAGCAAAGTACCAGTTAATATAAAGTTATCTTTATTCCAACTTCTGTTTATTTTGTTGKKTTTTTTTCATTGCATACTATCAAATGGTTTCACAATGTGACCTCTGATTTTGAAACAAAACAAATTAAATGTTAGTAGTGATTAGTGCAGTATTAACATTGATTCTTTATTTACTCAAAAATCAGGACATTAAAGTTCCCATGACAAACTTAATTATGCCTAATTGCACAGACATTACAAAGGGGATCTCTCATTACATAAGCATAGACCATCTTGGTAGCAATACCAAATATTACAGTCCTAGCTAATAATTGCAAATAAAGTTAAAGAAAAGGAGCCCTTTGACCATAAAATAATACCTAACTTGGGCTCATTACAAAATCTGACTGAAGAGTAGCATTCAAGTTGGTACACTTTGTTTCCATTATATCATTTTGAAAATATTATGTCACCTTGTTCTGTATGTTCTAGTTCTGTAATGAAAGACCCTTTTGTTCAAATACAGGCAAAATAAAAGAGTGGTTTGTCTATAGGATGCTCTTTTCCAAGCTCATTTCTGTCAGGCTTACACCACCACTAACCTCACCAGATCTTCCAATTTTTGATAGGTCTGATTGAAAGAAAGGCTCTTATCTCTGTTCTTGTGTAAAATAAGACCTGAGGCTTAATTTTAAGTTAATACAACTTTTTGCTTTTAATTTCTGTGGCTTAAACTCTTTCATCTTTTCCTTACAAAATGAATTTCAATTAATATTTCAGGAAAAGAAATGCACCTCTATACGTGTCCTTTAAAACAGCTGAGCAAACTGTGTTCAGATTATCCAAAAATATTCTCCTTTGGGCTAAAACTAAAGGACTAATTGGAACCAGTCTTGCCTAGTTTTTCTAAGAGAACTTACCTTATATAAAATAAAAAAGTATTTAGACCAGGACATTCCTTATCTTTATTACATCTAGTACCTCTAGGTTTTTATTCTTCAGAAATATCTTTGACTAAAAGTTTCAAAGATGATGAATGCTGCCCACCTATACACAAAAATAATCCCCCTGAGGTGTTCTACAGATAATCAAGGTTTGTGAAAGTGAAACTTTTTTACTTAACTTTGGTGGTGTTAGTGCTAGTGCTAGTAAAATGGTTGCATTCTTACTAGTGTTTACTGTGTGTTTGATACAGAGGTTACCAGTTAAGTTTTTTCTTGGAGTGGGGTTCTCAGACTAACAAGGATAAACCTTTGTTTGAYGTTTTACTCATTTCCAATTCTTTACTCCATGGTCTCTGTAATATTAGTTTACCCCAAAACAGAATCAGGCACTTTTATATATGCGCAGGTCTGAGTGAGTTGGCCTAGACACCCCCAAGTGCCGGTACCTGATATTTTCTATTGGCTGACTGTGAGATTTTAAGTGCATATATCCAGAAACCCTAAACATGGTGACTTAGCAGGAATTTGGGCCATCTGAACCTGGGTCCTAGTGTGAAATTTTGTGCTGAGCTGCTTAAAAGTGTGATACAAGCCACGCAACTCTGAGAAAGAGTCCAGCCTTTTCAGTAACTTACAACTCCAGTCTGCCTGGTAAATGCATTGGTTTCCCCTTGCCTAGAATACGTGGAGAAAGATCTTATATAGGAACTTTCAAACAGTGCCTATGTTTGAGGAAAATAATGCTSCATCAGCTGAAGGGATTTCATGGTGAAGTATTAGATGAATAATGGCACTTAGTATTGTTCCTTCCAAATATTACAGCATTATTGTACATGCTGTGACTTTTTTTTTTATGTTGGTCATACAGTCTTAGCTTTAAGAAAATGAATAAAGAAATTTCTGGGTTTTATAATTGTATAGAAAAGCTTAAAAAAGTACTTGGGAGCATAATAGAGATTTAAAAAAAAAATCCCTGGCTTTTAAGACAATTGCATAAGTTTTAGAGCCTACTCAAGATTTTAGGATGTTTGAASTTTCAATATTGTTGGTCTCTTTTCTGTAGAGGTGGTTTTCTCCACTTTATGTATAGTCAATCAAATAAAAGTTAAAGTATGGAATTTCTGTCTTTGTACATCTGATACATTTAAATTGTATTTTTGTTTTTATTTTTCCAGAAGTGGCTATTCATTTGGGGGGCAATACTCTCAGATGTGATATTCTAAACTAGAAGATAACTACCTCTTGAAAGAGTAGCATCTTTGAAAATGCTGACATTAATATTTTCCAGGTAGAATGGATGCATGCTCATAAGCTTGTGAAAATATTTAGTTGCACCCAGAGGGTCAAATAACAGCTTCCAAAATACTGCTAGTGATGCCTCTCGCTTTTTTCCCATCTAGGTCAGATCTTCATTCATGATAAACTTAGTGCATCTCAACTGATGTGACAATCACTAGAGTTGCAGAAGTTTGKTTTGGTTTGGTTTGTTGGTTTGATTTTTTYCCCCCCTACTATTTAAAGACAGTAAAAGTGAAGTGATGGCCACCTAGAGCTTCAGCATTTTCACTGTGGTTCATGTCATAACTGTCTGCAATTATTATGACAGCAATCAAATCCTCCTGCATGTTCCGTAACTTTCTGGTACAAAAATAGAAATCTTTGATAGTCATCCTAGTTATCTGGTAGAAGAGAGTGATGGATGTRCATCCTGACTTGTTTGTTACCTTAACACCTTTCAGATGGTAAAACTACTTTTTACAATTTGTTGTTCAGTTTGGGATGGATTCAGCATGGATTTTCATAAGTAAATCATCAAATTTCTAGTCCTTAAATGTTGACTGAACTGCAACATGACTCTTAATAATCGAATTACAGGTAACCTTTGGGAACCATATAGTTATATAATAGAGGKTGCACCATACCATGCAGTAGGCTGTGTAACGAGATCCGATTCCATTGTAACTCCACAGCTTGGATGAGGGCCTTGCATGTTAGCTCAACAGCTAAATTGGTCACAAATGGCCTGCCGATGCAAATAAAGGTAATATCCCAGCACTCTGTAAGTGGAGAAGATGAACATGTACATAGCTGAGGCCACATGCGTAGCTGCAGATTGTTAGGTGTTAAATAATTACAACACAGTCTACACATTCAAGACGGAAAGCTAACACATGAACATCCCAAGCGTGTGTGCATGTATGTGTAATGGGGAGATGGGGATAAAGCATGTGGGAGTCTGATGACTTTTTGTATGGTTTTGGTTTTGAATTGGAAAATGGTATGTTGGTATGATACTGGTCTTCTGGAGTTTGTTTTATGAGGACTCTCAGTCCCTCTTGGTGGTGATTGATACACACCAGTGTTGATGGATATAAAAGCAAGGGATTGGCTTTGTTGGGACAAAATTTCTTGCATTGTCTAGATCTCACTGTCACAATTGACTGACGTAGCAGCAATATTTACCCAACACAGTACTAGAGTAGTGCAGTACTGTTGTATCTGATGTGGGATTATTATGCAGTGGAAACACCATTTTGCAGCCTTTGTGCAAAGTGGCCTAAAGGGAACACTGTGCAAAGTGTTCCTTTACTGCAGTGCTGGTGTCATCCTAAAAGAAAGTGGGCATTTATGGTACGTGGTACATATTACTTGCAGACAGATTTTCACAAATCCCTTGAAACTGTTGGAGACATATCAGCTTTGCATCTGATCTATTATTCAGGACATTCCGGGATTAAAAAAAAACAACAAACAACATTCGAAAAGCCAGTTCTTGTTCAGCAAGTGCACCCCAGTCTTGCCAATCAGTTGGGCCGTCTGAGAGCCTGATCCATAGAGGCATCATAGCCTGAACTTCTGATCAGAAAAGCCTGACATCCCAATCTCACTTCTATTCTCACAGAGCGATTAACTCTTTCCATTTAGTTTTTACTATCTGTAAAATGGGAATGACAGTAGCTTTTTGCCACAGGAAGTTGTGAGATTTGATTTGTTAATGTGTATGTGCAAGTGAACTATGGAATGATGGATCAAAGTTGCTAAATTAAAGGAAAGTATTACTTATTTGGAGGTCTGGCAGTAAGTAATGACTGCTGAAATGGGAGAACAATTGAGATTCTTTGCATATTGAAGGACACCAGAAGTGCACTGTATTCCTCTCCTTCTGTCCTCAGCATCTTCACCAGTAAATCTGCAGGGATAAAGAGCTTTTGTATGGTTCTTCTACGTTTTTGTTGACCCCTGCTGATGTAAATCAAACATACTGTCCTCCTGTTATCTTCAGGTTTAGAAAACCTATTTTTAATCACTTCATACAGGTATCTAATTTGAATCAGCCTGCCACGCTGCAGGGCTCTTGTGCTTTTTTAATTGGCATCTTTCTCATTACGTTTGAAGAAAGTTGCAGAGACACTGCAGGACACCAGTAGAGACATCTGAAGCACCAATCCTGTTGGGCTGGCAACATGATGGTGTGATATACCAGGGGAGTCTGGGAGATCTGCATATGTAGTGAAGGGGACTAAGTGGAAGCAATCAAGTTCAGACATGTTGCTGTGAGTGTTTCTAGGTCCTGCCTATATCATCTGAAAGAGAATTGCGACAGAAGTTTGCCTGGGATTTTTAACACCAGTATGGTGTTAAACCAGCCTGGTTTCTAAGAACAATTCCTAGGATTGTAGTAAAGCAGAGCTCCCTGAAGGCACTGATGGAACTGTTGTAGGGCAAGTACATGGAGTACATCAAAACCAGTGTGTTAACCCACTACGAGGATGGGCAGGATACCCAACCAGTTCATGGAGTCAGTCCCACTTAAATTTCTTTAGAATTTGAAAATCAGCCCTTAGATAACTGCTAAGAAGCCAATTTTTTTTTCAGAGGAAGTAGCTCTTAGCCTCAGACATGGTTATATGATGCTGTGACTCCTTTTTCAGTTGTGGTTGCCAACAAGATATGTCTAAACTCAGCATGTTGGTAACATAAAAAGGAGAGGAGAGACCAGAGCAGTATAGAATATGTTATTTGGCACTGAAGCACCTTCTTAGTCCATCATCCAGAATCTGTCATTTGCCACAAAGACTTTCACAGTTCTGATGGACAGTTTGATTTTTCCCATCTCCCCCTTACTMCTGAAGATCAGGGTGTTCTTAGGGCTCTGCAGCTCCCTGGGAGAACTGTAGATGGGGCCCCTGCTGCGCCAAGCACCAGAATTTTCCACCTGCCTTATGGTGCTAGTCACTTTTTCAGTCTTTTTAAGGCTTTGCTAGAGGGGTTGGGGTTCCTCTGCTTCCCTCATGACAGTTGCTAGAGATTAACTCTGAACCGAGAAGATAAGTTTACAGAAAAAGAAAACCAGGAGTATCATCTACTGGGTAGACCAGCATTGCCTGTTCTTGCATTCAGAATGGATCATGCAGCCGTTTACTAAGGCGGCTGGGAGCCCTCTGTTCCAGCCTCTTTCTMGTGGGGTGACCCCATGTGTGGCATAACCGAAATTTGGTGTCTCTGCCGTGGGAGAGGTACGCTCCTGGGCACGTGACAAGAGTTTGCTTGCCTGTTGTGTTGCGTGGCCAAGYGTAGGCCAGCCATGTGACTGCCATGCAGGCCCTCACCGTCACATGGCAGGTGTGTGTCCAGTCCTGTGACRGGGCTGAAAGCTGTCGGCAGTTACATGTCCTCTTTCCTCTTCCTGCAAGTGAACCGAGTACATAGCCATCGACCTGCTCCCGTAATGGAGAGGAGGARTTGCAGGCCCACGGGAATGTGGCATGATGGTGAGCAGGCTCTCATTGGGTGTTTTGAATCAAGCAAACGGGCAGACATTTTTATGTTGGCAAAACATTATGAAATCAGGATTCTCCATTCAATTGCATTGCTCAGGATTTTTTTTACGCTCTTTTTGTATGGTTTAGGTAGCCTGAATGATTTATAAGACAMCAGAGAATTGAGCCATTGATGGTTTGGATCCATTTAGAAAGACTCACAGGCAGGGAACCGGTTGTAGAGATCACATCTTGTGGGGTTTACCAGTGAGGTCAGACAGATACTTAGATTTTATAAAGATTACGGCTAATTGGATTAATTTCTGATTGAGGGCCAAAACTAGCTTAGGTCGGAATATACTTCACATTTGCTTTCAAACAATCTCAAGGTTTGAAAGTGTTTGGTTTTGCTTCTACAGTTCTGCATGTACACAAACCCCATGCAACTTTGGAAGGAGTAGTTTTGGATTCCAGTGCGGTCTGGTCTAAGTGTTGCCATAACTGGATGGAATCAGGCTCAGTTCTAGCGTTCTTGCAGAGCTTTAGGCTTCCTCAGAATATGAGGAAATTTGATCTGTAATCCATGTTCAGATACATATATGACATTTCTAGAAAGTTACAGGACGTAAGGATCTAGATGCCTCCCAACTTACAGTTTTTGGATCTGTATCAATGGCAAATCTGAACATTGTTCGAACTTAAGTGTCCGACCTAGTACTCAGATTTCAACCTGAATGTCTGTTAAATTTGAAGGGTTCAAATCTGTATTTTATCCAAACTTGGTACGTTCTGAATCTCTCTTCAGATTTGTATGTATAAGGTAGGTAGGACTGAGGAATGAATGTCAGTTTGGGGTCAAATGTTCCAGAGTATTAAGAACTTCTTACATCTGATATCCTCATTTTGGTCTAGATCTAGTTCTTAAATTTTAAATTCAGAGGCTATTCATATTACTTTGAACTGAATAGAAGTATATAAAATCTTGTGATTTTCATCGGCTGGCTTTGATACAGATCCCCTTGATAAAGTATTTATATTTTTCCCATAATATTCTCCATCATAAAACCCTGAGAGATGCCAGGCTGAGATAGGAAGATGAAGCACTTCACATATTTATGGTACCATCTGCTCATGGAACTACAGTTGAGTCCATTTTACAGATGGAAAAACTGAGGCAGTGAGTGGTCAGTTGGTACATACACAGACAGCTCGAGTTACCTCAGTTAGAAGCAAACTCTCCAAATGCTCCTTCTGCTTTCCTGACATTCCATACCCTTCAATAAGGTCAATATGGTCATAAAGTCCAGAGAAGCAAGTATATAATAGGGCTAAATTTTTGCAATATATATTTGGAGTAACTTGTAGAGCTGCCTCTACATATACCAGGTGTGTATGTAGCTAAATATTACAGGAGCTGTTGAACTAAGTCACCTAATAGAGCTTTTTACCCTTTATATTTTACCCTAAGGTAAGAAAGCCTGTGTTTTGCTGAAAACATTAATGAAAATTAACCTTTTGAAAAAAATTACTTAATCCTTCTGTATTTACTGTACATCTGGATGAAAACAGAATGTTTATAAGCGAAATACAAAAATGTGTAGCAGCTACCAGTGAACAAAACTAATCAAATTCACCAGTCACCAGGCTGGTTAATATTATAAAGACTGTGTGAATCATGAATATCCAGCCAGCCTGAGGGTACAAATCCATGAATCTAGGGAGTTCACCTGTCTCTTTTAGTCAGCAGGCTATCCCTTTTCCATCACTACAATTTAGGCATATATTGCCTAATAATAAATGCGATAATAAAAATGTATTTTGGGAAGCAGGATGTTGTAATAGGGCTTTAGATCAAAAGTGAGATTCATTTTACTTAATTTTAGCCAACTACAAGCTAGCTGCCTAGCCTAATCTAGTTGTGTAGGCTCCCTCCTCAGTGGAGAGAGAGAGAGGGAAAGGTGGGATGAATTGCTTTTGGGAGGTGCCTCTGTCTCCACTGACAATAGAGGGAGCCTACACAACTGGCTTAGATAGGACACCTAACTTTTAGGTGGGTATGAGTTACTCCAGGCAAATTCTGTGTTAAGCATCAGGAGATTTGGGTTCTCATCTGTTTTTCCACTGATTTACAGCATAACCTTGGCAATATCACTTAACCTTTTTTTCTTTTTTCTTGGACCCAGTTAAAGTTCTTGGAGAACCTTTGTCCAAAGATGAAATACAGGTGCAAAATCTTGTTTTCCTGCTCTTGCTACTTTCACATGCCTGTAGTTGTTGTTAAAATCAACAGAATTTTTGTGACAGCGGAAGTTTACGTGTGGTGAGAGGCAGGGCTGAATGAAAATTGTTTTAGAAGCAGTATATATCTTCTTCAGATGTGACAGTATATTGTAAAAATAAATATCTAGTAACTGGTTACGTGTATTGATTTTCCCATCTTTGCCTCCCCTTCACACCTTCCCTCTAGCCTCCCCCCCCCCCAGCAAAAAAATATAGGGAGTGGGGAGAACGTTCTTCAAATTAGACCTATATTTTAAATAACCTTGGCCTGTTTGCAACTGGGAAAATGTTTTTTTACTTGAGAGATTTATTTCTGTCCTTGTAACACCATGTACTATATGCATTGCACCTGTTCAGACATAAGCACAGCACATTATTATAGCTGTAGGGGTAGAAGCTTCCCAATATATATTTTTGAAGGGAGGGAATGCTGGGGAGAATAGCCCTCTCTTTTCAATTGTTTACCGAGCAGTCTCTTACGAAGACTTCTTCCTCATCAAGATCAATTTTCCCTGCTCCCCTATTGTCTGGGGAAACCTATCTTCGGGAGCGTCTTTCTTGAAAGATCTCATGACTTTAAAATCATCAGTGGGCTTTGTGTAGTCTGCCTGTCAAGAGAGATATGTTTACACCTTCCCCGCATGTGTTAAAGCTATAAGGTTACGGAGCAGAATGGCTGATACGTTTCGGCGCTTCCTGCTAATAYGCACAAAAAATGTATTTATGATAATTACATGGACTGTCTGAAACAATGCGTTCCAACATCCTGTAACATAAATAAGAAAGGTGGAGCCAGCCGGCACTAAACTGTTTATTCGCCAGCAATCCTGCTCAGCCCGGTATACCTTTCCTACGCTGCCTCAGCCTGGCAGCATTGAACCTGTTGCTGCATTAGCCGAGTTGTATTTTGCTAGATAGGGGAAGGAGGGTTGTCTGCTGCCTGGGAGGAGGGCTTTGTCTGTGTGCGCCTTTCTCTCCCTCTCTCGCTCCCTCGCTCTCGCACTCTCGCTCGCTCTCGCTCGCTCTCTCTCGCTCGCTCTCCCTTTCCCGTCTCTGTGGTTTGTAAGGTAGGTTGCAGTGTGTGTATATACACAACATCAAGAGCAGGAAAATGGACTCATTAGGGAGGCAGGCAGTCATTACCACTCACACTGTACTTCCAGGGAGACAGCGACTATGAGGAGACAAACTGAGGACTGGGGAACAAGGTAGGCCAGTCAACTTTTATAAAAAATAAAAGAATAAAGCCTCTACTCTCCTTAAACCCCCAGCACTTCTTTATTCTCTCCCCCCCCCCCTCCGATTTTTAATTTAGAGGTGTAAGTTTGCCAGACCTATTTGCTAGCTTAAAATTCGGAACATCTATAGAAGGCCTTACCCTCCACAAATGTTTTTCCCCCCCTCTACTTATTTAAGGGTGTGCCCCCTTATGATTCACTTTAATTACTTTTTTTTTTTTAATCACGAAGGAAACAAATACGTTTGTTTTCCAACACTAGTTCCAAGTAAATCAATATCTTCCACTCTTTTAGAACAGCCCTCTCCGTATGTTTGTGGGTCTCTCTGCTTTTTCTTTTCTGTTTATGCAGTTCCATCTGTCCGTCCATATATCATGTTCTCCTTATTTACTGCTAAATGGGGTTTTATTAGTATTTGCCAATGAGTTTTAACTGTAATGCCGGTGACCAGGGTTAACGGTGACTCTCGTTCTTTGTTTTCTATATATATGCACACTGTAAGTTTAAAGTCCATGGTTGGCATACAGTAAATAAAAGCAAAAAAAGAGAAAGCAGGTTCCACTCCTCCTGACAGGATTTTTATTCGGAGATTTTGCTGTTTGTCTGTTTTGGTGTGGGGGCGGAGGGGGTTAATTTTGGTTATTGTACATGTACTTTTTCCTCCTGGATATTTTTAACATCTATTTATCATTATTAGTATTTTTCCAGTTTCCTTTACTAGGAAGAAAGGAGAYGTATATTCCAACTTCTATGTTGCTGATCTAATGTAACGTTATGGAGGCATCACTGGGTTAATAGGAATTCAAACTTTCTAAGAGGGAGTTTGTATCCTTGGCTGCCCCCCACCCTCCCACTTTATGCATGGTTATGCTTGTGTTTCCGTGTGTACTGCCGGGGAAGGGAGGGGGGAAGGGAATAGATATTTTTTACAGTGGTGGCAAATTATGAAATCTATCGAGCCATTTTGTCCAGAAATAGTAACTATTTATTTACCATTTTTCATTCCACAAATATGCTGCTTATTTGTAATTTCAAACATTGAAGCTTTTCTCCAAATTAATCTTTTTTTTTTTTTTTGTCTTTTTTTTCCCTTCTTTTTTTCTGGGGAGGGATTTGTGATGCATTTCATAGCCCATTTAGCATTGTCGAGTTTTTGGAACCCAGATTTATCATGGGTTCTAAAGACTGCTTAAACTGATCCATTTGAAATGGTCTTTTTATCTGAGCTCCTGTCATTTCTGTTGGAGAGTAAAAACTGCTACTCTGCTGGTAACAAAAAAAAAAAAAAAAAAAAAAAAAAGAAAAGAAAAGAGATAGTGGAAGTGAGTTACATAAAATGTTCTGGAGAATCCCAAGTAATTATATAAAATGGACGCTGATCAGTGGAGATCTCTCAACAATAACAATCACCTTTTTTAATAGAAAATTATTTATTTAATAGCAAGAGGCAGACTTCTTAAAAACATGCATTAGGCCTTCCTCTTAGCACAAAGAAGTCCATAATGCAATATTCCCAACCCACCTGGGACTGCCTAGGAGATTCTCCAAAACCTTCAAATCCTTTGAAATGTTTCTGAAAAATCTATTATTTTACAGCCAGAGAGAACTTTTACTGCCAACAGGTTTTTTTGCTGTTGTTTGGAGCTTTTTTTTAGCTGTCCTTTAACTTACGACTCCCCAGTTTCACCAGAAGTGCCTCCTCGCTGAACAAACTAAGTTAATTGAAATCCAAAGCAGCAGATCTTTTCACTGGCACTACAACTACAGAAACTACTTGCTCCATTTTATTAGCAGCTTTATTTCCAGAACCTGAGCGAAACTTTTCAAGGTTTTATATGTCAGTGTACCAAGAATTGGTGGCTCACCTCTTAGCTGGGAAATGACATTCATTGCTTCCTATTTTTTTTTTTCCTTTTCCTTTTTATTCAAGCTTCTRAATTAATTTTTTGTTGATAGACTTTAAATGTGCTTATTGCTTCAAACGATCTGGAAACTGTAGCAAGGTGTTTCCTCCCCTCCTAAAGTTTACGTCTCAAGCTTTGAAACTCAGATTTGGGTGTAGAGGGGATGCTGAAGTTACACCAAAAATGTAGGGGTCTTAAAGGYGGAGTTGCTGATGCCTTTGGATGGTGGTCAGCCTGGAGTGATGCAGCTGGAGCATTAGCAGCCGTCCCCCTCGTGGGATGGGTGGGTTTTCAGGCACCTGTCATTTTCTCCTGAACCACTGCAGGTGTATGTTCTTCAACAGCCCAGGTTTCTTTGTAGGAAAGCASGTGGACCTGTCCTCAGAATTCTTACATGTACATTTAGCAGAAGCCCAGCCTCGTCTTAACATTTTTGAAAAACTTTAAAAATKACTACCTCCTGCTTTTATGAAAACCCCAGGCAAGAAGAATTCGAGCAGAGAGAGTTGGAGTAGGAGAAACATTTTTCATTACCCAGTAAGATCTTTTTTTAATCTTACAAACTTTTTCAGCAGGAGGATTTAATTTTCTTTGAAGCCCAAGTATATTCTAGCAAAAAATAAAAATCTTAGCCCTTTCAATAGCACAAAGTCCGTTTGCAATCTGGATACACCAGCAAAGGGTAAAGTATGCCAAAGTAAACCTAAATCCGGCATATGATGCTGTAGCTGGAACTCGGGGAGCGTCAAGCCTGTTGGGCAGGGGGGTAGGAGCGCGTTTGGCGGGGCGGCGTGCGCGGGGCGGCGTGGGGTGCTCCGGGTTCCCGTGCTGGCGGCCCCGGCAGCTGTGCGGAGCAGAGCTCGCGGTGTTGATTGGGTCACAGTGTGCTTTATTTTAGCGTTGGAGCAGACAGTTATCTAACACACCCACACGAGGAAGTGCTCTGGAGCAGTTATTTCATGCTCTGCCATGCCCTGTAGCTAGAGTAATTTTGGGCTGAATGGCATGTGTATATGCCTCTCTCACTCCTGTGAGACGAGAAGCAATGCTGTTGGGTTTTTTGTGTGCGTATGTTTTTGTGTGGTGTTTGTTGTTTTTTTGTTTTTTTTTTTTTTTTTAAACGGGACCAAAAATGGGATATAAGACAGTCAAATCCAAATACCAAACAACTACCAAGTCAAATTAATTTTAGTAGTAGAGGATTTTGCTTTTCTCTTAAAGGAGGAAAAAATATCAACCTTGTTTATTTTGATAAAGACAGTTGTAGCAATTTCCTGAGTTGGATGTATCATTATTATAAATATTATTCACAGTTTTCCTATTTTCACATTTTCTTCATAGGCCCAACTTATTCATAAGGGAAAACAGCTGCAGAAAATTAAAAAAATGTAATATTATTTATATAAAACTTTGATGTAAATAGGGAACTGTGTCCCCTGCTAGAGAATTCTCTGGGATGGCTTACAAATCCTGTACGAGAGAGATTACAGTCTTAGATAAATTGTTATTTAAATCATTTAAAGAAAACCCTGTTCGTTTTTGTAGACCATATGAGGTTTTAAGCAGAATGATTTGAATAGGAGTTCTGTTTAGAAATTGATGGCATGCTGTGGCCTTATAGATTTCAGTTGGTTTCACTCCTGTCTCTTTTTATAGGACTTTTTTACACTGTGATCTGTATGGTGAAGAGCTTCTACTGAAAGAGATTCATAAATGTTAATGGAAAACTAAACACTGAAATTTAGCTTCAAGTTACTTACTTTTTTTTTTTTTAAGAAAAACTTTTAGAAATCCAAATACTTTATAAATGTTTTTAATTTATTTTTTTTTTGAAATGAAACAATGCACTGCAAATAGTTGTTTCTAAAGAGTAACTTGTTCCCTCTGTAGGGTCTGCACTTCGAACTGTGCTTGCTGCAGAGGGAGAATGATGGCAAATCAAAGTGAAACGGACTTCACTGATTTTATTAGTTTGGCCCAAGAAAATTCAGAAAGTAAACAAACTTTAAACTGTGAAAAATAAATCAGATTTTTAATAATCTATCTATGCCAATAATCCGGGTTTCTCTTGGTAAGATTAGTGTTTAACCATGCAACAAATTTTGAGATACTTTTGTAATATCTGTACAGCTTTAATTTGAGCACATTTTCACAGATTTATCAAACTTTCAGTGAGGAGTGAATAAAGCCAAAGGCTTTTGTCCAGGATGGTTTTTGCCTTGACGATGTTACCTATATTCCTTGTTATTATTTATCTTAAAAGTTAATATTTAGTTCTAACGGCACTGATCCAATTCTCCTCTAATAGGAAACTGGCATTTCGGAATGATCACTGACTATGTTTTTCATGTTTTAATACATTTTTGTACTTAATCCTTCAGTGCCATCGTGTACTACGATGGCATTTTGAGTGCTCGGTGCTGGCGGGAGTTCTGTTTGCGGTCGGGTCTTGTAAAATGGTCACTGGAGGCACGGGGACACGCGCCACCTCCTTCTTCCATAGCCACTGGGGCAGCCGGGGCTGCCGGTGCCGCGGGGCAGGTTGGGACACATCCCAGAGGTTTGCAAGAAGAAAAAAGTTCAGCTTTTATCCACGTGCAGTGAAGACTGTATATCTTGAAGTAGTTAAAATACAGGAGTGGGAAATCGGGCTAATGGGATAAAGCTGTCTTTAAAGAAAAAAATACCGTTCCTCTGCCAGCTGGGGTTTGGCTTCGGTGACATGAGTGTGGAGGGTCCCAGCCTGTTTCTAATGGGGCAGGTGTTCACCTCGCAGAAGAGCGAGCCGCTGGCCGAGTTGGCACTAGGTGGCACTATGGGAGGAGAGGCCATGGACTGTGCGAGCACAAAGGCTGAAATCCTGTCGTGCCAAGAAGTGGTCTCTTCCCGTCCGCGACAGCCTGCCCCGCCAGCCCTGTGGAGGGCRGATTTGCAGCCTGTGCTGGACATGTTGTTATCAGGTACTGTTCCCCAACATCTKTTATGAAAGGTAGGTCTTCTAACAGAGACCAATCCTACCTAACTCAAACGCTGGCAGCGTCTTTAGGACTGTTCTTCAATGCCTCGTGTCATATGCCTTTCCTCGTGCTTTTCTGAAGCGGGTGGACACAGACCCCTAGGTAACTTTTTATGTCCAGTTTGCACAAGTGTAAATGACAGTACGGAGGGTGAACCAAAACCTCTGTGGTCTTCCTGAATGTTTGAGCTAGTATCAAACCGGTGGTTATACAAGTCTGTATTAGAAACAGTTGGTAACTACAGCGAAGAGGAAAGGAAACCTGAATGGGCAATGCTTCCGACCTTCTGCAGGGCACCTATGGGAAATCCTTTGCAGGACAGAAGTGGTGCCGTTCTGTAGGTTACACCTGTAGATGATGTCTTAATGTTATGCTTCCATAGTAAATTTATCTTGGGATTGTGGTAGAGCTAAAAATGCAGGCAAGTATAGTGTGCCATTTGATTCTGAGGTAAATACAGCATGGAAATTACTGATAGTTTTTTGTGGTTTTTTGGTGGTTTGTTTTTTTTTTTTTTTCAACTAAAAGACAAGCTTTGTAATATCTTGCTTCTAAAATCATCAATAGCCGGAAGTGCGATCAATCCCTTGAGGATCCAAAGTAGGACTGGGAAAGTTGCCTTATGGACTTCAGAGTTGTCCTTTCAGCCGACTGAAAGTTAATTATTGATTTCTCTTTCCTCTCTAGAGATCCATATGCCTTTCTTTCTGGCTAGAAAGTTAGTGGTCACAGTGCAGGAATTTGAGAGCAATCGTCGTGTGGCAGCACAAGATTTCATGGGCAGGATGTCAGGAATGGGTAAGATGAGGTTGATATGTGGAGAGAGGTGAAGACAAGTAGGTAAAAGCTTATGTCCACTATTGTGTTATGTGGGGTGGATGTGGAGCCTGTTATTCTCCATGGCTTTGGCTCCTAAACTCCTAGCAATTTGATAGCTAAGTGAGTCACAGACATTAGTGACGGAGAGGAATGCTGAGAATAAAAACAAAACAACAACAAAAAACCCAACCAAAAAATCTCATTGTTTAGGCATAAACACAAGAAAACCATGTTTAATTGCTAATGTGCTCCCTCTGCTGGTTCTCTAAAACTAACAAAYGCTATTCCCAGGAGACTGGGCCACACCCTCTGGGACACTGCCTTACAAAAATTGTGTCTAAGTGAATGGCTTTGAGCTCRCTTGCAACGAGCAGTATTAACAGCAACACAAGTCTTCTGACGGAGTACGTTRAAGCCTTATGCATGACTGCTGAGAAAGGTCATGAAATGTCCAATCCTGTAATTCAGCCTTTTTTGCTTTGTTTCCAGTCTTATCTTTGATAAGTTTCTTTTTCTATCATTTCCCAAAGTTTGTATTTTCCATTTTGCTGCTGCTTCTAGGATTTTTCCCACCTGAAAGAGTTTTTAAAAATGTTCTCATTGGTGCTTTTAGTTTCAATTTTAGTGCATGTAGTATGTGAAGAAGCCCTAGTGTAGCTTAGGCTTTGGCAGCTTGCAATTCTTTCTGTCACTGTCAGTTAAATCTGCTTGTCAGCTTTATACTGTTGTGCCCGCTTCATCCTGTCCTTTGGCTTGAATGCCGGCTGTTTTTTCAGGATACTCTTGAACATCCTTCCTCGTTGTGATGAATCTGTATTTCTTTTCCAAACATAGACTGAATTGTTTAATATGTTCCCTACACAGCACATTTCCCCAGTAGATAAGTTTTTAAAATCCAGCATTTTGTACTTTCATGCTATGAAAAATGTCTAAGTCCTGGATAAGACTGAGCATTGAAGAAAAAACTGAAGAAAGCTTTATTAATTCCCATAGAATATTTGGAACGTGTGGAAGATTTCTGACATGGTAATTATATAATGAAAGATTGTCCTGTATTTCCCATATTTTCCACCTACGTGGACTGTCATGATAAAGAGCCTCGTCTTGCAGCCGTTGACACATCAGTGGGAATCAGCTGTGCAGAGCTGTTGCAGGACTGGGCTCAAGTTTTCCATGTAGAGTAGTGAAAAGTTTCCTTTCTGCAAGTCTCATGCTTCCCATCTAGGTGACTGCTTATTAAATTTTTATACAGTAGGGACAATAAACCAAACAGCGTAGTGGGTAGCTAATTGGCTGGAGTGACTCAAGCCACATATAAATCTCATTTGTACTCAGTACATTGACTGTCTCTGGCCTCATCGCTCTCTCTAGTATTCGTTCATTTTGAGACGGCTAGAATATAATGCAAAGAAAATAATCCCTGGTTCTTCTTTCTCAAAGTCTCGGAGGATGCTTGTAGAATGATTCTCCATTATTTCCCTTTCAGAGGCCCTGCAGTTTAGGAACCCATCCTCCTGATACATAGCACGGGGAACTGGCCCCTGTGTGGGCAGTCACGGCAGAGTCATCAGGAAACCAGTACAGCAGTGAGACCACGTCACCCTCCTGTCACCAGGTCCCTGGACGTGAGAAGTCGTGGCAGGAGTTGGTATCTCTATGATAGCTTGCCCTCCTGCTGTACCTGCTTTGGGGATAAATAGAGAATTCAGCGCCTGGGGCTACCAATCTGGCACCTTTTGCTAGTGCTAAACTAATACAAGTGATTAGAAGCGACACGAGTTCCCGGCGAAGGCCCAGCCTGTCCTGGCTCATGGGCAGACCGTTTGAAGTCCAAGCCGTGTTTTGTAATTTCCAGCATTTCATAAAAATGCTGCTTTTATTTTCCTCTCCAAGCCACAGCCAAATTTTGAAAGCTGCAAAGCTTGCTCCAATTGGATAGAAAAAGTGTGTTTTTAAGATAGTGACATTTCCTAAATGAGCTAGTTCTTTCTGAGCTATACCAACTTCAAATCATTTCTCCACTAAGTCAGTCAGGCTCAGCCTGAAACGTTTCACTGCTGTGAAAGCWGCTGCTCCTGAGTGAGGTTAAAAGCCAGTTGTGCTTTTGCAGTATATTCGGCTGTGCTGTACTTTGTGCCGGACAAGAGAAAAGCTCAGTATTTTTCCCTGGTGCTGGGCATTTCTGGATTCTGGAATTAACTTTCTTTTTCTGCTAATCTCTGAGTCCCTTTTTACAGGGGGCTGGATCCCATTCAAAGCCTTTCTTAATACTTTTTTAGACAACTTTTTTTTTKGTTAAAAACCTGTGTACAGAGATCTTAAATATTTTTGTCAGCACAAAGCCGTGGTGCAGTACCAGAAATTGTAATCAGATTGCAGTGCAGTCACTACCTTTATGTGTGCAAGTACGTAAGTACCGATAAGGATAACCGACTGATTTTCTGTGCAACTTTCAACAAGTCACTTCATTTCTCAATGTCTCAGTTACTCCTCTTCAAGACATGGATAATGATGTTTATCAGTTTCTGAGAGCACTTGGGAGAGAGTTAGTTACAGCTATATTAGCTGATTTTATCTTCCCCTCTCAAATTTGTGTCTTGTTATCACCCTAAAAGTACACTGCAACCTCTTTCTTTACTCTAATGGGTTTGCTTTAGCCTCCCAATGAAGTTTTTGAATACTTGTGGTCTTTCTCTGGYATGTCAGAATAGAACTGACACCTGAGGTCTTGTTTTTGTTTTGCTTTGTTTTKTTTTTTTGAGGAAGTTTTCACCTCATGGAAATTAAGAGCTAGCATTTAYTTAGGTAGTTTAGAAGGCAGTAACTGTTCTGCCCTGGTCATACAGGCTGTATTATGTTGGATCTCAGGTGAATTTTGCATATGTTTTGAGCCACATATTTTCATTGCATTCAGCCCTAGGCTGCCTTGACCAAACTGCTATACTAACTGAGCTAGCTCAGTTAAAGCTGGTGGGGTGAGAGCCCTCTTGTCTAGATCATACCCGTATCCAGCCCCGTGATAATTTCATCTGCTACCAAAATTAATGTGATTTTCATTCCACATCTTTTTGAGGTGAAAAAAGTGGAAAACAAAAAGCAAGTGAGCTAAAATGMACTTTTCTGGAGTTTCCTGGTTAAGACTGGTTGGGCAGGAACACAGCTTAGTTGACTGTGAGCTGTTTTAAAGAGTTATTAAAACCTGGTTGCGTATTGTTACTATGGAACATTGGCTTCAGTGTGGTAGAAGGATACAAATGGAGCATTTAGGAGGGAGGTTTGGGAAGAATGTGAGCAGCTAGAAGAAAGAAAAGCTGAGACGCAGGCAGGGGGCAGAGCTGTTCAAAGAAAATAAGGACAAAAAGTCTGAACTTCATGCAAAAAGAGGGGCTAACTTGGTCCCACTGGCAGGAGAGGGAGAAAATTTTAGCAGCAGGATTCTGTATGAGTAGGACCAGAGTGGGGTGGGATGAGGCCACCTTTCCTTTTCCCTCATGAGCAGTGAGCTGGAATAATCATCATACAATAATCATCTTCAGAGAACTGTGCTCTTGGGATAAGAAGTTCACTTGAAGTTTCTGAATGTCTGTGTCTCTGCTAAAATGTTTATGGGTCATATTTTGCCCTGAGTTACCTATGTATAAAASTGGACCAATTCCATGAAACGTAGAAGAATTAACATTGAACCGAGAGCTGAATTTAGCTTTGTCTTTCTAGCCGACTGGCTGCAGCTGGCATATGTCTGGAGCAGTAAAGATGATGCATGGCACTCCACAAGTGATTTGTGACCAGGAGACAGTTTTCTTTAGGACAGTGCTGCTGAATTTGACCTCATTTTTGCTGTGTTAGATGCTGTCTCCCTTGTGGCAGCATACATAGGTGTATTAATAAGATTACCAGATCTCTCCTTGAAATCTGAGCTTATGGAGKTGATGAAAAGGCTTGCTTTCAGGAGGTGTTGGTGATTATTCTCATATTGCCCAGGCAAAGCCTGCAAAGAATTTAACATCCAAAAAGATGCCTTTTTTTGTTGTTGTTGCTCATCTGCAAAGGTTTAATCCTGAGACCTTGTGTGATTTTTTGTTTTGTTTTGCTTTGTTCTCATTACCCAAAAAAGAGAATTGCCAGTTCTGTCTAAGTCTTTCCTATCCTTTCTTAGATAAAGGAGTGACACATGTACTTCAAAACAGAGAGCAGTTATCAGCTGAGTTCAGCCGGAGAAGGGAATGCTCACAAAAGGTTCCAGGACAGTTTAGCCAGCGATAGCTGCTGATATGAATAAATAGCACTTTGCATTTCTGAAGAAACTTATTCAAATATCTTATAGTGTTTAACGAAAGTAGTTAATTTAGTTTTGCTTAACTCCAGTAGCTGAATCAACATTATTATTTCCATTTTTTTATCAGGAACAATCGAGGCATAGAGAGAAAGAGGAAGTGGTGCCTTTCTTTCTTCCTTCCTCAGTGTATTGTACATGCAGATGGGACTTGGAAAAGTAAAGACCATGTTCCATGGACAAAGGAAACTGAGATGATTCTTGGCTATATTAAAGACCGTTAGGCTTTTTTTACACCATTGTGGTATTGTAACACGTATGCAACTTTGCCATTGAAGTCTTATTTCTACTTTCAGAATGGGATAAAAAGACCCTACAGTAACTGAAAGTTGAGGCCAAACACATTTAACATACCAGCATATCAACGAAGTCTTATTTTTAATAGCAAAATTTAAAAAAAGGATTCTTTTTGGTGTTTTGTTTGTTTATTATTTAGAATYACTGTCTTAACTCAGTTAATATAACTTCAAAGACTTCTAAGCAACAATTTTGTTTCTTCCCTGATTGGATTTCCCACAGCCGGGTATGTCCCAGTGAGCTTTGTCCAAGAAGTAGGTGTTCGAAAACTGGACCAGTGTGTCACCTCTTTTTATACAATAGTAATCATAGAGGAAGATTATACCTGGCTGAAATAAATAGTCGTGTTGTTTGCGTCATGAAATAGTCATCAAAAGAAGACTGAAGCTCCATATCACATGTAAAGACAAAAGTACCTTCAAATAGTTGTGTTGTTCTGGACTTCTTGTATGTATAACTGCTTGTACGTGCAGCTGCTGTTAACCTCTGTGAGAGCTGCAATATGTAAAGGAGAAAATAGCCCCTAAGGGTTCTTTGGACACAAGCATTTAAAGAGGATTGTTGCTTGTCTGTTTAAACTGTCAGTGGAGACAAGGCACATGCAAGWAATAATGGGAGCTTGCAAGTATTGGATTTGGGCAGAGCACAGATGTATTGCTGCTGAGGCATCTGTCAGAGAATGAACAGTGAGAGGAACTGAGTTATTTGTACATTCAACCTGAAAACTGTACAATGAATAGCTGCATTTAACTTTTCGTTACTTGAGAATGAGATTCGGATCTCAGTTCTTGAAAACTTGCAAACAGGTTTTGGGTTTGTAGTGCTTTCTAATATCTTTTCACTTCCCAAGAGCCAGTTTTAATGTCTGTTGATGCTTAGAAGACCAGATTGGAAGGACAGCAACAGAAAGTTTTATTAGCCAGCACAATTAATACTTTCTTCTTTGAGAGCCAAATTCATCTAGTGTAGTATGTTTACAAAAGAAAAGTCTGGAATGCACAATAAGGTTTTCCCTTTATCAGAGACATATGGACTCACCATCACTGGATATATTTGTGAGGCACTATAACAAAGAACGCTCCTCAGGCATGTCTCACATTTCAAGGATCGAAGGGCAAACTGGATGAATGTCCCTTCTAGGAAATGGATGAACCAGCTTTTTCATATGCAATCTCCAATTTTGGTAATCCCTGAGAAGCTTATAAAAGCCAGGATGGAGKCAGTAAAACCTCGTCTTATTAACCTCCAAAAGGACACAAAGGGGTTTGGATCGCAAGGCTGATCTGGATGCCAACTGCACCTCTTATGTACTCTCATACTGTCTCAGCCTGCTGTAACTTTTGGTAGACACAATACAATAAGATTCATGAAGTAGATGAATGCAGTAGATGAAAAGACCAGGTTTACTGGGAGAATTCCCACCTGAGAAAGGCAAGTCAAGCTKCTTTGTACAGGAAAGCCAATAAATGTCTTTSCCTCCTCCACACCCCCTAAGTAGAGATTTTTCCTGTTCCCCTTTCACATATATATAATGACCCGTTCTGCAGATTGAATGGTCTCTGAGRTTCGTTTGTCTCTGCTGATAAGCATTGGTCCTATGAGAGGTTGGTCCTCAAGTGAATTGTATTTGAGTCCTCTTACTTTTTAGAATCATAGAATCATTAGGGTTGGAAAAGACCTCTAAGATCATCAAGTCCAACCGTCAACCCAACACCACCATRCCCACTAAACTGTGTCCCGAAGTGCCACATCCACATGTTTTTTGAACRCCTCCAGTGATGGTGACTCCACCACTTCCCTGGGCAGCCTGTTCCAATGCCTGACTACCCTTTCAGTGAAGAAATTTTTCCTAATATCCAATCTAAACCTCCCCTGGCGCAACTTGAGGCCATTTCCTCTTGTCCTGTCACTAGTTACTTGGGAGAAGAGACTGACACCCACCTCGCTACAACCTCCTTTCAGGCAGTTGTAGAGAGCGATAAGGTCTCCCCTCAGCYTCCTCTYCTCYAGGCTAAACAMCCCCAGCTCCCTCAGCCGCTCSTCATMAGACCTGTGCTCCAGACCCTTCACCAGCCTCGTCGCCCTTCTCTGGACACGCYCCAGCACCTCAATGTCCTTCTTGTAGTGAGGGGCCCAAAACTGCACACAGTATTCGAGGTGCGGCCTCACCAGTGCCGAGTACAGGGGCACGATCACCTCCCTGCTCCTGCTGGTCACACTATTCCTGACACAGGCCAGGATGCCGTTGGCCTTCTTGGCCACCTGGGCACTAGGACACTTGTATCCACTTTACATGCTAAACTCAAACATAGGCAAGTTCTACAGAGGTTCCCTATTACACAGTTGCCTCTACRTGCTATTGTGGTAATAAAAACTGGCAACTTTTTTCCTTCATTGAGCATCACCACTGTTAGGCATTTACTTAAATGAGCTTCTGGGTTTGTTTTTTAATTTACTGAGTTATAGCTTTTCCTATATATAATTAGGACGCATGGGGTCTTCAGAACTCCAAAGGAGTGCTTTATAGGACACAGCATTTTTTCCGTCTGGGTGCCGTGAACCATTATATGTCTATATGGGTTTTGYGGAAAGATGGATTAAAGAGTCAACAACTATGTAGGCATTAAGTCAGCAAATCTAGTGGATACTTATTTCTTAATCATTTTATTGAACTCATGTCTTTGTGGTCCTTCCTTTGGTTTTGATGSGGATCACTGATGAGTTTAGGGGGAAATTCTCCTTGGCCCTCCTGTTTTCCTAAGTTTCAAATGTGCCTAGAGATCAATGAGGTGGGAGCACAGTGGGGAGCTTGGARTCTGGAAGAATGACTGGCCAGGGATTTCTCCGAGCTTTCTGGGAAGCCTGGGTAAATGAGCGGAACTTCTGGCTGTACCGCTGTTAACCAGCATTGGTGAGGCTCCTTGCCTTGTCGGAGAGAATCTTGCTTCCTCTCAGAGCACTTCTTYGGGAAAAGGCCAGGAAGGAAGTAATTCTGCATGATTCAAGAGAGACTTGAAAGATCTATGCTCTATTTTTTAGGAAATATGCAGGCAAGAGCCTACTTTGTCATAYGCGTAAAACTGTAAAGCTTCAAATCTTTATTGCTCTTTGCTTATTTTATAAAGCTTTTACTTTTCAGTATCTTTACTCTCAATGCCTGTATATTTAACCTTAACGAAAGAAGCATAGTAAGCTGAGCAAATGGAGTGGTGTTCAGTTTGCCTACTTATTTTCTGCCTGAGCAGGTCATGTACCCGCTCCTTGTGGCAGAAGGGGCCATATGCCATGGTTCCTTCTGTGCAGTGTGACCAGATCTGTTGTGTCTGCACAGTAAAACTGAGCTGGGCAGAATTCAGTCAAGGTGCACCAAGCTTACCACTTGTGTGAGATACAACTGTRATAATGTCCATGCCCAGGAGCTCCAAAGCTTCCTGGAATCGCTGGATTTACTGTGAATGCACCGTAACTAATTTGGATGTTTGAAGTACGCCTGAAATGGCCCAGAGTTGCTTGACTGCATTCATGGTAGTTCTCTCAGCAGCTGTGCTGGGCTTGTGTGGGAGTAGGTCCTTCTGGATGAGCATCATCAGGATAAGGTCATGAGTGAGATAAACAAAAGTCAAGCATCCAGATGTACAGTCCTCAAACAGTGATTTTTTTTTTTTTTTTTTAATTCAGGTACTGTTTATAATGACCTTGTATATGGCATGTATAAGAAGAGAAGATGTGAGAAATGTAAATAAGAGGACTTTTGGGGTCTGCTGCAGACCTTCTTACTGATCTGGGTACTTCACCTCTCTGCTCTTCTTTTTCCTAGTAGTGAAATGGAGAGTAGATTCTGCATGCCTTGAAACTTAATGAACGTTTTGTGAAGTGCTCAGAAATCTTTAGGTGAAAAAGGCTGGGGATAAAACAGCAATTATYGCCACATTTACCTTCTCTTGATCTGAGAGGAGCAAGCAGAAAATGCAAACAGTTGTATTACCATGAGAAATGAAGATGTGTTCATTTCAAAATTTCTCCCAATAAGGTATCCTTTCATGCCATCTGGAAATTTCTCCAGAAAACTGTCTTCTGAAGCTTTAACCCTTTCCCTCCTTACAGAGTTTTGCCTGATCAYGTCATCAGTGGAAGAATACAGAAGTGAAACAAAGGGAAGTAGTTGCTGAAAGGCAAATTCTGACGCTTCTAAACCTTGTATCCTACTGATGTCAGTGGAAGTTTTAATTCCAGTCGAGGGTTGCAGTTAGTTCGCAGAGTTGCAGAGGTTGAGCAGAGGTGCGTATTTGGGTAGAGAGGAAAACAACCAGCAAGTGTCCACCTGGGTTCTGCAAAGGACCGAAAAGACTTGCAGTTGGGAGGCTAATCTCCCGGCGATGGAGAAACATGGCTTTGGCATGATGAGCGTTGCTGATGTGTTGTTTATATCTTAACCCCTGGCAGAGAGAAGTGTTCAGGAGAGTGSGATTTAGAAGTAGGATAGAGGTGAATCTAAATTAGGTAGACACAAAGGGTGAAAAAGAAGAGGAAGGTACAGTTCGACAGCAATAACTGTCTAGATACCTGTGTCTGTTCTGGAGTTTGTGGTGGAGCTGAGTCTCACTGGCAGCAGTGCTGCGTGTAATGTGCTCAGCGTAAATAGAATCCATAAACAGTTTTGTAGAGAGTCAGGATTTTATTTTGCTTGTGGTGTCGGACCTATTGTGACTCTGCCGTTTCTTTCCTTACATTATTGGTGGGATAAAGTTGATATTGCTTAGCCCGAATTCACGTATATGAATACGCTTTCATCTCTTTCTCTGTTGCTTTGTTTATCTGTCTCCGTCTATCTCTCTGTGCGCCTGCTGCTTGTCTGCCTGCCAGTTTTTTCTTTGTCTCTATCACTTCATCATTGAACCCATCTGTGTAGAAAATGGGATATTTGGCTGTCTTGTATTTTTTTTATTATTTTTTTTTATTTGTGTAATTTTGTTCCCTCAGACTTACGAGGATAAAACTCGCACTCCTGGGGGTGCCAGGCATTTCAGATCTTGCATTTAGGAGGAGCCGTGATGCTTCTTGCGTCTGTTTGTCTGTCCATCTGTCTGCTGGTCTATAATAAGCTGTGCAGCGAGACAGCAGCTTACTATCTGTGTGTGTGAAATTAGCTAATTGGTGTTAGCAGCAATATTTTCACATGTTTTATAAGCAAAGTGCAGCAAGGTATATAAATGTAGATATGATCCAGAGACACACACACACATACACACACACGCGCGCGCACGCAAGCCTGTCGCTGCTCATGCATAGACGCTCAGAAGTAATTAATGTTAATAAGATTTTAATGTGCTTGTGAGATCATAATGAGGAGAAATGAATGCTCTGATTAGAAAAAGGTAACTGTGTGTGTGTTTTGGCTTAGAACAAGATTTCCTCTCTTTTTTATAAATCACAATTTCAGAACTTGTTTATGATTGCATCAATCGGTTTTTATTTTCAAATTAGAGGTCTGTTTAGCCATTTGAATGATTAGCCAAATAAATGGGTAAAACCCTGATCATAAGGAATGGTGCAGACTTTTATTTTTTTTCCTCTTAGAAAGCAATGCTACTATATGACAGGGCTGGGCAGCCTCATCCTTCTAGCATTACATGTTTTTGATGCTGCTTTTAAAGCCTCATCAGAAGGCTCTCGGAGACAGTGCTCATTTTTTACAAATAGAGATGTTTATCTATAGGTGTCTGCAATGCATAATCAACCACTGAAACTATTGTGCCAAGGCACATTCCTGTTCATCAGTAATGAYGAATCCTCAGAGTCCAGATGATCACATGATACCTTGATAATATTTTGAAATAATTAGTTTAAGAAAGCAGAACTGTATACATGTATTTTTTCTTTTAATCAGTCGGTTTCCAAATAAGAGAGGTGGGAAAGTGTTTGCAGGAAATATTTTACAAGCTAAGATATTTTTTCATCCTGGATGCTGTGTAGTCAACAGACCCCAGGCTGGCTAAAATCCAGCTGGACACTAGGGGTCCTTCTCTCCAGCAAATCAGTGAAAATATTGTCCAGAGGGCTTTACTTTCATTTCCATACTTATTATTGTTATTATTTTGAGTAATAAAATATATAAAAATATTAAAATGTTCTTGTTTGATAGTGCTGCACAAATCACTTTGGGATTGGGATAATTTTTTTAATTGACACTGAGAGGTTAAATATTCTGTTTAAAAACATCTAGAATTAAAAATGCAAGTTTAAAAAGTCCATGCTCCAGTGCATCCCATGTTGCATACTACCCACTTCTTTTTTTTGGTGGCACCTGGCTTGAGTGGTGTTTTAAGGTGTTAGATCTACGTTTGAATTCATGGAATATAGTTCATTTCCAGAAAGTGCTGAGGTACCACAACAGTGGTTGTGATGAGAAATGGTAGAGCATGGTGTTAAGATTGCAATTTCCAAATTGTGCTGAACAAAAAGCAGTGTCAGTACATACAACTTTGACACAATTTGAAGTCTCTAAAGAAGGTGATGGTATGACAGTTCATTTATAATGAATGAATTTATTTTGGGGAAAGGAAACATCAGGCATTATGTATATTTGTTTATTCCTCTAAACATTCCTTTCAGCCAGCTGCTCTACAGTAGGACCTGTAACTCTAGTTTATCATTCAGATAGCTCAATCAATGAACTTAAAACAGGAACTTWAATTTTCTGAGGTACCTTGGAATATCGTCTGCGTGTGTGTGCGCTTAAGTGTGTCTGTGCGAGTGCACTCAAAGCATCACTGAAACCCAAACATCCATGCAGTAAGGCCAAAACAAAGTATTGCCCAACTGCTGCCAGCGTCCAGGTAAGTTTTAATGACCCTGGATGGAAAAAGGACACCTTTACTTCTCCTAAGTGCTTATAGTTTGARAAGTGCTTTAAATTTTGACTTAAATAAAATGGTAGTCTAAGCTCTCGCTGCAAGGAAGCAACTMGTTTGCTTTAAAAATCATTAATCCTTTCTATAGATAATTTTATTAGAATCTTTTGAGAAATATCAATCCCAGTTTAGGATTAGTATTGAATTGAATTAGTATTGAATTTATGGAATATGATTCATTTCCAGAAAGTGCTGAGGTACCACAACAGTGGTTGCGATGAGAAATGGTAGAGCATGGCAATATGATTGCCATTTCCAAATCATGAYGAGCAAAACCAGTGTCAGTAGGTACAGCTTTGACATAATTTGAAGTCTCTAAAGAAGGTGATTTGACAGGTCAAATGCCACTTTGGGGTTAGTATCCTCTTGCATTTTTTTTCATTGCCTGTTTCTGCTTGTTTCCTGTATGTTAACATGCCAGTTCTCAAGACTGGCTTCCACAAAGGCGAAGAGTGAGAGTAGGAGCAAGGTAGTGGTAAACTCCARAACCACTGAATTTTCACCTTGGAGCAGGAAGCAGCTAAGCAATGCGAGGATTTTCGCTTTAGTTTTTCTGTGTTCTACGTGGAAAATGTTGAAGAAAACACTCAATTTGATGTTCTCAACATCGGAGATGAAGTAGCCAAGCTCCCTTCAGCTATAGGCTGAAAACTCCTTGAGGCTTGGGGAACTCAGGAAGAGCTGAGGCAAATTGGCTAAATGCATGAAGTCAGTACGCAAAAATGAGTTGTGCTGAATCCTTGGGGGACTGCTTTAATTCAGGAGTAAATTAGTCATAGACCAATGTAGTTTAACTGAATAAGGAGCTACAGGGAGCTTTGCCGTTGAATTAGAGCATCTACTCACAGCTTCAAGACAATTAAATGTGTGCATATTGATGTCAGACCTTTAGTTGATTTGTCTTAGCTTTCTCAATGTCCCCATGCAGACTTGGCTTAAGAGCTAGATAAACTGTCCCAAGCAATTCATTCTGTACTGGGGATCCAGAACAAAACAAATTTCAATAGCTTCTTTGCTCTGAGAACTATTGCGCTGTTCTTGACAGAGTACTGGTTGCCCTGCCTCTCCTTGGACGCTATTGTTTTCCTGTGCAGTTGTTGGAGGGTCCACAGATACTGAAGATGGCTTTCTGTTACAGTCAGTTTGTACATGCATAAGCTCCAATATTTAGGAATAAAACATACTGAAGGTAGAAATACTATGTATTTGCAATGACTTCTAGAATTATTACATGAAAAGCAAGTGTATTCACAAGTTCTGTTTCTGCTTGGCAACTAGGTGCTTTACTTCCATTTGGCTACTCTGGTGTAGGGTTAGTGCAAGAATGAGAAAGAGGGTTTTGGGGTGGTTTTTTTTTTGGTTGTGATGGCAGAACAGAATATGGTGGGAGCACAGTAATGACAAGCTACCTTGGGAGAAACTAATTCTCTCTTAAAGAGGCCTATGCACAGTATGAAAATAGGAGCTCATAATTGTATGTTGAGATTATGCCCTGAAGAATGTTTTAGAGTGCGTTTGCCAGCCTTACTCATATTACACTTGTTTAATTTGACTTTGTTCCTAAGTACACATATAAGGTTAAAATGCTATTAATTCATAAAGTTCATAATTGACAAACTGATTGTGAGTTASTTGATAGAATCTCCACGCTAAACAGCACTGGATTTGCACAGTGAAAACTCTCTGCATAAGGATGGATTCTAAAAATATCTGTAGGTTCTAGCTCTACCAGGCCAGCAGAGRAGGGAAGTGATCAACTTGAAAGCTTCATTGGAGATAGTCCCCTGCTAGCCTCAAAGAGAGGGTGTTTGTTCAAGTATGCTAACTGATCTCAGTTTTTTTCGTACGATCTGGAGACAGAAAGCGTACATCCTAAAACTGTCAAGAATTGAGCTTTAAAAGAACTGATTATCTCATCTTACTTGCCCAATTCCATATTTATGTTTCTAAATAAGTAGCTACTTTTTCCAAAGCGCTTAATGGCAAGAAGCCCCTGCTGAAGCTGCTGGGTGCAGAGAACTTCTAGTAGCATATGGATTTAGAAGAGCAATTTTAGATACTAGTTTTGAAAATGTTGGCTAGAAGGCTCTTAGGTCTAGATGAGCTTAGAAATTCCAGATAACTGGCATGACATTTCTGCCAAAAATGTTGTTTTAAAAAGCTGTATAGTTGTGTATGGTATTTATGTGAAAGTAAAAAGTATGGATATCTGTAGGAAGACAGGAACTGTTGAAGAAATTGAGTAAGTTGTTTACATAGTTCAGTCATCTCTGCTTCTGAAAGTGTCAAAAACTTCTGAGGTAGGTAAGGAAAGGAAGGAAGCCTTCTCATGAACAAGTATGGAAAAACCTAGCCATGGAGGAAGTTCCTGCCTTACTCCTCTGTCATGGGATAACTAGCCAAGTCTTTGAACAATGTAGGTGTAGGTTTTCTGTTTGACTTAGTAATGGATATTCATACTAGCCATATGAAAGTTTTTTTTTTTTCTTTTTTTTTTTTTGGTGCTTGGACATCCTCCTCCTTTTGTATGAGGTGAATGTCTTCTTGTCCTTAATAACATTTTCCATGGTCAAAGAAGTAAAATCTCTCCTTAGTGATGCTGTCTGTATCCATGCGTGTCGCAGTTATCTCTAGCATTTGTGTCCTTGCCTGATCCCTGCCTCTGCTGGGAGGACTGGGAGGAACACTGATTCCTTCAGCATTGCTTCTAGAAAATTATAGTCACTTTTGAGCCTTGATGTCCTTAGTTTTGGTAGATATTTTTGTATTCCTTATGCCCTTTGTGTTGTGTTGTGCCTTCTTCCTGTGTTGCCTCCCTGAACTGGAATGTCCAGACTATCCTGGCCTGACTTAAAAGCCACTTAATACCATTGTAATCTGAATCTTCTAGCTTAAAAATTGGTTTATAGTATCAATATACTGTATTTATTTTCCTATACTTCTGGTTTCCATTTCTTTTTTCTTTTTAATTCTACCCCCCTCTTTCTTCTTTTTAAAAATTACTTCTTCCTCTTAGCTTGCAACTTCCTTGTGGCAAGGATTTGTCTTCTCTCATGTCAGCTAYGTCTTAATAAACTTGCTGTTCTTCTCTCAGTTTTCCTCGTACATAATTTTCTTTTCTTGGTAGCATTTTTGGAAGTTTTGCAGATCAGTGCCATTGCAACCATATGGTTCCCTATAATTGTCCTCTAAAATGAAACTTTTTGTCCGATTTCTGTCCCAGCTTTGTGTGAGTCCTCTCTATTGACTATCTTTGTTCATGCTTATTTGCTGTTCCAGCCTATTGTGAACCAGATGAAGGTTGAMTGCTCTTTCCCAAACCTTAGTTAGTTAGTTAATAGCCATTTCAGAGCATTTGAACCCTACATCTTAAGGTAATGACAGATTTCTGTTGTATTGAACCTGTCATGTTGCCACCAATGTTTGCAGACTTGTTTGGGAGGAAATCTTCCACACAGCAGATATTCAGTACTCCTTGGTTTAGTACTTGGAAAGATGGGAGGACATCTCAATATGAATCTGTAGGTTTTTCCTTTTGTTTGTTTTCTTTTTGGTTTTAATACCAAATAATTGGAAAATTCTAGAGAAGATAATATTTCAAGTGCCTGCACAATCTAATTGCTTACATTAATTCCTTTAGAGACCAGCATTTAAAAATTATGTTTGGATACAGGTTACTTGACTACATTTTCCTTTAAGATGACTAAAGATAAGACAGCTGTTTAGTCTCCCTCTGTCATCAGTGGAGAGGAGGAGAAATACCTCTAGAGAACTGTTCATCCTAAATATATTACAGTTCTAGGATGGGATTAATGGCTCTCTGGAGATGATTATGGTGGCTTCATTTATATACCTAACTTTTAGGAAGATAATAGTTAAATTATATGCATCTTAGTCCCGTGCCTGATCAGATTTACCTGAAGAATATTTCTCCTGTCCAAATATACAATACAGAAAGCTACCATGCTTTGTCTTATTTTGTAGAGATTTTGTRTGTTAGAATTTTCCGAGTTTAGAAGAGTTGTATTTATTTTTTAAACCTTGCTTTGTCTCCTTACCTTTTTGATTGTAACTTGCTCCTTAATTTGGTTTGTGGTGAAGAAACTGTTTGGATTCTTTGTTTTGGTGTGGCCTCTTTGTGATGGGTCATRTCTTTTGAGACTTCCCTTCAGCCATTTGGTCTCCAGCATTGCAGGTAAATACTGTTCCATGTTACCTTCCTCACAGGTGACATGAAGATTAATTAAACACAGTTTTGAGTATATTGAACTCTTAAGTTATTATTTTTAGGTGAATATTTGTTCTTTTATTTCAGAGCATTTCATGATGCAGCCACTAAAAATAAGTGATCCTGGACAACAGATTAGACATATTTGTTGTTTTTTGGGGAAGAGCTAATGTCATTTTGGTGTTGCACAAGTTTCCCTCTTTATCTCTGTACAGCCGGTAAGGTGTCCATGACACTATTATTCTGGCCACTCTGTTGCCAAAAAGTTGTCAAGAAATTAGTGGAGAATTCAGAGAAGAGCAACAGAAGTTAAGAGGCTGAAGAGATTGAAATATGAGCAAAGATTACAAGATTTTAATATGTACAGTTTGGACTAAATGATGACTAAGACATATGATAACAATCTACAAGTATTTGAAGGGTGTAAAATATTAAGACAAAAAAGGAATTATTTTAAGATGTTCAAAGGGGTAAAACTCAGCAAGGAAAAATTTCAGTGTGAATCACAAAAACTTCCTGAGAATTGCATGTGCTGGAGTCATGGAGTGGATTCTGCAAGAAGGTGGTAAAAAGCCTACGGTTTCACATAGCCCAGAGATCACWCACACGCGTGCACACAAAAGCCCACCGGTCTCGTGCCATCCATTTCTGAGCAGCTGCCTAGACCAAGTGATGCTTTGGCAGAGGCCGATGGGCTCTGTGTGGCCCGGCTGGACAGCCGGGTTGGCCTGTGTCCCAAATTGGGCTTTCCTGAGGGCTCCTGCAGAATGAGCTGCAGCACGGAGGGYTCGTTCTGGTGGCAGCAAACTGCCTTCAGCTGCTGTTTTTATGGAGAAGCCCTTTTCCATCATATGGCTGTACATGCACCCATCCATTTGATAAGCGTAGGCAGAATCAAGCTGTCACCAGCAGAATATAGGCAGAAGACTCAAGGAAATGTAATGAAGAATTTTACAATATCCTGGCAAAGGATTGATATGACATGTTAGGTGTTTTCTTTTTCCTTTTACCCTCCTCTTTCATCTCTGTAAGTTGGTGCGGTCACATTAAAAACTGTTTTTTAGTAGACTTTTTCTGCACAACTTAAGAGTCCTCAACACCTATTTATTCATTCTGATAAAGGCTGCGGATTTACACTGTATGTATAGTTTGGTTAGGAGGTCCTTTATCATCCTAGTGAATTGTAGTGGACTAATTTAAGTCTAAAAATATTTAACTGTTGTGACCACTGTTTAATCGGGATAGTATTTTTGCTTAATAGGGACATCTTTATTGTTTACAGCTGGTTTTGCACTTGTAAGAGAGAGAGACAGAAGGAGTGAGGACTACAGTTCTTGCTCCCTCCTCTGCCCTCTGTTCCTCATTTTTATTTTCTTGTGTGCAAAACTATCATGCATGCCAGCTTGGGAAGCTGGCATCCCTCCTGTTAAGACCAAACTTGCTCTCTGTTGCAGTATAAATAGTGCTTGCTTCCAGCTTCAGAGCAGTACCCAGTGTTGCATGCATGCTGTAGCTCATTGGGAAGCAATAGCTGTATTAAAGGGTTTTCCATGTATAGAAGGGCTTTGTATTTGTGGCTTTGAATTCACTGGGCAACTCTGAGCACACATCTGGGGATAGGTCTTTGAGCTTGTGTGATATTAGGTTACTGGAATATTTCAGTTCTGGGGTGGCTCAATGTAAGAAGGTCCTACTTCACTGGTATGTACAGGAGAAAGAAAACCAAATGCCATTCTTTATAGTACTCCAAATATAAAGCTGGGAGCACGCCCAACTTTGGTAATCCCTCATTATCTGTAAACCGCTGGAAGCGGAGGGGGAAATTGCAGCAGGTGAGCCAGATACGTTTTGAAATGTCATTTAGTTTGCTAGACTGGGGCTTTTGATTTGATAAAAGCACCTTGTTCTGCTTTGTAAAAGTACCTGGCTAGGCAAAACAAGAGACCGTTTGGTCAGACAGAGGCCACAGAGGAGGGCTGTTGGGGAAGGCTGAAGACATGGGCCATTTTTTATTGCAGAAGAGACGACTTCAGCAAAGCCACTACAGTCTTTGCTGATAGCACGTGGAGTTTCACCATGACCTAATTAGTCCTTCTGCTTTTGAAAAACCTCTCTGAAAGTTACATGATAGAAAGCAGTTGCTGTCTTCCTTAGACTCACTAGAACTGTTACCTTCCCAATTGAAAATGCTGGGCTGTCTGCCCCGCTCATACTCTTGGGAAGAGCCTTTCCCRTCCTTGCCTCTCTGGCACATGTGGCCAGCTACAAGCTAAACCTTGAAGAATAATTATCCCTCTGTCTTTCGCATTTAATTTTCTGAGTGTGTATGAGCCGCTTCTGCACCATCAGCCGTTGTTTAGCTTCAGCCTGGATGTACGAGAGCAAGTGTTGCAGAGAGGGATGCTGGGTTTTAGGGTTATATTGTGTTGCTACAGATCATGTCACCTCAGTGGGTAAACAGTCCAAAAATAAAATCAGTAAATGATGCAAAAAGGAATCCAGTTATATTTTTATATCTCATTAAGTTTCGCTCCTCCTTCTGGTTTTATTGGCAGAGATATCRGGGGAGTGTACATCTCCATCTGAGAAGGGGTGAAAAGATTTGCAGTGGTTGTGTGGGTGGACGCTTTTTTCTTTTTTTTTTGTGCTATGGGGATTAAGTGTGAAGGGGTTTAGGATCTCCCACACCTCTCTCATTTGAGGAARTCCTTAGTTTATCATGTATAGAAAACAGCTGCTGATGTGAGATTTGTTACTAGTATTCTGCCGAGGGGTTCTTTATTTAGGTACTCAGCTCAAAGAGCTGCTGTCCAAGCTGTCATTTAACAGAGAGGATTGCTCAATATTGCTGTGAGCCAAAGGTATAGTTGGGTGGACTCTCTTTTGAACCCTGAACTTTCCTTGCATGGTAGTGACAGACGAGTAGGGGTRGAAAAAAGGTGAGAATCTGCCAACCCAGGCTTTGGGGTCAACACCAGTCTGTCCCCAGAACTCTGCATGACCTTGATTTATGAGTACAGAATACTGGGTGCAAGGGCCTGTCCTCTTCAATCCCCACGGTTCAATGTGAGATTAATAATTAATCAATACTGTTATCTTCTGTTATTTTTTGGGGTCCTTGACTGCCTACCCCTGTTCTCYAGGGGATAGTTAAGACACGGCTGGATGATTGTGTTGGAGCTTGACCTGCATTCTCCATCCGAACACCTAGTGCAGCACAAGTCAGGAGAGGCAGTGGGAAAGAATACTGCATGCCTTTAGTGGTAGTACACCTTGGTCCACTGAGCAATTCCTTACCGTGGGGTTTGTTTGGGTTTTTTCCTAGCTTTGTGCTGGGGTCCTCTRGCATGCTCAGTGCCTATGTGGTTGATGGCTTTTCTGGAAGTGAATTACGGCTGCCAGGATTGCTAAGGCCCTATCCCAGATATGTTTCCACATCACACTTAAGTTTATGCTTAGATTATAGTCCAGTCAGCTTTTCTGGCTTTAAGTAGGAATGGAGAACCTTCCTCTTAGGTTCATCTGTAGTAAATGTTTTAGCTCTGTTAGATTTTGATCTTGAAAAAAGTTGTTTTTCAYACAGTGGCTATGTGTTTGATACAATGAGAGTTATTATGACTCTTTTTATAGTTATAATCTTCTGCTGTAAGAATTCTGTTTATCTCACATCCCCTTCTTAGGATTTCTGTGTAGTTATTTATACCATACTTACTGGATCTGGGATGCATGCGGTAAGGGGCATGACTCCCCAGTGTGGATCTGCAACAAACATGATGATGCATGGAAAACCTCAGTTAGTATTTAGTGAACTTCTTCATATATTGAGTATGAGGACATTGCTGAGAATATGAGCCTTGGCAAGTGCAAGTGTCAACTTTTTTTTTTTTTTTTTCCCCAATACTTAAAGCACTGAACTGAAGCACGCTTGAACTCAGTAGCTAGAGAAAAACATGCSATTTCCCTAAAGTCATTTCTGTAAGCTGATATAGTAAGATGGCCTTGCAAAGGCCAAAGAATAAGGTATTCCCAGTGAAAGAGTTTTAAAAAATCTTAATTACAAAAATCCTCTAGTATGTACAAGTTGTGACTATTCTTTCTCTGAAAACACCAGTGTTTCTGTCACTTCAGTAAAGGTGTCTTTGTACAGTAGRCAAAGACACATAAGGAAAACAAAATATATTGCATCTGGGAATTAAAAAAAAAGTATTTTCTTTGTTCCCAGTAACCTATACTGTTAATTCTAAAAATGAAATAGAATATTTTTCTAAAAACTTAGTATGCAGCTCATGCATTTCCATGGAATGTCCTTAACTATTCACTGACTCACTCCCTATTCATTTATAGCTAATATATGGTGCTTTTATTGTGGTTTCTAAAGTATGGAGGTTATGTGAGTCAGATGCAATTTAGAATAGAGATTATCTTTAAATAATCAAAAACATACTTTGCCAAAAATACTAAAAAAAAGGAAAGAAAGCATTCAGTGTTCTCAAAATATGAAGTGCTTTCTAAAAAGACTTTTTTTATTTTTTCAGTAAATAAGAGGGAAGAAATGTTACGTAMGCCTAAGTGTTTAGCAGACATCCGTTTACTTCCTTCAAGGAGAGAAGGGGTCTTAAGACTTTCAGAGCTCATGAGAAAGGCACATCCTTGAGTACTTGCACCAAGGACGTGATGGAAGCATTTTTCCTTGAAAATTTTCAGCAAGAAGACATAAGGTTAGAGGTAGCATGAATGATAACTTTCTTGAAGATTTTAATCAAGGACGTTTTGGAGAATGTGGGTGTTTGGATCTCTCCTTCAAAAAGGGGAAAAAAAACCCCAACAACCAAATACCTTCCTGCCTACCCTTTCAGGTTTTTTTTACTACTTCTGCCTCCTTCTTGAGCTGATTCTGGATCTCCTAAAGTTTTTTCATTAATGATACAGTGTTAGTAAGGGTGATTGTTAGTTTTTTTGCTGTGACTTTGAAGRTCCTTTGTTGTGACAGCTGCTAGGCTGGCATTTCCTGGACATCAGTGGGATATGATGATAGCTTGCCTGCTTCCCTTCTTTCTGATGGATTTTCTCAGAAAGGATAGCGAACTGGCAGACTCAGATTCCTGTATTAAAAAGCAGAAGGTGGATTGTAGYGGGCTAGAGTTGAGAGAAATATGGAAATCCAAAGAATTATCAACTTTTTTGTAACATAGTCAGCAATGTGATCTACAGACAGAATCAAAAAGATCTCAAAGTCAGGAACATGTATTCATCCTTCTGCTTATCTTTTCTTTTTTTTCTTACTTTCTTTTTTAAGAGTTTGGTGCAGCAACAAATGGTGCTGGCCTGTCAACCTGATAGCAGCCTTAGTAGAGGCCACATTGTAATAAATGCGTGTTTTCTCTATCAGAAGATAACGTATTGTTGGCTTAAAAAAATCCCAAACAGCCTTGCACAGAAGCATTTTCAACAATATATTAAGCCTCATATTTTTCAATTACAACAGGGCTTTTTTTCCTTTGCTCGTCTTTTTTTTAATAACCAAAGGAGCAAATATGTCTTGGTTTTGAGCTTTAATCTGGTGCTTTTTGTACTCTCACGACCTCCTAATCACACTCTCCGTGACATGTCAATCTACTGCTATGGAAAGTGGGTGATTTGGGCTGTCATGAAAGTGTTGATATGTTCATATATCCTGTGCACTTAGGACAGAGGAGTTCAAAGAACTGCATTAACCAAAGGAATGAAATATTATGGGAACCCATAATTCAGCTACCCAGTGTCCCTTTTCTAGTTCATGAGTGGTTCTTTATCTGTGTTGTGACTTTAAATGTGAGCACCAGGTGTGAAGATTTCTGTTTATTTTTATTTAAGCAAAAACAAACACAAAAAATTTCAGAGCTGATGCAGATGATGAAGTGTAAAGATGTGCGATGGGTTTAGTAAATAGTCAGGGTGCGTACGTCTAAACAAGGAAGGAGATTGTAGAATGCGGTTTTAGTTTATAATGCTCTCCTTTCATTACTATATAACCATCTGCCTCTCTGGCATGTTCCTTAAAATCTGGTGAWCTTACACTTCAGCTTGTAAGCTTCAACGTTACACTGGTGTTTCCTCTGCTGAGCTAGTGGAATCATCCAGATCTCAAGTTAAATGCTGTCAACATCTACAGCAAATTATTCTTCATAAAAACTAAAAGATAGGACTGACCTTTATTATCGAATGAAGAGACCAGTCTAGTATGCAATTTGAGAGGCATGATGTGAATGTGAGTCRGGGGCAAGGTTCTACTCCTCTTGGACTTGATAGGACTTCCTCTGTGGTCTTAGATGCGRTACCCAACTGTTTTGCCTGGAATTTCCCATTTGTAATGTGTAGATRGATACTTGCCTCCCTGGTGAAGATTATGACAGTTAGTTAATGTTTGTAAAGCTCTGTGAAAATGCGAAGTGGTGTAAAAAAAAAAGAAAAATAAATATATATATATATAAAAAAATTATGTGTCACCATTAAATTGAAGACTGTTTAAGCGAACACTTTCACCTTCATAATCCAGCACCTTTTATGCTATTGTTCAATGAGTCGGGCGTAGATTTATGATGTTGTGGAATTGTCCTTGTCTGAGGAAGGCATGGTCCAACATCTTAAATACACTTTTCTGGTTTTCCCTGAGAAACAGCATCATCATCTAAAACTTATTACTGAACCTTTCTTCTGAAAGTTTTTGCTAAGGTTTTTCTTCGGACATTTAGTTTCAGCAAATGACTAGGAGATTTGGATTTCTAGGTCTGCATCTCAATCCAGCCTTGACTTGCTGGAAATCCTGGAGCACGTTAATTCGGGTGCTGTRCACTGAATCTTGACAGATCCCCTTGGATCTGCCCAATGCTCTACTGAATACTGTGGTGACAAAAGCAGAAAACCTGTCCATGGATATAGACTCGAGGCCTTAAAATTGCTGTTCCGCTTTCTCATCTGTAAATTCGTTTCAAGGATGAAAACAGATTCATGATCTGATGTGTACTTGTAAAAGATGCAAGCATACAGTGTTTTAATCATTGGCATGCCTCAGTGAATATGTGATGGTGGTTTTAAGAGTGGTGAATGTTTCTTTGATGCATGGTCTTGGACAAAGGGTTAAAAGATCAGGAAGGCCAAACTCAGGTTAGTGGTTCTCTTGGTTTGGTGTTTGTGGTTGGGGTTTTTTGTTTGTTTGTTTGTTTTGGGTTTTTTGTTTGGTTTTTTTCTTCTTTTTTTTCTATTATAGATGCTTTTTTGAAGAAAAGGAACTTGAAGCTCCTTGCCTAGGCTGTTCTTGAGTTGTGGTGTAGATGCTTTGAGGGTATAAACCACAGAGGAAGTTGGGATAAAATAGCTACTTAAAAAGAGATTAAGGGATTTACTTCAGTGCCTCTATGGGCTGTGATTTAAAGGGAGAAGAGCCTAATTTTTCATATTGCAGCTACTTTTATTAGCTACAGGTTTTAACTTCTTGGAAAGATTCTCACATCTTTCTATCAGCCAATTTTGGGAGTTAATCCAGACCAGTCAACAGAACTGTACGTTGCACTTTGATTTCTTGGTAATTTTAAAAGCTTTTTAGTGTCTAATCTGCCCAGTATAACTCCCTAGTCTTTTACCACAGCTGGTATTGATCAGAAAGAATAATACATACCTATACTTAAACTCCATTTTCCAGAGATACAAAAAAGTGAAAGTTGGGGTGTGGAGGGAAGAAGGCATTACATAAACCCGAACTGAGTACAGAATGATGACTCCAGGTCAAAAGACTGTTGAAACTTCTCCTTGTGGTTAGTTAATATTTTTTTTCCTGTAGAGTTATATTTGGGACCGGAGCTGAACATTGTCTTCCAGCTTGCTTTGCCAGCAATGATCAGTGGGGACACAGCTTTGTCAATCTTTGAGTTTGCTGGCACCCTCAGAATTTTACAACAACAGTATTCAATAGAGTATTTTTGTAGGGGTTCTTGGTGATCTTTACAGGAAACTGATTTCTATGTGACAGATAAATTGAGGATGGCATGGTATTGGGCAGTTGAGACGGAAAGCTCAGTACTGTTATCATTTTCAGTAAGTGGAGGTTTTTTTCAGTAGTCCCAGAAGAACAAAATTATATGGCAGGCAGTAGATGTTTGCATTTGAAAGGATTTTCTCAGTTGGTTCTTATTCACTTACATCTGCCTATCCTGTATGAAAAACACCTTGAACCTCCTTAAATTTTCTCTCTCAAAAGCTTGACTCTAGAATTGTTCTCCATTTGTACACATTTGTCTTTTTCATATGTCAGCTCAGTGTTTCAATAATAGATTCAATCATGCCTGAAGTTCTTACAAKTCATTTTCAGTAGTGTATCATCCAGTTAGGAGATAATGCCCTCTGTGTTTTTGTGAGGCTTGATTTGTCTCAGAAATACCCAAAGTCACTTCTGAAAATGAGTTGTAGATGCCAAAGTAACTTCAGTCAAAGTTTGGAAATTGTATACTGTGGCTGATTTTGCTCTCCTAAATGGAAGAGGGCCAGGAGGTGAGTTTGARCACCTGTCTCCTGATCATCTATGCAGTTCATGTGTTAGCTCTCCCTGTGGCTCCACTTTGTACTTTCTCAAGTAATTCTGTTCAAGACAAGTCTGCTGTAGAGACATTGTGTGACCAGGAACCAACTGCCTGATGCAAAAGAGGGAGACAGTCCCAGTATCTTCAGTACTTTCAGTTAAGAATGGGGTAGACTGGGTTGATGACGCTAAAGATCCTGTTGAAGTGRAACAATAATTAGTTCTTTTCTGTGCCACATGTGAATTGGGAATTGGCTCTGTCATGCACTGTTTGTAGGTGTGTTCTTTTATCAAGAAGGCAGAAGAAGCAGCAGATCTCGTTGACTTGAAAGATGCCTGTGCCCACATTCACTGTTATGTGATGTTATTGAGGCACTCTGCTACCATTTGGGGATTCTGAACTGAAGTTAAATGAAGACTTGAGGACTTCTCTGATTGCTATAAAGGCTATACTGTGCCAGTGAGTTTATGGGCAAATGGAAGCTCTGCTTTCCTTTGTGGACTCTGCTTCCAATGTTTGCTGTCAGCCTGCCTCCATTTTCTGTGACGATTTATGCTTGCTGAGAAGCTGCCTGGTAAGGCTGAATCAAAATGTGAGGTTTCTGTGCTGGCCCATACGCATCACTTCTGTTTATATGCATTTGGGCAACTCTTTGTCTTGCCTGTGAAAGGGAAAAGAGAATTTGGTTCATCCTATGAACATAGTTGCTTTCTTTCCTCCTTGACATATTTCTGTTTCTTAGACTAGGTTGAATGTTCTTTAGTGGGTTCCTGTGGAAGGCATTCAGTGGTAAAAATGTTTTCTTTCTTGGGAAATGTTTAATAAATATGAATAAAAATCCAACACAATGAAACCCCCAGTGGTTTCTCTCATGTAACTTTTTCTTATTTCTTAAATGTCATTGTAGTTGCTTTTAACCAAAAACCAGCCAGTTTTAAGTCTACATTAAGTCCACGTTAAGGTCTAACTTCGTATTTTTGGTCTAGAGTTTGGAAATAGGAGTGTCTGATGCCCAGAGAAATATATAATTTAATTTTTTTTTTCCTGTGTAAATTAAACCCAACTTGATGCATTAGGTGGGGTTTTTTTAAGGTATTATATATGGGATAGTAGTGGTATTGGAAAACAAGTGAAAAGGACAAAAGCTTTGGATTCAGGCTGGCAGACTGTATTCCAGAGATCTCAAAGTACTACTTGAAACTTCTGGAAGGTTTAGGTTGAATGTTAGGGCTCAGAAATGCAAATAAGAAAATAAATTTAGAAATATTTCAGGTTAAATCTTTTCAATCTGGTTTTCTCCATGCTGCCTTCCAGCTTCCTGTGTTTTCTCTTTGCATTCCATTCCCTAAAAGCCTTTTCTTCTTTCAGAAACTGTTTAAATGCTTATTTTATGAATAGCATAATATTCAAAGTTCTCCAACTTTTGGGGCACTGAAACTAATGGTATGTTCTTCACTGCAGTTCCCTAAAAGTCTGGGAGAGAGACACAGATGAGAAACATAGCTTCTGTGCATGTATCCTGTAGCTTTTGTCCAATATGCCGTAAATTTCATCCAAAACCACCCTTGACCTTCAGCACCTAACACCCTACCAGCTAGGCTTAAAAAATAATTGTTCAGTCTTCAGTAACAGGGAATGATACCCCTCTTACCCTCATATTTACTAACAGAACTTTAACATGGTTAGTTGTGCGATGCTGACGGAGAGGCAGAGCTATTATCTTCATTTCTTTGATGAGGAATTGGAGCATGGTGAGATTGCCACTTGCCAAAAGTAACAGCATATGTGCAGAGCCTCTGGGTGAACCTGATGCTCCACAGCCTATGGCTGGTGCCCTGGAGTATTGATCGTTCTTCTTTTATGACAAACTATTAGTACATACTACACGTGCCAAGCTATTGTGGAGAGATCTATCACAGCCACTTAGGAAATCTTTTATACTATTCTCTCACTCTTAGGAAAAAAAGAACAACAACTTAAGTCTTGTCTGCATTGAAGTGAAGTTTCTGTGTTTATACATTAAAACACAACCTGTTCATATAGTGGAACTTGAGAAGAGATCTAATCTCTACAAAGATTTGAACTTTAGAGGTCTGTTTGGTACCTTTACAGAATCCCTTTCAACCATACACCTTCTAGAGTAAAAATACACCATGAACGTTCTGTAAAAGAGAGCAGACTGAGTTTGGGAACAGTAATTTCCTGCCCCAGTGACACCTGGAGGGCAATCCAGGGATACGGTCAGGCACTGTACTTGGAAGCACCTTTTGGCTGTGAAAGAAGAGGGGAAACAGGAAACTGAAACTTCTTGTGCTATCTTTTATGAAACAAAAATACCGGAAATCAGAAAGGCATCACCAACTGTGAGTGCAAAAGTCACGGCAGGATGCAGATTACTGGAGGCCCTTAGTCCCCTCATAGTCACTACCCAGGTGCCCTCCAAGGTGTGAGACAAAATGGGAATGTAAAGTGTAAGCTCTTGATTTTCTCCACCTTCCCTTTGCATCCCCAGGCTTTTATTTTCAAGAAGCCAAAAAGGAATTGAGATTTCAAGTGTATTGTTTGAAGGCTAAATCAGAGGACTTGATCTCTGATTTGCTCCACTATATCCCTCTGAAATGAATGCACRTGGAAAAACCTGGATGTGGTGGGAACCCACCTGCGCAGCCGCTGTAAGTCAGTGAAGGGTTGGCTCTGCAACTGCTGAGTTTGGTACCATGGCCTTGTTCCAGCTGCAGACGTGAAAACTTCTGAATTACCTTTAATAGCATTGGCTCCAAKATAAACCTCTGTAATACTTCTGAGGCACCTAAAAGTTCTCGTGATGATTCGTTATGGCAGCTGGTCCCCCCACCTCTCCTGTCATGTCCCCTCTGCTTAAATCTCCCTGTGTTTACAGAGGTGCCAGAGAAAGCTGGGCCAAGCCCAGGGGCTCCTGGGCCACCTGAAGGTCTGTTTGGACTTCTYTCTTCCATTTAGAGTCCCTTTCCTGTTTTAAAGAAAAATACACTTCTCTTGACATTTCCTCAACTTTCCAGCGAAGCCWGATAGCAAGAAAAAGGACTTGCAAACAAGTGTGTGCAAATAYACTTGCAGAGACAGTGATCACCTCAGAGAAACTGATATTTAATCATTATATATGGTAATATTGACATTAGCAGAGACTGCATTTGGTTTCAGTGATTTTAAGGRGTTTTACCAGTTTTTATTAATGATTTCCTGGGTTTTATAACATTACTCAAAAAAAAGCCTGGTCAAAGTAATGGAAACTCTGAGAATCCATTTAGAATGGCCTTATGGTCGAGTCACTTTACCTGAGATGGGKAAAAACCATGTTCAAGTCCTCGTTTTGAATACAGAAGCAAGGTCTCGTCCCTGAGCCTCACACGTCTCAGACGAAGTCTGTTTAATCTTTCTTATTCTTTTCATGAAAGACTCAAGAGAATGTGGTTCTTTTCTGATCCAGAATGGGAAAAAATGACACTGTAAAGTCTCTTGGAACAGGGGGAGAATTCTGCTCTGGTCTAGAAGATGCTTAAGCAATGCTTTCAGTGTTAAAGCAAAAAATTATTCATAAAATGACTATATTTTAAAACAAGAAAAAGAATCCCAGCTTCTACTATACTGCTCATGAGGAGCATAGTCAAAGTTCTTTAAAAAGCAAAATTGTAGTAAATAAGGACTTTTATTTCCTCCAATGTTAAGTTACAAGGATGTACTAAACAAGAGAGAGAATAACTAAGCCTTCAAGTTTACAGAAATTTCTCAAGGGGAAAACTCTATAGAGAACTGCAGTGATTTCAGTTGAGTTGTGTGTGAGTGCAAGGTGTGAAGAAACAGACCTGCTCACAGGATCTGGGCCTCCTGACTTCATGGGTGAGCAGTGAATCTTTTTATTACACAAGCTGTGAAGTGCACATGCACTGAAAATTGCATAATGGTTTCTCCCACTAATATCTTTCAATTCTGTTACTTTTAACCATATTAAGTACAAAAACCTGCAGACAAATGCAATTTTTTTTCAAGTGGAAGGCATTTCTTTGTAAGAGGTTTTCATTGATGTTAATAATCTACTTCTTAAGTATCATTCTGCTTGTTAGCATTCCTTGGGCTGAGAAGGTGGCAGTGCAGTTCTCCGATAGGGAATTTGACCCACAAGTTGAGTTTCCATAGGTTACATCCGCTGTCCTTACTTCCTGCCCTGAAGTACACGATAGGATTGTGCTTTTTGTTTGTTTGCAGTGGGTGAAGGTCTGTCAAGTACAATCCTGAATGAGGTGCAAAGGGAGGAAAGTATTACTGAATAATGATGACACATTTACATACTTCAGAACAGATCTGACTCTTACTCCATTTTCTTTTCATAATGTCCGTTTTGTAATGACTGCAAAGAAAGGCACATTTATGGTTCTTGAGTGATGTTTATTTGGTCCTGGTTAAGTAAGGATTTTAAGAATATTCCTTGAAACCACTATCTGCACCAGAAGACCATGAATTTGGAAAGAGGTGCGAAATAATACAAAAATGTAAGTTGATCTTACCAAAGTAGAAAAAAACCCATCTAGGCGGTGTTTGATGCTTTTTTGTTTTGTTAAGATGTGCTTATATTCCATTCAAAAATACAATTAAGGGGTTATTAGAATTGCACAGAGAAGTATTCAGAGTTTAGGGACTGGAGAAGTCAAGACTGMACATTTTATTGCCAAGGGGAGACTGACAGCTTAAAATCATCACTTTTCTCTCTCAATGTTGTTAGCTGTGTATAGTGCTTTTATAGCTGAATGCTGAAGAAAAAAATCTGTATATTTTGTACATTTGATAGACCTTCAGTAAAGGCAGTTTGTCTCCCTGGTCTATGTATTTTACATTGTACGTTGATGTCTCACACAGCAATAGAAAAAGGAAAAAGCAATAAGAAAAGTGGTGAAATATAGATTGTGGAGGGAAAAAATAGAGACATGCCTGTAAAACTCTGAACATTCATAGAGCATCTCAGGAGAAACAGTAAAGCCCAGATCTCTGCCTAGCTAATTGTATAAAAATGGACTAGATTTCACATCAAGTGGTTGTATGGTATGATATAAGTGGATGTGTGGGGGGGTCGTGCATGGTATTTGTAATAGTGGAGGAGCATATATTAGACCATATATTTTCTGCATATGCTAGTATTTTTTGTCATAGGTATTGAATTTATCGTGGCTGACCCACACTTTTGAAATAATGATGTCCTTTTCAGTTTTCTCCCTTAGAAACAAGATTGCATTTTTTGTGAAAATATATTGATCTGCTACCCAGCATCATTTAGATTCAGGAAAAGGAAACCTTGAATTAAATATAAAATATACATATAAGTGGTCTATTGGTAAACTTTCAGAGCTGTATTTTATCCTGTAACGTGCTTCAAAGGTTTTCGGCAGCTTTTTGAGGAGCTGTTACGCCGTTGTACCTGATCGTTTAGGTACCTTCTGCTACGCACTTCCACATCTCACGGGTCCGCAAGGCATCCGTAGCAGGGGCAGCGCTGCGGGAAGCCTTACAGCTCCCGCCTGTGCGGGCACGGAGCATCTTGTGAGGAAACCAGGACGTGGGGGAGGAAGAGAAGAAAGGCTGGTGCATGTTCAGATTTCACTTTAGTTCGGAGTTCAGACGCCGCGCTGGGTGTTTTCTTAGGAGTCGTAACGAAGGCCTGGGACCCGTGCCCCTCACTCTAGCTCCTGTCTCTGTGGCCTGGGAAAACCTGGCCTCCCCTTTCCGACACCGGCTTTTGGGAGTGAGCCAGCGTGAAGAAAAGCATTCAGCGAAGAGCTCCCGAAGCAGCACCCAGCCTCCGAGAAGGAGGTAGTCGCCACCTCTGCGGCGCACCGTCTAGTACATCGTCTCACATAAAGAGAAGCAAGCTAGTCGTCGGTCCTGTTCTGTTGAAGTCAGTAACAGAATAGCTGTCGTCTTCGTTACGCGCCAGGGCCCAGCCCGGCGCGGGCATCAGGGGTCCCTCCTGGCGCCCGGCGGCCTTCCTCTGCGTGCCGACGGGGGAGATCCCACCCGTACCTTGCCTCCGCAGCGCGGCCCTCCTGACGCCTTTCGTCACCCATCTTCCACCTCCCTCCGCTCGCCTCACCGCCACCCCAAAAGGGAAAACTTGATTTTGTTAATATTATTGTGTGGGTAGTTTATGTAGATTTTTTCTTTTCCTGAAGGCCTGGTATTCATTCTGGGTGGAGGTGTTTGGCTTCAGTCACATTTATCTGTCTGTGTCCACGTTTCAAGGATTTCCATGGTATTGACATTTCCATTACAGGAATTTGAAGAATGTTCAGTTATATACAGGCCATGAAACATATTTACTCTTTTTTTTTTCTTATGTCTGCCAAACATTAAACTGGGCTGCTGTGACTCTAAGACATTTTTTTTTTTTACATATCTGCTATATTGTAGTATATACACATAGTGCACATACAAATAAAAGCTCATACCGTAGCATTAGAAGACAGCACCAGATTTTATCTGGAGGATTATTGCGGGCCTGTTTCTAATTTATATAATGTTTTTGTTAATAGCAGTACCTCTTTAAAATGCCCAATAAAATAGTGTAGCATTAATTTAAATAGAAATTTCAGTCATTTTAGATATCCCCCCATTATAACAGGTCAGGCTTTTAACAGATGTCTCAATAACTTTGCTATTAGCAGGAATATTTCATGAATTAAAATCAGGCCTCTTTGTCTCTGTCACTCATTGAAATGACCTACATATTTGGCAGATGGAGAGGACTTGCTTGTGCATTAGTACTGATGGGGTAGGTTTTTTTCAGTTGAGTGTTTTTGGAGAAGAGAGAAAGATTTAACATAAGTTAACATAGTTTATTTTTTATTAATACCATACTTCAGTTGCCCTTTACAGAAAAATCATACTAGGCACATATTGCCTTTTAAGCATGGAAAACATCTAGGACATTTCTCCTGAGCGACAGACTTATGTCTTAATGTAAACCTTTCAGTGAAGCAGTGGACAACTTTTTTGCAAGTGTATGGACAGATGGAGCTGGAGCAGAAGGTGTAGTAACTCCGTTGCTGCAGAGGTTCTAAATGAAATCTCCTCCAGAGACCCGAGCGCTTCCAAGCCTTTCTGGGGTGTTGATTTTTCTGCTTAAGTACTTTTCATTCCTCTTCCTGGCATAGTGGGAGTTTTTCAGCGTTATACTAAGGGTCTCACTTAAAACGACATGTCGTTATGCCAGCACGTGTCTCTGTATTCTTTGAAGAATCAGGACCTCTCAAGTTGAAGATTTCATTGACTCTCATGATGACAGCAGAGCCTGAATCCTGCTGTGAAGAGGCAAACCGTAGAGAGAGAGTTTGTTGTAGATGTTGTCTGTGTATCTACTGCAGAATCACCCTCTGGTGTCCTGTGCACTAGTGCAGGTAGAAATGATTGCTTATTATTTTTGTTGTAAGTTTGATTGGAATGTACCTAATTACAAAAGCAAATAGAAAAGCTCCACACATAAATGTGCTGCCTGAGCAAGCAATATATCCCACAGTCATTAATCAAGAGATAAAAAAACACGGTGGGATCGAGTAAAGTTACTTAAGGGATACATTTGACCTGCTAGCCTTGTTTTTCTCTGTGTATACTAAAGGCCTAAGTCAAGGAGAGAGACTTAAGTTTCCGCAATTTCCACTGAAATCAGTAAGAGCTGTAAGCTCTTAACATTTCTTCAAATCAGACTATTTGAAGTCTAGTGTATCAGTACTGTCTGATCAAATGTAATGACATTTGTCCAACAGTTCACAAAATAGCAAAATTGGTAGTTACAGCCACCACACTGGTATTTTATTGCTAAAGATTCTCCTTGTTTGCAAGGAAGTTTTAACTTTTCCTGCCCAGTGAGAACAGCCTACGGGTGAGTCGGCAGCCAGGACTGCTTTCCCAGTCATCTCTCAAACTGTAAGGATGTTCCAGGGATTGAAGAGGCAAATCAGGAAAGGCCTTATGTTATCATAAGCTTGTCCTTTCCAGAATTCCCTACTGTTCCCCTGGCCTCCCCTAGGTCTGTGACTGGGGATATAGGTGAAGTGGTTATGTGATGATGACAATAATAGTAATATATGTCATAATAATAATAAGTATAACAAATTTCAACTCTTAACTAAACTAGTTGCTTTGTATAACACAAATAAATGCATACAAGGGACTTGGTTTCCCTTCCTGGAGTTGTAGGGGTTTTTGTACTTAATTCAAGTAGAATCTGAAGTCTTTCTGGAGTGATGGCCTGGTTCATTTCAACTCTTAAGACTTACAGTTTTAAAGAGCTTCCATGGGTAGAGGAACTGCCATCATTCCACTTGGCCTACTCTGTTATATGGTTTGCACCTGTGTGCTATCAGAGGAGAGTGACTGAAAAGAAAGCATACACCTTTTCAAAGGAAGACAACAATTGTTGAGGTAGGAGCATTAGATCATTGGGTTAATCATCATCTTGCTGGGTATCAGTGTTGTCTCTTAAATGGGAAAGGAGGGTTTTGATTTATTAGAGGTGTTCCTCTAATAGGGACTGGAAACACAGTCCCATAGAATACCACTGGATGTTTATTATTTATGTGTCTAAGTCAAAAAAAAGTAGAGATGCCGTTTTAGCATTATCTTTTAACTCTTTTTCTTCTTGCACAAAGAATGACTGTAAGGAAGTGAGAAAGACACTTAGGCAGAGACAACAGGGGAAAGGATGTGGTACATCCTGCGCCCATTAACACTGTCAATTAGCACCATTTATCTTGAAATTTGTCCAGCTTGGAACACAAAGTATGTATGTCAGGGTTTGGGCCAGGCAGAAACATAGAAAATGAGGGTATTTGTGGACACACTAGCCAATGGGGGGGAGAGCAAAGGCGCACAGTAATTCTAAAAAGAGCTGCATTTTTTGCATGTGAAAATTTGATTATAAGATGATTCTTTCAACATAAACACAATTCTCTAAGGACTTATTAATGCTTCAGTAGCATAGTGGAAAGACTCTAGTGCAGTCCGCTTTAATAGCTTTCTGGCTTGAACCCCAATACATAATGTTCTAGTAATAGTTTATGGGTGACTGCAATAAATTGGTAGCAAGTGTTTTCCATTTTTTGGCTCTTCTTATCAGATCTGCTGGTGGAACATTTTGTTCTGAGAATATTGCAAAGGCAATTGATCTGCTTTGGATGTGTGCTCAAGATTATTTATTTAAAATACATGTATATATGAGCTTTTTTGCCGTGTTCCGAGATGTATGGTGTAAAGCTGGGGGCCAGTAAAACGTTATAGGGGATCTGAGCCGTTGGTTAGACCCAGCAGGACTCCAGCTACCCTAACTAATGTTCTGCGAGTACTGCCAAAAAGGCAGAGCTTTCCTCCCAGCCGCCACTTCCCTTCCCAATACTTTCATTGTTCTAGTCTTTTCATGCAGCAGTGGAAAATTTGTTCCTGTCCGTGCAGGAATAAAGATCTTTCACATAGGTTCATTGTAAACCCAAATGGCTTTTTGAAATAGAAAGAAACGTGGAATGTTTTGCACTTAGTGGTGAGGGAAGGAGCCACTCATGATTAGAGGTGGGCCTGATATGGTCACCTTTGATTTCTGTTGGATTTGGAGTTGAACTTAACTGTAATTACAGAGTGAGATTCCACGGCCTCTATTATGCAGGAGCTGTCCCTCTTGGTCTTCAAATCAATTAATTCACAGCTCCCGATCGTCTCTATAGCCAGCCTAATTGAAACAGACTGCTTTCATCTCCACTCCCACAACTAGAAGAAGGGTTTGGTAGCTGAACCCAGATCGGAAATGTCTAGCTGCTTTCTGTGTGCAAGAGGCCAAACAAAAACCACCAGCCTGACTGCCTCTGGATTTTAATCCTCTGGTTATGATAAGTAAAGTCAAAGGTATCGAGTATTGGAGAGTAAGCAAACATTCTCCATTATCCAGTGGGTTGTGCCACTGGACATCCTATGCTTGTTCCTGGCTCCATTTTGTTTCTTTAAACAGCTGGCATGCTGGCTCTTTGCACAATCATCCAACATAGCTTGTAGATTAGATTCAAAATGAAAATGGATACGTTTCTCCAAGATAACATTAAACACATGTAAAATTAAAGGACAACCGAGTACCTCCTTCATTCCTTTAATCTTCTGCATGTACTGGAACATTTGTTTTATATAAAGGTTATATTACAAAAATACTGGACTTAGGGCAAAAATCAAATCTTAAAGAATGTAAACTGAAGTCTGGAGATCTCTAAAGCACAGAGTGAATAGATACTTAAGAAATACTTGAAGTAACAGAATGTGGACTTGCCCAGTTAATGTTAAAAGTATCCCAAATGACAGCAGGGCAGTCAGTTTGGTTGTCATACAAAGCTGGAGAGAGAGCTGGAGATGAACAGAAAGTACTGAAAATCTGGCCCTGAGACAATAAATGGAAGCACTAAGTGCATGAGAGTGAGAATTGACGAAGGAAGTTAGAAACGGAGAAGTGCAAAATAAGGGTTATCATACCAGAACCACTTCTAATGGTGTTTACACTGTCATAAGCCTAATAAATGTGGATATTTCTTCTCTGATGCATACTAGCCATATTATAAAAGTGTGTTATGGACTCAGAGAAGGAGAAGAGCATCTGAATAAAAGTATGCAAGATGGACTCTGACCACAGATATTCAGTGCTACTTTTAGGCAATTCCCATCATGYGGCTCTGCTCTGCTTTCACTGCCTGTTGTGAACAGGGATCTTTTTTTTCTTGTTGTTTACTTATTTAACCAAGTTACTAAGATAATACTATCAACTACTTGGGAGCGCTGCCTTAAATAGTTTGATTTTCTTACTTTCCAAGGGGGAAAAAAACCCAAACAAACAAACAACCCACGTTCAGATTCAGTTCTGGGAATCTGTTGCATACTGTATTCAGGTAGGAGCTGCAGTTTTCCAGCTTTCACCCTATGTGACGGAGGATAGTTCTGAAGCACTGCTGCTAACGATGCACTAGGCTGGCTGTTTCTCTCCACAAGCAGAAATCTGTCCCATTTCCTGCTAAGGATTCTGGGCAGGGTTGTCCAGTAGGTAATTTCCTGTAGTAAACATTACAATAATTGGAGTTATCGTTCCAGAGCACTGAACTTTCAGTGTCTTTTATTACTGCATCGCAGAAATCATACAAGAAGCAACCGCAGTCAGATGYGGCTATTGTTACTAATTTCAGTTGTGCTAAAGCAAATATGCAATGTGAAAAATGCAGAAACTAGGCGGTCCTGTATTTGTAATCATTTATATTATTAACATGCCCTTAAAATATGGGCATGCAACTCAAGACCAAAGAGGGTAATCCAAGAAGAATAGTTAAAACCCCATTTCCAAAAAAACCCCACTGCTTTCTTATGCTTATCTTATTTATGAAGTAGTTTATTTATTTTTATTAAGGAGTAGGTTTGTAAGTATGTGTTTAGGAAACTACTGGCATTACACACAATCAGTAAGCTCTAGTGTAATAGATAATATTAAAATGAGCATGATATTTAAATTAGCAAAATTCAGAAACGTGGTGATGTTGAGAATGCACAATGAGAAGCCCTGCAAGAAGACTCAGTGAGATTTGGTTCAAATTATCTGCCCTGCCTTATAGAAAGCATTATTTTCCTTGATTTTTTCTTTTTCTTTTTTTTTTTTTTTTTCGGTTGAGAGGTCAGAAGCAGAGAATTTGAGGGAGAATGTTCTATTTAAAATTGGTGAAAGTGGGAAGAGAAATTCTTGAGGTGCGTTCCTTTTACGTTTGCTGTATTTCTTCACTGTATAAAGTGGTCTACTTACAGTGCTGTGATGTGTTTGGAATAAACAGTGGAGTGCTATATTTCACGGTAAGGTCTGTCTATAGAAAGTGCTGGCTCTTGGATCAGCTGTTTACATTTTTTTGAAAAAGCTCCCATCTGTTACATCAAACTTGTTAATATAGGTCTACAGGATACAATAACATTAATGCTTTAAGTATTCAGATAAATTTCAGAGTCCAGTTGCAGATACCGAATTCAAATGTGGCAGTGTCCTGAGTCCACCTCTTCTACTAACAGGCTATTTAATAATCCGTGTACGTATCTATAGCTGTCTAAGACTTTGAAGGTCTTTGAGGGGCTAGACGTACGAATGCAGTTACAACATCAAATCCTCACAAAAGCTTTTCCACCACGCTAGCATGACCACATAAAATTTGGCCTTGTTTTTTTTGGCTTCACAGCTACAGCACCGTCAAGACCTATTTAGAGTGAAAATAGGCTTGGTAAGGGAATGTTCATGCTGTTCCCAGTGAAGTTAAAGGCAACGTGATTGCATAAACAGAGATATACCTTACTTCCATGTATATTTTGCCCGTCGTTTGAAAAAAAAACGCCCCATAGATTTTATGGTTTGTTTTGTTTCTTTTTKGTTATGGTTTGCTTTGTTTCAATTTAAAACATAACCGAGTCCTTGATATTTTTATTTCTTGTATGAGCTACTACAATTTATTATTATAGTGGCCATCTGACTAGAATGAAGATGTATGCCCCTGTTTTGATCCTTGAAATGAGGGAGGGTGAAATGTAAGTTTGTTATATTACCTTTCTTGTTCCTACTCTTTTGTATCCATGGCTTTTTAATTTACATTGCATTGTGAATGAAAACCCTTATCTTCTGTTATGTTTTTTCCCTGCCACTCAAATTTTGCATCAACACAAAAGATTTGTTCTTTAGTTCGTGTTCAGTATTTGGTCACGTTCATTATGAGGTGTATCTAGAATACACAGATCACATATTATACATAAAATATAATTTCTCACTGTGTTTTCCTTGATACGTTATTATTAAGGGCTATTTTTTTGTGGATAGAAACCCAGTCCATGCATAAAACTGCATTCAAATGAGCTTTGCACATCTAATCATATCTATTTTTATTCCCAAATGCTTGGTGATCAACAGTAATTTCAAGTACAATGGTTATAAATCATATTACTCGTAAACACAATGAAACTGGCTAAATAGGACAATGCAGAGGGTTAATAGTCCAATAATAATTAAAATAGTCCAATTCAGTAATAATTTTGGCCATCTGCCTTCATCCAACCCCCAACACCACCCTTAGTACTCCTTAAAAAAATACTCACATTTCAGACAATCTTGTGTAACAGATTAACATAACATATCCGGAACATTAATCAGATTTTTGGGCAATGGCAATCTGAACATGTTCATAAGTTAAGCTTTTTTTCTCGACAGCTTCCTGCTGTTAACTCTTGACTTTGTATCTGGAAAGCGCTGCCTGTGGTACCACAGGGAGGGTTGTGTAAGTGTACGCATTGGAGAGGGACTCTGCTGAACAGAAATACCCAATGTTTTAAGGGGCTTGCACAGATAAACTCAATATTGTAAGGACTAAAATTTTACACTCACTTTCAGATTTGAATGGCCATGATATCTATTTAATAGGTTATTTTAGTCATGATAGTGGATTACACAAATATGGATGCACAGGTGGATGTGCAAGAGAGATGTTAAAAATGCAGGATTTTTTTCTTTAAAAAATGAGAAGATGCAATGTCTCCAGGTCAGAAACAGTAGCGTAATCATCTAATCACAAGACTGGAAGTTAGGAAGCCTTTTATTTTCTTCTGTTCTTTATCTCATTTTTCGGAGAGGTTTTTGTCACTTGTAAAGTAGGAATCACGCCAGTGAGATTTGTGATGGAAAGTGTTTGGGACACTAGTTATTATTGTTGGAGTATGATACAGTCTTCAATTTATTGTCCCTTTTTTTTAGGTGACCAGACCTAGAAACAGAGTAACTCTCAGCTATAAATGGGAGTTAACATATAAGTCCCATTTTTTGTAACAGATTTCATCTTGTCCGTTGGTAAAATAATTGACTTCTGTAAAGAATCAGTAAGTAAACAGCCAAGCAATTTTTGCTAGTACATATCGTAATTCCCATTTTTAAAATTACCTAATAAAGATTGTCTTTTAAATAGAGCTATTTGGGTATATCAGGGGCATGTTGTACTGAACAAAAAGAGGAAAAAAAATCCCTCTGTCATTTGAAAGAGACCATTTAGCCTCTGAACATATTTGCTCCACACTAAATAATAGATGTTATTCTCAGATAAATAGAACATGGTCTATAACCTTCTATTGGAAACTGTTTTGTTTTGTCTGAATACTTCACCCACTCCGTCTACCTGCCCCCAAAACAACAAACAGATTTGGCTAGTATGTCTTGTAAGTAAATTTTAGGAGTGTCATATAAATTATTACTTTAATAAAGTTAATATTTAAATAACTTTTTTAATCATTAACAAAAGTGGAAAGTTCASAGTTAAGATACTCTTTTTCCTCTCCATAGAAATAAACATTAACAAATCAGTCTAATTCCTATGCATAATGTTGGTTGCTCTGGTTTGGAAAGTTAACAGTAGTAGATGGATATGAAAATAGTACTCTGGCAAAGTATTGAGATTACTTTCATGTCCTTAAAAAAATTGTCCAAAAGTGTTATGGACAGGTTAGTCCCCGCAGTAGGAATTATTAGCGCTAGCATTATTAGCATATGGATATACTCATCACTGAGTTAACTAAGAGCTTTTCCATTTGTTTTCTCATCCTCTTGCCTGGAGAAAGAGTCGAGGCCACGGTGGTGTTTTGATAGGTCTTGGTTGTTGAGCATAGCTCTCTTTGGAACAGGCAGGTCAAATAAATAAGTTGTGCATGTATGGAAAAAGGTGGTGAGATCTGCAATGCAAATTTATTCCTAGGAAAGGCCATTCCCCTACTTTGGCCCTGGAAAATCCTTCTGCTCTTTGATAAATGAGCCGGTCGGGTGCTCGCTGCTTCCTGGTGGCAGGATCTGTGGTCAGAGTCCTGCTCCTTGGCGTCCCTCTCCCTCCTCTCCCCTCAGCCTTCAAACAGAGCCGGTCTTTAGCTACTGCATTAAGTATCGMTTCTTCTCTGCTGATAACAGATAACCCTTTGTAATAGTGATACAAGTACTGGTTGGGGAACTGTTAGCATATTACTTTCATTTTAAACAGAGCGACTTGCTAAGCCTGAGAAGCATGAGCATGGTAGCACCGTTTCTAGCTGTTGGCTCAGTGCTAACTGCTGGGCTTGTGATAAGCACGCATGATTCAGGCTCATTCGCTACACAGCAGTGCTTTGTTTTAAAGCAAGACTTCAGTGCTTTTACATGTACCTAATAGGTGTTTTTTGCCAGTAACTGGAGGGAGAGGAGAAGCTTGAATTTGCAAAATCTGATTCTTGAGGTACTGCAGCTTTCTCATTCCCTTTAGGACTTGGAAAGTGATTGAGTGAAAGTGCTGGTATTTTTTCATGCGACTCCATCGGTATCCTGTGATTTCTTTAGAGAAYGCCTTCCCAGGTTTTATTTGGCAAAAACACTGAAATACATTACTTAACTTTCTATGCATAGAATGGAAGCTGTTAGTCTAAGTCATGCTTTTGTGGGAGAGACAAGACAATGTATCTTTCAYTCCCGTTGCCTGTTTTAATGTTGGAAGAGGCATCACTTTAATTTCGTGTTAACCAGTTTTCATTTTGGAAGAGCTATTTGAAATACCACTTCAGTTACTTCAGAGCTTCAAGATCCTATCATGTAGTATAGTGCCAGATTTTTCTGATGTGTGTAAATCTGCATAGAAAAGTCAAGCATTTTTGGATCCCCAAATCTGATCTCTGGGTTGACAGAGAAAACTATAGAAGCATTTCTGTTTTTTGAAAGTTATTTCAGCCACAGACATTCATTTTCACTGGGATTCAGAGGTATTTCCTGAATAGTAGGACTTGTGATCAAAGTCAGATAGCAGACTTTTATCATCTTTCTTGGAAAAAATCTCATTTTGATGTGAGATTTTTATTTATAACCATTATTTATACTGTGAMAGCACCCTGAATATTCCTGCTGGGCTTCCACTCTGGGCTAAGAGCAGCACAAATCTCAGCTAGACCTAGCAACTTGCGGCCATTTGTTTGGCCTGACGGTAGCTCAGGAAATGGTGGTCAACTGTTACACTACCCAGACGCTAAGAAGCAATGAGTTCTGCTCGTCTCATTCGTCAGTACACCGATAGGTCTAGCAGTGCGCGCCCAACTTTCCGCGTGTGTGTGCTGACTAGTCAGCACATCCAGACCTTGGCCAATACGTTTTGCCTCCTAGAAAAGCTGTCAAGGGAACACTGAAGAGAGGTCTACTTTGTGATAGGATAGGGATATATAGCTCTGTCCTGGTTCCGGCTGGGACAGAGTTAACTCTCTTCCCTGTAGCTGGAGGGGGTGCTGTGTTTTGGGTTTGGTAATGAAAGGAACGTTGATGGCCCATTGATGCTTTGGTTGGTGCTGGGTGGTGCTTGCACCGACAGCCTCCCCCGCCCTTCRAGGTGCAGGGGGACCTGGGGGGGAGCATAGCCGGGGTGGTTGACCCAGCTGGCCAATGGGGTATTCTATACCATGTGACATCATGCCCAGCTTAAAAACCGGGGATGGTTCCTTCGGGGGGAAGCGCACGGTTCGGGTGGTTGGTCCGGAACATGTGGGGTGAGCAGTTGCATTGTGTATCGCCTGTYTTGTATMTTCTGTTRTTGTTGTTATCRTTGTTATTRTCACTGTTCTACTTTGTTTTATTTCCATTATTAAACTGTTTTTATCTCAACCCGTGGGTTTTCCTCCGTGTGCCCTCCCGATCCTCTCCCCCATCCTACCGGAGTGGGGGGGTGAGCGAGCGGCTGCGTGGTGTTYAGTTGCTGGCTGGGGTTAAACCACGACAAGCTCACTCATCTAAACATGAGGCATTTAGTCTAGGCATCTAGGCTACATGGAAGGAATAGGCGGAAGAAAGGGAGAGCCTTCTCTGGTGATTGACTTAGCCATGTATCTGAGAAGGAATCGCCCTTTGAAGATGCTCACCTCATTCCAGGGGTGAAAGGAGCAGCCTAGGCAACAGTGTCTTTGAGATGGCCGAAGTTAGGTGAGATGACTTTACCCTTAATGCCTCTATGTTTTTATTTTACTACTTGCAAGGTGAGGATAATCTAGTTCTATTCGGTTTTGCTTTACAGTGCTTTGAGATTCTTTGTTAGCGTTACGCAAATGCAAAGTAGCATGATGTTTGGAATTGCTAAGTTAACGGGGCAGATGTAATACTGGGGTTTTTGGGGTGGGCTTTATATTAATTAATAGATAGGAAGGAAGGCTTTGTTGTTAAAGCAGTGGAGTGTAACTTGAGATAAAAGTTCAGCACTGTACGCTGTCACAGATTTCCTGAGTAACTCTAATCTGTGTGTCCCAACTAATCTGAAAAAGTAGTTCCTGCTCTTTCACTCTTTGGCTGGCGTGTCTGAAAAGTTTTTTCTCGTGATGACTGTCTCCCAGTCTGTGTCACTGTAGTGCCTAATACATCGATCTCACTGCAGTCTCTAAACTCTACTGCAATATAAATAGTTTATTATCTGAAAACATAGTTTTGTATTATGTGATGTATTTCAGAAGCTTTGTTTAGTCTCATTTAACGTAAGAGGGCAAAAATCTGGATAATCCATTGAAATGGAAGAAAAGTGGATGTAATTTTGTGCAAGTTTGAGGAAAATACAGATAAAAGTTATGTAGGTCATATTAGAATAATAGTATCAACTGGATGACATGTTTTGAGGGGTATCACCTCAAGAAACAGATTTTACTACATAAAGTATTTGTACAAACATGTTCTTAATTTAAAAACTCTACTGTGTAACAAGCAGCGAGTTAAATTCATCCTTGAATCTCATTGATTTTGGTAAGATTACAGCAAAGGTTAGTTTGATCCACAACTGTCCATTCACTTTTGCTGGTGAATTTTCAGCAAAAATTGTAGAGTCCCTTCTGGATTGTTTCCTTCAGATCTTAATCTGTACAAACTTTGTGTTTGTTCTATAAAGTATGAGGCATTCTTGTAATGGAGATACCGACTAGCTTGCAATATAACTCCCAACATGGTTTTAATCCAAATACTATATATTGATGTATCTCAGCTAAGGTTTTTACTAAATCAACTGTCCTCATGTCCTTAAAGCAGGATGAATGTTAGAACTAAAAATGTCCTACTGAGCTGAATATCTCGGTCTTCCTATTGATTAATATAATAGTTATTTTTGTAATAATATAAATTTTTAATTAGACCCATTCTTGTTACTTGGTTTCTATGTACCGATTTTTAGATATTAATCATTATAAAAAATAAATACTGTATCTGTAATGAATGATAGAAATGATAGGAAAAAATAAGGGAAAAAGTGATGTCAGGATCAGAGCTGTATTGTGGGTGTCATATTTAGTACTGTTTCAAGTGTGTACTTTTCTCCTAGTTCCCCTTATGTTTAGACTAGAGGAACCTATTGCAGCATGAAGGAACTGTTTTGTGTCCAGAAGTCATTGCAAAGTGGCAAATACTGAATTTTTAATGTCCCCCACTGAATATAACTGGGGAAAGACACATTTTCTAAGAGGTTTTGTAGATTGTTTTGTTTTGTGGGTTTTTTCCTAGAGGAAATGTGAACTGAATTTCTCTATGGCGAGGCATTCTAGGGTATGCCATGTAAGTGTTGTACATGTATTGAAATAATTTTGAAAAATTCAGTGAAGTACAAGAATAAAAAGAATGTGAAATYGGCTCAATTTTGTTTTGTTTTTGTTTTTCAAAATAAAAATGCTTTTGAATGTGACTTGACAAAACATCAACTGAAGATACTGAGAAAAGCTTTGGAACTGGTATTTTGTCAGGTATTGTAATAAACAGTAAGGGTCCTTTGTAATAATACTTAAAATGCTTCACCAGTAGAAAAAAATGCTTTTGCTGTGATCATATATTTTTGCAGAAAACAAGTTTGGTATTTACTAAAGTCTGAACATCTGTCTTAGCTACCTCATTATAAAAGGATTTATAGATATATTGACAAATTACACAGCAGAAGAAATAGAAGAAGCTAAAACATACTGATTAGAAACACGATTCCTTGCCTTTTGATGGACTTTTCCTTCGTAACTGGGGTATCAAGGGCTTCAGAGGCAACTGGAGACAATTTGTCCTGGAAGGTTGTCATGCTTCCTTCACGCTGATATATTCACCTGTCAGATGATCTCAGAAAAACGTATTTCTGATAAATGTGAATGATTCGCTTGTTAGAGATCAAGGGCTAGAGTTAGGGCTAAGGTATAAACTCTCCCCCCTGGGAAAGTTATTMGATCTACTTGTTTCAAGGGTATGCGGTAAAAAGAGCTACCTGTATCTSAAGTGGCTCAAATAATTTGAAAGTGAAGAAGGATCCGGCTGAAGCAAATAGGCTAAATCCTTTCTTCTGCCCCTTCCAAGGTAGTAAGAATTGCACCAGGTCTGTTTATAGGTCTTTTGATGTAGGCCTAATTCAGGTGAGGCTGAAGGATTATCCCTTATCTGGCCCTTACAAATTTCTGCTGGTGTAGCTTTGATTCACTTTCTAACTAGGAGGAGCAGGAAAAACAGTATACTTTTCCTCATAACTAAGGGCTAAAGTCAAAAATCTCCTTTCCAGTGGTAATTTCTGAACATCAGTACAACCAAAATGGCTATAGCTATAGGTAGATAACTGGGATCCCTGCTCAGAACTGCTCTCCAGCTCTTTCAGGAAAACTTGGATCTCCTTTGGCTGAGCGATTCTCCTTTGGTACCACCTGCTGCTCATATGCACAGGACATCCTTCCCTGGGGCTTCCAGCTAGGATTGTGTAAGAACACACTGGAAAGACTGCATAATTCATGAGGACATAGCTAACTTACCTGCCTCGTGAAAAATGTCCTGAAAGCACTCCTAAACTCAAAGAAAGATCCTACTTTGTCTTTTGGATCTGGTAAAATAGAAAAGGTTTTGGGGGGTTTTGCTGTATGCTTTGTTGCAGTTGTCTCCACTGTGACACTTCAGCAATTAAGAAAGTCGTCTTTTACTTCAGCTGGACGTCTGCCGAGGCTTCCAGAGGAAGATTTGAAATTAGAAGTTAAAGGAGGGATAGGCATTGTGCATATATCCCTAATTCTGCGTCTTTGGTCTACCAAGGTGTTTATAAGCTAGCCTTTAACTCCATCACCAGATAGATTTTAGTGTTTTCTCTACATGTCTTCTGCTTATCCTTATTTTCTGTAGCATTAGGTATACTTAGAAATACATGTATTACTTATACACTGTTCTCTATGTGTCAAACAGAATTTGTAAGTCATTTACGTGAGCAGTACACAGTAAACCATTTTCACACAGTGTACTAAATATGAAATATACAGCATAACGTGCTAATAAAATGTTGCTAACATAAGTAGGCCACCTAAATTGGAGGCTAAGCCAGCTCTGTGATTAACTGTCTCATCTCCTGAATTGCACCTTTGGAATGCTTTGGTAGGCAAAAAAAGTATAGTCTATTAATATTGACAAAATTTTTAAGATCTAAAACCAGGAAAAAAACCAAATTATGTTGARCCATTATAGCAATTAAGAGTAGATTAATAAATATGTTATCAGATGTCACATTTGTACAGGTTTGTAGACATGATGAGGGAATAGTAGTATGTGATTACCTTGTTAAATATTATTGTAATGCTCTTGCGAAGGCTTCTGCTTGTGTGTGAAACTTTTTAGTGGCATGTCTCACACGCACACCTTCAGTGTATATGCATACGTCTTTATTAATCTAGGGCTTCAAAAGCGGAATTATAGAATAATTTCCAAAGAAAAGCTAGTTAAGAAAAATTGTTCGAGATTCACAAACACAATTCTTCTGTGATGATGATGATGTAGCTTTTTTTCTGGATGGTAATGACTGTATGATGGCCTGAGGTTACTGAGGAGGAGGTGGCATTGTTTTACACTACTGAATGCTGGAAACTTCAAAGGGTATGTGCAACCTTCAGCAGGTACAGAAATGTTGCTGTTTTATCCAGCAAGGAACTTGGAACTTCCCTTGTTTTCAGCATATCACCAGGGAAGGCTGCGTCAGATTAGCACTGGGTTAGGCAGAACGATGTGTCGGAAGGAGGGAGACCGTAACGATGGACTCAGCTGGAGGTCAGGCCTAGAACAGCACCTCGTTGGATCACCAGGGACYGGTGGCATTGACCTTTTTTTTCATTTGCGGCACAGACAAGGTTTATTTCAGCAGGGTAGCTTTCTTCARTAAAGAACATGGGATTGTACCTGGGACTATTTTATCCTTCGTTGTAGAATGTCTGTTTTCACCAGGTTCTCCCTCTGAATCTAGCATCTTCCTAGCAGATGTACAGAAACAGGAGAGGGTGCATATGCCTCACAGGAATCTCGTTTTCGCTCAGTTGCAAGTCAGAAACAGCCGGCTCATTCACTAGCAAACACGTGAATACTGGATCTTTATCCTAAATMTTCTATTTCTGTATTTAAAATTCCACCAGGGTTCAGTGAGAGGAAGGTATTTTGGGGTTAATAAGCAATGTGTATTCTTCAAAACAACCCCACCTCCAAAAAAAAAAGAGTCCACAGCCTTATAAAATCTCTGTCTTGTATCCTAAAATAAAGCATGTATTTCATGCTCTATAAGTCTGAGGTTTGTAGCTGAAAAAGATTGAGTAAATAATTCAGAATTTGTTGTGTTTACCTGTTAATAATTAAGCAGGTTAGTCTGTGTACTTTTTATAGACATTGAGCTTTATTTATTTATTTTTATTTACTTGGCTCATGTTTTGATTTTTAAATTTGAAGAAGTTTCTGCCAAGGAAGAGATCATGAGAGAAAAGGCATCAAGGAGTTAAGTGTTGCACAGGAAGCAAAATCTGTAGGGACGCATAGTCTCTKGAGAGAATGGAGAATTGTCATCTCTCGCTTCCCTTCTGTGTTCCCCCAGACTAATCTCTAGTGCTTTGAGGGAATTAAATTTTAAAGGTGATAATGATTTTTCGGACAAAAGCAGCACCTTGATTCCTACTTTGTGATGCCAGTGACCAGGGATGGAGGAGTCTGTCTTTCTTAGGAGGTGACATTTGGTTCATGTCAGTCAAGGGAAAGTTTCAGCCTTGTTCTGTTTCAGAAATAGAACAGAAATTTGAAGGAAAAAATTAGGTAACAGACACATCTTTTATCTGTTTTCTTGCCGTGTGAGTGAGTTACAGTTTGGTGAAAGGTTGTAAGCTGGCAGCTGTAAAGTCTGAAATCTCCTTTGTCGTTYGAGGAGGTACAGAGAGGCCAACAGCGGCGTGAGCTGCTCTCCCAGACACATTTAGGTCCACCCATTGTGCGATTGCATCCTGCGGCAGGTGATAGTTTAGTCCAAGTGGATCAGTCAGGGCACCTTTGCTTTCGGTGGTAATGAACAGGCCAACAGTTTCCCAGGTTCCCCTTGACTCTCAGTATCTGTCACTTGAGAAAAGAACACGATGAGCRGCAAAATAATTCTGTGTTCTCCATCCAGTAGTTTTCAGTTGCTGTTTTCGTAGTCTAGACCTAAGCATAGATTGAAACAGAGAATGAGAAGAGATTTGGGTTCTGGTTTGGGTTTTTTCCCTCCCCTGCCAGGCAGTGATCCACCCCACTGCTAATCACATTCCCTCCCTGCCTTAAGCAAAGTCATTGCCTAATTGTTTTGAACATTTGAACTGTTCCTTTGGTCTTGGCAGAGTAAGATATCATTTGGTATTTTCACTCACCTTTTCCAAAGGGGAGAGAAAGCACAGGGTACTGAGAAAAGTCAGTTGCAATGATTGGCATTAAAAGACAAAAGCTGCTGAAATGTGAGAGTGATCTTTGGACTGTATATTAAAAATCAAAGATTTAAAAAGACTGTTTATGTGAGAATTAATAACCTAATTTTGTTGACAGTTGAAGTCTTCATCTGTTACCATGGCATGTTTTAATTCACTGTCTGCATTGGTATTTCCTTCTGAAGAAATACACAGGCTCGTTGCTAGTACCTCTTATATTAAAAATGCCATTTACTTCTCATGTTCCAGGTGRTGATTTCTGTTTAAGTAAAGTTATGGTACATAAAGTTAAGAGGAGGTTAACCTGGTAGATAGTGTTAGAGATGTTCCTCTTTCTCCATCACGTGACTGTTGCCTTCAAAGGTCATTTTGTCCTGGGCCTAGACAGTTAATCTGGGTATTCCATGGAGATAAAGATGGGCAGATAGTCCTTTTCAAATAGAATTTAGAAGTGCACAGGGAACTTAAAATGTTTCCTGAAAGGCTTTTCACGCGTTAAGAATGGTACTGTAACACTGTTGTTTCTTTAAAATTTTTCCGCACATGTACGAAGCTTCCTTTCCTACAAAAAAGCCAATTCATATCCAGTTCATGATCTTATACTTGCAGACCAGGTCAGTGGTCCGCTTTGGGCAGTTGTCTTCAAAAATTCTCCAGAATTTCTCTATATCATGGAGTTTAATGCTAGTCATTTGATTTATTCCTTTTTTTCCCCCCAGACAGACAAGCTTGACTCTTGAAACAGGTTAAAGAGATCTCAACTCTAGTTCTCAGTGGGCAGAAGTCCATATCATAAAAAACATTACTACAGTCAATAGTAATTGGTCTGTGGTTGTAAGTCCAATGGGGGAGGTTGAGCCAGCCACAAAACCTGACTGCTCAACATGGTCCCTCAGCTCAAGGCTGAGGGCTCGTAGTGAGCCTGTTCTGCTGCTAGAAGTACTGTCCTGCAAATGACAGGATTTCAAGCTCTAAGCCTGCCAGATTAGACTTTTCCATAAGCATTAAATTCACACACAAGTCTTTTTTTTTAAAAGAGCATTGCTGTGATGCATTGTCCATTTTGCTAAGGACATACTTTATCCAATGTTCGTGCCAGGTTGACTGAATCTCCAAAGAGACCGAGAGATTTACTGGTAGTCTCACAGTGAATCATTGTCTGAAACCCTTTTGGCTCCTATATTCTTAGCATTAATCAACAGTGATTCCTTTCATCCACTTGCTACCAGAGTTTAGTTTGCATGTATGATGACTGTTTGGAAGGAATTGAACTGGAATGGTGCTAATATAATTTATCTTATTCTTTGCATTTTGTTCTTTGAATATAGAGTCTTAAAAAGAGAAAATCCTCACAGTTACTATTCTATGATATTTTCTCCTCCCTCGGTGAAAGCTCCATAACCTTGAGAGAAAATGTAAATAAAATTGACACGTTCTTTACATATTCTTGTACAGAATGTATTTATCTCTGTCTCAYTTAATCTGATGATAGTTCACTGAATGGGATTTTTTTTCATTAGTAGCAAATGTCAAAAGGCCATGCAGTTTATAAGGCATTAACATAAGGAAATGAACAAGTATGTATAGTTCTTTCTTGTTTGCATTTGAACAGCAGTACAGTATGCTGTTGTTACTGTAAGAGCAACTGGCATAGCAGAAGAGGCATTTTAAATTCAGCACTGGTTAAATTGTCCAATTCTATATTTCTTATTTTTGTGGTAGATCTCGTTGTATTAAGTGTACCTAATTTGCTTCATCCTTGAAAGCACATTTTTCTAGGAAATTACCAYGATCTACTTAAAGCCTCTCTGAGTATTGTGATATATTTTGTGACTTTGAGGTCAGTAAGCCTATTGTGATCCTATGCTGTAAAATATTCACCTTTGCTTAGTACATAGGGTTTGACTTTCAAGTGGACCAAAAGCGGTTTCCTGAGTTGCGTGCCTAGTTTTTCACATCACTGATGTCCTGTGAATGCATTAGATTTAGAGGGTATTACTTGATATAATTTGAACCACCAAAAAGCTGTTGATCCAAGTGAAACAATTAAATGTAAACATGGAGGTTGGAACAAAATGAATGGCCTGTAATTTTGGGTATGGTATGCTACAATAGCTGTTTTGGTCCAAAAAATGRCCATCTCAAGTATAAGGCTTAATTAATTTAAATCATGTATAAAAATAGTTTTAAAACCTATGTGGCAGAAATGTTGCCACAAATTAAACTCAGGCATTCAAATGTTTGGAAAGGATCGATTAATGATTGTGAAAATTAAGAAGAGTAACCATAACAGTTACAGACTCTTATAGAGCACTTTCTGGCAAGAATCACAACTGACAAAAAGATAGCTGCGTACATCATGGGTAGTTGTACAAAATTTCAAATGCTAGTAGACCAGAGAAGGGAAACTGAGACTTTTGAGCTGGATTTAATTTTTTGCAGAGCYTGAGGACGTAACATCTAAACATCACCACGGGTCTGACTGATCAGTGGGTTTAAAACAGAAAATATTTTCTTTCACCTTGTGATCAGTTTTTCCGATGCTTTTCCCCCTCTTTTCATCTCTTCCAGATTCCCCAGTGCTACCCTCTCTTACTGGGCTCCCTCAGCAGAGCCATCTCTCGCTGCAGCACAKAGTGTGCCAGCAAGTACAGAGTGGTTCAGTTGTTAGATGAGTTAGACATTAGGCAAACAGCACAGTTTCATACCTGATAGTATCGCTTAAATCAAACATATCCTCGTGCAATACATCTAACAGCATTTAAAGGTCAAAATCCTATCCTTATTACTCAATATTTTAGGCCTTCTGTTTTGCTTTATTCATTGTCTGCGCAGAACTGACAGACTATTCCAGACCATGGCTGGGTAATGCTGGAAAGTGCTAACAGCTGCCATCCAGCGTGTCTGTTCAGGCAACTGCAGACTTTATGAAAGCTGAAGCACATGCTACACAGCCTTAGTTCAAGCAGAATAAACCTTCTTCCCTGAAAACAGTTGAAGCCGCCGTTGAACAGACTACGCTGTGTACSCTCGGGACTGACCCGCGTAGGCTGGGGGATATTGCCGTAGGGAAATTTCTGCAAATGCTGAAGCTGGGGCATCATTTGATTGTGATGATCAGAGGTAGAAAGCACCCAGAAAACGAGAGGAAGGCTGCAGATGTGAAAAGAAATTGCAAGCGTGTCTCTGAGAGAGCAACAGAAGCATCCCTGTAGTAGCCAGGAACTGGTGGGAAGTCAGGCTTAGAAGTGCCGAGCCCGAAAGCCTGCTGGTGTTACCTCTTCTTTATTTGAGAAAGCAACACTCTGTGTCCTTTCTTTCTAAATAAGCAAGAGTGCTTCACAGAGCAGTTCTTTTCTGTTAACAGATTACTTTTAACAGGTAACAGATCACAGGTCCATTAACAGGTGAAAAAAAAATCTTAGTTTGAGGAGACAGGTCTGTAGCAAATAAGTGCAATTGAATCAGTTCTGCAGTGTGACAAAGGGGTGAAAATCTCAGTGATTAAAATGTCTTTGTGGCTAGCTTTGAAAACCCCTCACCAACGAAGGATTAAAGAATACCAGTAGGCTTAGGTAGCCCCGTCCTGCCGTACTGGAGCTGGTATTAGCTTTGGACACAGGTTCTTAGGTGGAAGGTGAATGAAGGGGTCTCGCTGCTCCTGCGAGGAGGCAAGAAGCCTGGCTGGAGTGGGTTCCGGCGTTGTAGTCTGAGTGAACCTCTCATAACAGGAGTTGGAAATTATGTCATTCAGGTCCCTAAAACATATTCTGAATTGGTGGAAGGAGAGTGCCCAAGTCTTATTTTCAGACTTCAAAATACTTACTCTTTCCTCAGCTGTTTGGCAGCTGGTTCTGAACATTTTGGTAATTAGTGGTATATGGTACTAAGTCTGCTTTTAATTCTTTTTTCAAAATGCAGCCTATAGAGGGGTTTTCGGAACATTTTAGTCATTAAAGCCATTTATAGGTGAAAGATGCGAAGACTATACACAATTTTTCATTCAAAAAAAATAAAAGAACCTCTTCAAACTCTTGACCTGTTAGAGTACTTACCTGTAACTTTTTCCACAAATGCATTTGAATGGCAAACATAAGTGGCAAAACTTTGGTTGTGACACCCATTTGCTTTTATCTCTAACAGGAATGAAACTACACTTAATGGATTATTTTTTCTTTAAGCATGGAGTCTTATTAATTTGGCGTTCAGTTGTGTAACTTTTCTCTCTGAAGGATGTGTATAACATGACATTTCGGATACTAGTACATTTAGCTTATTTGTTCGTCACCTGTGTACTAAATGTGAATGTGTAGGACTTTGTTTTGTCTTCCTTCAGATTGCTATATGTTTATATATATACAGCATTCCACCCACTTCCCCCACTGAATGCGTAGCTATTTGACTGTTATGAAGACTCATGGTGTTGTGTGTGCAAATCCCTAAYCATAAGCATCTCTTTTCTTTACAGCAGCATAAGAAAGAAGTGTTGAGAGCTGCTCTTAACCCTTTTGGAGACCGAAGTCAAAAGGTAAAACCAAATGCTAGTTTTTGGGTTTCTGAAGGTGTTGATACAATAATTGTTTGGAAATGCTCTTTCCCTATCACATTTGAACTGAGATTTCCCACAGGAGAAAAGCAGGGATATGGTAAGGAGGCTCAAAACATTATTAGACCTCTTTAAGAGCACCAGCATATCTGGGCATAAATTATACAGGTAAGTTTACAACTGGTAAACTGCAATTATCTATTTTACTTAATATGAAAACATTGGCGTTAAGACTCAGTGGGACTTTCAGTAGGGTTTAATATTGCTAAGGATTTAATGATTTTTGTCTCACTATAACTTGACAGTTTTTATGATATATAAAGTTTTTTTCAAATTACAGTAAGACAAATCCTGTAGCTCTTTTCTCAGGCAAGAGTCCCTCAATGGGAGTTTTGCCTGAGTGAGAACTGAATGAGGTCTAAATAATTAGCAATTAAAATATTCAGTTATTGTGCTACTGTATATAACAAAGCACTGGAGGTATTAAAAATTGCTAATCTCCTCCTTATTAAAATGTTAGCTGCTAAACATAATACAGTTTTGCATTTTCTATCATTCATTTTTGCAGTTCATTAGTAGAGGTGAAATATTTGTGACAAATAGTCATTTGAACTTTTAAGGGATTGACTTTGTTTTCCTGGCATTTTAGTTAATATTTCTGACTGAGTTAATTTACAAGCGGAAGTGTTTGTGGAAGCCGTGGATTTTAGTCGAAAACTAGATAACGTACAGAGAGTAACTTCTGATATAGCACTCGTGTTTGCAGAAGAAACCAGATGGTAAGCTACTCATCAGGAGACAGAGCTAGGTAATTTAGATACCCAATTTGTATATGTTTTGATTAGCAGCTTCTGGTAATGAACTCCAGTAATAGGTTAAGGATTGTCCATAGAGTTTACTGGGCAAATAATTCTCAGTGAGACACTAGCATTCAGCAACAGGTTAAGAAGCGAAGTTGGTGACATCGTTTAGTTGTGCACCCAGCTCTGTTAATTAGCATGTGAGCTGTTTATTACTATGGTAGTTAATGTAAGGGCCAGACTGTGCTCTCATCCTACTTCACTGCACAAAAGAATGAGTAAGATACATCTCCTGTCTCCTTCGTCACACAGCAGCAGCAGCAGGATGTGTGGAGAGGGAGAACGGTATTTGATGAGTGAAAAAAGAGTGGTAAGTGAAGGTGATAAGTGGTAGAGGAAGAAGGTGAATTACTAGAAGGATTTGGTGACAGGTGAATTTCCCAAGGGAAGGTGATTCCCTCGATACTGTTTCTCCCGTAGCCACTTCCTGGAGTGGATTTTGTTACTTATTATGCCTAAAGGTTTTTTTTCTAATCTTTCTGAAGAGCCATTCTAGGCCTAGGCATTTAATTGTGCCATATAACGTTGTTGGCAATTCAGGCCATGATTCTGCAAGGATTTACACATGTATTTCACTAACAGCATTATGAGTAATCCTGTTGAAGTAGATGAGATTAATTGCAGGACATAAAGTTAAGCATGTATATTAGTCTTCGTAGTGAAAGAGGTATAGTTTCATTTATTTATTTATTTTCAGTGTGGGAAATTATTTTTAAAAATACATAACTACATGGGATATTCCACCAATTTTGTGGCAATTAAAGAGGAGGTAGATGGTAACAAAATAAGCTTTTCTGCTTGTTCCCCAAATCCACAATTTTGTCAGTTCTCAGCTGTAAAGTGTGAAAAAGAATAGGCTGCTGTCATTTTCCTTTTTACATGCACAGTTAAACCTCCAGCCAGAATGAGATGATCATGTAATTTAATATAGAGGAGTGAACAGAACAGAAATCAAGCAGGAAGGCATGTGTGCTTGTGTGGACTCTTGTTTATAATTTCATCAGATTGGTGCACACCTCAGACATTTTATTTAGTGATAAGATATGCAGATTGTTCTAGAGCCAGCAGCAATACTTTCACCTGAATGTCAAAACTGACAGAGATTTTTAAATCAAACCTCAACAACAACTGGTATTTTAAAACAACTATTCCGAAGATATAACCACCAACTACAGACGAGTAAGTGCAGAATTGTTTTCCTACTTTCCTTCATACTGTTTTCCTTCTTTTCTTGTTTACCTCCACGGAGGAACAGGGTTGCAGGCTTACCTGTAAATACTGGGTGTAACTATGGGCAACAGTGCAGAGGAGCTATAAATTTATGTGGAAGTATGCGCAAAGCACAGGAATGCAAATTGGAAGTGGGGAGACTTACAAAAGTAGTCAGAGAGAAGATATCTTCTGGTTTTCCAGATGCCTACATCACACCTTCCATATCTGTGAAGGAATGGGTAGTGCAAACTCTTCATTTCAACTGGTTTCTTTCCCTTTGGTCCTTAAATCAGAATGTGGTAGTAGAGGCCTGTGGATACAGCAGAAAGTTTGGATGATAGCTTTTTCTTGAGATTAAGAACTGAAATTCCTCAAGGCTATGGATGTTTAGCTGCTGGAGTTTTGTTTTTGAGTGTACATACAGTCATGGGAGAAATGGTGTGACTGAAAATACAGCTTGGGATTTAAATGTYAGATGCGTTTATTTTTGGAATCCTTGTTCAAGTCAGTGTCCGCTGCCTGTAAAGTGGTAATCCTGTGCATTTTCCAGATTCAGTTCCTCCTCTTCTTTCTGTGAACATGTGCACATAACTATGTCCAAACTCTTCCATCTGAAGTTTTCCTAGGGCTTTTTTGGCTTGTTTTCTTCTCGTTGTTTTTAGTGTGTGTACCTATTAGCCAGAAGGATACGTGGGCTGAAAACATTTAACAAAGGCTAACAACTTAAGTATTCCTGTATCTGTGCATGAGTATATGTGTGTGTGTGTGTGAAAGAGAAACCTGTGATTAGAGAGATTATGAAAGATTGTTATTTGTTTTTGATTACATGCCTAGTTGTGTATGTTGTTCTGGCTCTCTGCATTCTCTTACATCACTTGGTCATTGTGTCCTAGTAAATCGTCCTGTATGAGGACCACAAAAATGATCAGGGGCATGGAACGCCTCTCCTGTGAGGAAAGGCTGAGAGAGCCGGCGTTATTCAGCCTGGAGAAGAGACGGCTCCGGGGAGAGCTAATTGCAGCCTTTCAGTACTTAAAGGCGGCCTATAAGAAAGATGGCGGCAGACTTTTTATCAAGGCCTGTTGCGACCGGACAAGGGGGAATGGTTTTAAACTAAAAGAGGGTAGATTTAGACTAGATATAAGGAAGACATTTTTTACAATGAGGGTGGTGAAACAGTGGAACAGGTTGCCCAGAGAGGTGGTAGATGCCCCATCCSTGGAAACATTCAAGGTCAGGCTGGACGGGGCTCTGAGCAACCTGATCTAGTTGAAGATGTCCCTGCCCACGGCAGGGGGGTTGGACTAGATGACCTTTAAAGGTCCCTTCCAACCCAAACTATTCTATGATTCTATGATTCCATGACAGACTAAAATTTCTGGTCAGTTGCTTTAGTTGGTACCARCCTCTTCCAGGTGGGATTTTGCTTTCCACATTTAATTAAGAGCAACGTTTTTGTTTTCCTAGAAAATGAGAAAAAGGATTTATATGTGTTCATGATTAGAAAGATATGACCTGTCCATACAATGTGAGTCTCATAATACATGCTTATGGACCTGGGTCCCACAGCTTTCAGTACTCTTTGTGGAAAAGGACTTCCAAAATACTCAGGGCTTACTACTTGCGCAGATTTAGGCCATTGCAGAACATTTGGTTTACAACAACTAATTCTAGGACCTACTCTGGTGTTGTGGATACTTAACTCCTACCCACTCAAACAGAGGCACTTCAAAATAGTTAAAGTAAATGAATAATCCACACACAGAGCAAAGCCTTTYAGAGGGAAAGTGAGTTTATTGAAAGAAATAATTTGCTTTTTTTTTTTCCTAAATAGTTTCTTTCAAGGTCTTCTTAAATAAGCAGCAAATGCTTTTGTTGGAAAAGAAAAAATAAAACTGAATTTTTGGTTGTCTTTTCTGCCATGGCTGATGAAGTTAAATCATTGAAAGCTAGAAAAAACTGATAGAATTTGGTTTTTCARGCTGAAGTCCAGGCAGTAGTGTATTGCCTTTCTGCAAAATGCTGACTGAGGTAGCACCGGGAGAAATACAGTGGGTGTTGCAGTATGTTCATCTTTAGTGCACTGCTTGAAAAGAATTTGAAAGATCTGAAAGAATTTTGAAAGAGTTGCTGGGGACCGCAGGGTAGAAGCACCGAAGGAAGGGGAACAGCTATGATGACACTGATTTTTTCCCTGGTTGGCTATAGGGTACTCACGGTTTAGTCTTTCACCTAGAYGGATGCACGTTAACCATCTGCTCCAGTACTAACACCATGGCTGCAGCTATCAACATTGATACTTGCCAGTTGCCATTAGAGTTGTTTGCTTGCTGCTGTATAGGAAATAATTGCCTGTAGCTGATACCAATAACCTTATTAATCTTACCAAAATSTATGCATACATATTTGATAAATGGTGATATTGGAATCTGTCATATTCTTTCAACATCAAGCTTAACAGAAAATCTCTACTCCTGCACGTGTCTTCCTTACGTGCAAACTCCAAGAGAGGAAATTCAGCTTCTTTCTTATGTTGCCATTATATTTGCTGGTTTTTCTGTGCTGAGTTTGATTCCAGGCATCCAGCAGCATTCCAGAGGGAGAGGCGACCGGCATCGCAGCCTGCACTGCTGCTGCTCTACTTGTCATGAATAATAGGCCACTGGGCTAGTTAATCATTACACTAACTTTTTCCTGTTCCTTCATAGCTGATTGCTGCCCAGGGGACATGGGTTACCGCAATCTGGCTGCCAGCACGAAGTTCAGTAATGTGCGTGCGTGTTTGTGTTTACCTGCATGCGTATGCATTATGGTGTTCWGCAGATATTCTAGTAAAACTAACAATGCAAGGCCAGTGCACCTACTTTTCTATATAAAAGTTAAAAGTGGGAGAAGTAATGTTTTACTCTCCCTCCTTTGACATTTTTTAAAATGAATGTGAAAGTGTTGGTCTCTTTAGTCAACACACTGGTACAACAGGTTTCCTTATTCAGTGCTTTAAGAGTGGAGTTTCAGGATGCTAAAATTCTGTTTCTTAGAGCACACGTTTGAATCATGTGGCCAGTGATTTGTGTTGATTTGCCAGGGGCCATGATCTGCCACCTCCTCTATGAAAAAGACAACGTCCCTGTCCACTGGGAGTGTAAAAGTATGGGCGAGGAATAGATGTCAGTGAAGTCTTTTGAGATTCAGAAAAAGGTGTTTAATCACCGTGCTTCTTGCTCAGATGTATGTAGCTGTATTGATTGCCAGGGTGGAAGCCAACAGGGAGGGTTTAGGTTTTGTGCCAGGGGAGGTTTAGATTGGATATTAGGAAAAATTTCTTCACCAAAAGGGTTGTCAAGCACTGAAACAGGCTGCCCAGGGCAGTGTTGGARTCACCATCCCTGGAGGTATTTAAAAGGCGTGTAGATGTGGTGCTTAGGGACATGGTTTAGTGAGCATGGTGGTGTTGGTTGACGGTTGGACTTGATGATCTTAGAGGTCCTTTCCAACCTKAATGATTCTATGATTCTAAGAAGAAACTTTCCTTTCAGTCATTCTGATTTTCTTCTTCATCTTAAGTGCAGATCATCTTGTAATATCTGGAGGATGTGGCACAGGTTACACTTGGCATTTTTGCCACGTGGAACAAAATTTGGTATTAAATTCTTTCTTCTGTGCCAGTGAGTCAGTTTACCTTCATTGGAAAGAATAAATAGTAATTTTGCTGTCCAGATGTAAATGTTCAGGTGGCCAGACAGATTAAAGTACTGATCTTTAATATCTCTGGTGTTTGTTTTGGGAAAGTTACTTTTCTTCAATAGATAGCTCAGGACAGTGAATTTTTTTCCTCCTCCTCCTGATCAGATTTCTGTTCTGTTGTCTTCTTTAACCCAGTAGGCACTTGGCTTCCACGGTTTTCCATACAAGTAGAACTTAGGTTGACAAGGGTCTAATTGTAAAAGGGAGGGTTAAATCCTCCATCTGGTGGTACAAGATTTTATCTTCAAAACATTACTGTGTCCCACAAAGTTCAGTAGATATATCTGTCACTGAGTAGTACTCTGAAATCCTTTTCCCCTTCTCTCTCTCCCTCCCTCCCACCTTCTTTCCCTCCCTTTATTTCTCTCCTTTTCTCTCTTTCTCGCTYTCTCTCTCCCTCTCTGTCTCAGTATYTCCCTCTTTCTCCCCCTGTCCCCTCTTTCTATCGATGGACATCTGTTTTCCTGTTAGAGCTGAATCAGAAATTTGTATGRTGACATTGTGGTGATGCCACTGAACACCTTCCATGTGCCTCGTTTGTTTTGTAAACCTTCCAGTCAAAACCAACCTTACGTTATGCAATAGTATGATTAGCAGAGCCRCATTACTGCATAACTCAGTGTTATCAGCAATGCGGATCGTTAAAAGGCCAACCCCCTCTTCCTCCTGTACCAGCAAATAAAATAGCAGACAACAAAATGAGAGACAGCAAGACATCAGCAGTGTGAGCTGGACCATTTACATGGCAGCAGCCTATTTTAGTGCCAGTTAGATGAGGTAGACCATTCTGACTCTGAAAAACAGCTTTGAAGCCATTTTAGCTGTTCCCTCTGGTTGTTTTGAATCAAACCTGTATCATTCTTACTGATATTAATAGGGCTTTGGGGATTATACAAGCCTCTTTGCCTTCAGAAGGCGTATCTTAAAGATGGCAGAGAGAATTCACGAAAGTAGGCAGAGGCTCTTCTGAGAGACAAGCAGCTGAAAACTTGTATTTTTTCTGGCAAGAAATCAATATCGAAGAAAACAATAAAGAAGCAAGAAACGCTGCTTAGTCACTCATAGAGCATTTTAATTACATAACGAATTTTCCTTTAGTTTTTTAATAATCTGAATTATGGTCATTTGCAGAATTTTGATCGGAAACTTTTTCCTTCCTCTGAATTAAAATATCTTTACAATAATGTTTATAGGCACATTTAAGTGTTCTTTATGAGATGGGATTGCCCCAAGATCTCAGTATCCGTGTCTAAGAGTTCTCTTGTAATTTATGTTATGACAGTTTGATTGGTATGTGGCTAAAACACAATGTTCCAGTCCCACCTGCTTGGCTGGGCTATAAGCATGAAATGAGCCATTTCAATATAAGCTTTAAGCCTCCTTGAGATTCTGAAGGCCACCAGACTCTATGTCTCTCAGGTCATCTCCTCCACCAAGGCTGGAGACTCTCATAGTTACTTCAGAGGTCATCAAGGGAGACTGTCTTTCTTTTTGCTGAGACGCTATACTGCAGCAGAGATTCAATTCATTTAGAATCATAGAATCATAGAATCATTAAGGTTGGAAAAGACCTTTAAGATCATCGAGTCCAACTGTCAACCCAGTACCCATGCCCACTAAACCATGTCCCGAAGTGCCACATCCACACGTTTTTTGAACGCCTTCAGGGATGGTGACTCCMCCACTTCCCTGGGCAGCCTGTTCCAATGCTTGACAAAAGTTTCGGTGAAGAAATTTTTCCTAATATCCAATCTAAACCTCCCCTGGTGCAACTTCAGGCCATTTCCTCTTCTCCTATCGCTTGTTACTTGGGAGGAGAGACTGACACCCACCTCACTACAGCCTCCTTTCAGGTAGTTGTAGAGAGCGATAAGGTCTCCCCTCAGCCTCCTCTTCTCCAGGCTAAACAACCCCAGCTCCCTCAGCCGCTCCTCATAAGACCTGTGCTCCAGACCCTTCACCAGCCTCGTCACCCTTCTCTGGACACACTCCAGCACCTCAATGTCCTTCTTGTAGTGAGAGGCCCAAAACTG
>JASVER010000050.1:1185958-1292618 GCA_030449065.1 Oceanodroma leucorhoa | reverse complement strand
TAGACTTGTGTGTGTCCAGCTGGCGTAGCAGGTCGTTAACCTCTTCCTCTTGGATTATGGGGCGTTTATTCTGCTCCCTGTCCCCGTCTTCCAGCTCAGGGGGGTGAAATTTAGGGGTGACTGAACCTCCCTGGATCTTGGAAAAAACCTGAATTTTACTGAAGCAAACTTTGGACATTTGAAAAATAGCTTTTCTTTGGTTATTTTGCAATTAGTTTTAAAAATCTTTATCCTCCCAAGGTTCTTCATTATAATTGGTGAATCTGAGCAGAGAGATGTGTGGAGGCAACACTGTAATGGGAAAAATCTAGTTACTATCCAGACTGATCCAAGTAAGCAAGCCCACCTTCCTCCCAGGCTCTTCAGAAAAGTGTGGGGTTTTTTTCCCGACCAGGTGTCTGGGGGGAGGAGCAGCACAGATTTTCGTAGTAATGCCCACATCCATCTTTCTCTCAGGGAGATCTGCTTCCTATGGTTTGGAGATCTGCCTGTGGATTTTTGAGGAGACATTTGCATGTGTATGTACACTGACCATCAGTGGCCTGCAGGTAATCCTGTTGTCTCTAACTCTAGGACTGTGCTTTAGTAAAATAGGTTAATGTTCAGTTACCCAAGCTTTGTTTATGGTGCTAACTGAAAGGCAGCAGCAGGTGTGAAGTGACTAGAATAAGCCCTCTCCTGGTGTTGGCCAGTTGTATTAAGTGCTGTTTTCATTCTCCAGTTAGATTTTCCACAATGTGTCCTTGAAATCATGAGTTGTTTAAATTTTCCAGAACCTCAGAGTCATTCTGTAGTATTTTAAATTATTAAATTAAGCTAGCTGCTGGATTTTGTATTCAAGCAGTAAGGTGACCCCTCTTACTTCTGCTCCCTTCTTGGATACAAAACCTTGCCAATTTTCTGAAGAATATATGTGCATGTAAATAATTTTCGTCTCATAATGGAGTCCATGTTTATCTGACTATTGATGTCTTAAACGGCAAAAGTAAGAATATACTGTCACTTTGAGAGCAGGTATCTTTTCTGTCCTGTTACATAGCTATTAGCAGTTTCACATAGTGGTTAAACTTGTATTTAAATGTTTAGATCACATTTTTGGAAACACAATGTTGAGAGGGAAAGACAGTGATTACAAAATCTCACTTCTCTTTTAGAAGCCTTTTCTCTAACATCCAGTAATATGGGTGTTAGGGTTAGTTTGGCACATCGTAGGAATACTACATATAAGCCTTAACAAAGAGACTTGAGCTTCAATTTTGAAACCTGTACAGTCAAAGCATGTTGATCTGGATATAGCTTCTAGAATTACAGAGTTTAGCCTTTAAATAAAATCTTACTTTAGTAACTGATACTTTGAAAATCAAATACTTTGRTGTTTTTTAAAAACAAAAGCATGATTTACTGAAGGTTTTCCCCCTTTTTTGAACAATTTTCTAACCAGAGATTTTTTTCGTGAAGTCTTGCCAATGGCAAAAATAAGGAGGGAACATGTGGACTCATGCAGAGTGCTCACTAGGCCAAAAAAGAAAACAAAAAAAAGATAAAACCCCTAAGCTATGTCTGAGCAAACTTCACATTTCTCTGATATGAATGAAATGCAGAACTCTCTTCTTACTGCTTTGGAAAAATCAAATGAACTAAACCTCTCTGTTTACAGAACAATTTCAGTGTGTGTTCCACTTCCATTTCTCATTGGAAATCAAACAGCTTTGCTTTTCGGCACTTCTGCAAACTTACTCCCTCGCGCACACACAGAAAAACCCCTAAATCCCTGCATCCTAGGGAGTCAAAGATTTAGGAAGGTACATTTTTCATAGGTAGTTATAAATATGTATAAAAAATTCCCCATCGCGTGAGCTTCCTAAGGGGATAGTACATGAAATCATGAAGGAAAATGTTACGGCAAAAAGTAATGAAGTAAACTCAAATCTAGATCTTCCTTTTAGGGAGATGCAGACTGAAGTAACAACATTACACAGGGGCTGAAAACAGCACAGTTGAAGTAGAACTGGCTTTGGATCTGAGGTTTTGCTTTTGACCTTTTACTAGTATAGAGTTGTAAGACAACGTTGGTGATGCCTTCAGTTGCCTCTAGAATCTTTTTAGTTCTGGAAGATGCCTACTCATGAAATATGAGTAAGACAAGAAGTCTTCATTGTTCTGTTTAGTTTCAGGGTATTAATTGTTAACACAGCTTTCGATGGACTAAAAGAACGCAGTAACTCCTACAGGAAACATTCTTAGGGATGATCGCTGCAAACTGGGGACAAATGCTTTATTTTATTTTTAATTTTTTTTAGGAGGAGCGGCTTGGGGAACGGCTGGGGGGTTTTTTGTTGTTTGTGTGTTGTTTTTGGTTTTTTTTCCCCTCTTTTCTCTAATGCACTGCATACCCTAAAATGCCAGACAGTAAAACTTTTTCCTTACACAAAGCTGTCATTGTTTTAMGGCCATTCTGCTCCCTCTGAACCTGTGTTGAAACAGGTGCCTCACTTGCTTGGCTCTCCTGGAACAGTTTTACGGATTAAAGCACCACAACGTACCACACACAGTGGCACTATTAACAGTGCAGAATGAGGCTGGGAGAAAAACTCATATAGGAGCTACACACCTAGGTGTGGTTAGTAAACAGAGACAGTTACCCTCATTAAGCATAATTAAACCTAATATTGACTGTAAACTGTTACTTACCTTAAACTTCTCGGCAGACATTGTGGGAAAGGGATTRACTTAGCAGATAGGTACACTAATTACTACCTTCTTCACATTAAAGTTACCATCAGGAAGGCCTATATTAATAAATAAAACATAGTAGGGGATGAGAGACTGAGAAATATGTAAATTCATTTGCAGAAAAAAAGACCAAATTAAAAAAAGAAAGTTGAGTGATGCTACTGGAAGCAAAATGGCACTCTAGCTAATTACCATGAAAAGTATGATAAATCATGGACGTGTATCCTTGACTTCTGACTGATAGAGCCTGCAGAGTGCAATCTCTCATGCGTAGCTGCCTCTGACTGATTTAAACCCATACCGCTATCGGGTTTGATGGGAAAGCACAAAAGTGTGTTATTTTATTTCCTTGGGTATTGTTGCTTCCTCTTTCTCCTAGAAATGACTTGCAATTATTGTAAAAATATGGTCTGATTTCTTGTCTGCAGAAGAATTGTTGTTTGATGCAGTTGACAAACAAAGGCTCCAAAGATGGTCTAGTTGTGGTTTAATAGCTGTATTTTCAAATGCAATTGATCTGGTATATTGAGACAATTATAGAAATATAATAAAATGTCAAGGGAGGGGTTGCTTTGGTTTGGTATATTTATTSTCATGGGAGGGATCTTGTGTCCCACAGACAAGATCAAAAGTCAGAAAGAGTTTTATTTATGAATTTCTGTTTGTTTTCTGTAGAATTTTAAGTGAGTCACATCACTGCTGTGTGCTTCAGCTTTTTGATCTGTTTCTTCMCAAATTTCATAGTTTTCTGCACTTTACAATCCCTGCAAGGGACTGCACACACTTCGTTAGGATTATTCGGATGAGAGAGGCTTGCAGGATGAGGCCATGCTATGCATTGTCGTGTCAGTGCTGTTACTGCTTAATCCTGTAAACACTTTGCATTTGAATACATAATAATGATATGATTGCTGTTTGTGGGGTATTTTCTGTTTTCCTTGTATATCTGTCCGGAGTACTTTTTAGTTGAGTCGTATCAGAATAAAAGTCTCTTCTGCTGAGCTAGCTCATGCCAGAATAACGGGAGGACAGACTTATCCTGAGCTTCCCGAGCAGAGCATTGCCTAAGCCACGGGAATAGGAGAAGCTTGAGTACACTAGTATTTAACACCCAAGGTGGAAATTTACCATTACAGTGGTATTATTATTATGTGGATATTTTAACACAAAATTATTATTGGCTTCTACTGAGTATTATCCTTTAACTTTTTATGAACTTCTATCACTGGGCACACGAGAAGAAATGTAATACTTGTAATGCTCGTAGTATAGGGTTTTGCTGAAAGAAGGAGGGGGAGAAGTGAAGTTGCTAGTTGAACATCTGCAGATACTACCTAGTGAGTACCTTTTTTTTTTTGTTTCATTTCTCTTTTTGGTTTTTCTTTCCTTCTGGAGAGATTTACCCCTGTAATATTGATGTGATGTACAGGTAGGAATGTGAAGTTTCCAGGTACAGATATTATGCTTCAAGAAACAATGCTAAGTAATTAACAGTATTTTCCTGCTCTGGTAACCCTTACTCTTCCTCTGCAGCTTTTTGTGTACCCAGCTGCAGTGTTTATAGATGTTATCTTCATATTCTTTTCACAGTTTCACTGAGTTTTGACAGCATAGGATTTGAAGAAATATATCAGAATTGAGTTGCAGAGCTGCAAATTACTTTCAAGATTTACATGGCCAAATTCTGCAATGACATACACATCATAACAGATAGTTAGCAAAGCATAGAGATGTCCTCTGAGCAACAGGGCAAAACTATTACTACCTAGCAAAATCACAGGTTAAAGGAAGAGCAATTTACTGGAGTAAATAAAAGTTTAGAGGTTAGGTTGTTCCAGCATAAGGMATATCTGCATTCCTTCTTGGTTTTAGGACTACAGAACTGCAGCATGGGGCTTTCACCTGGGATTCACTTTTGAGGAGCCATTTGTTCCGTCTGCTTCTTCAGGAAGATTTAGAACAACTCTGTTTCGGGCTGTTGCTTTTTTTCCTGGTTCCCTTCCACATCTTTTCAAAGGGAGGAAAGAGGTGTCAATGGAGAGGAAACAGAGAAACAGACTTGAGACATGGAAGTTATGAGACTGCGTAGCCCATATATTTCTGTTTATTATCAAGGTGCCTGGCCAGATTTACCCAGACCTATCACCTAGATGTCATGGGGAGTCTTAGTCACATTGCATCTCTAACAGTGGACAGGCTAAATCCCAGGCAAGCATTYCAGCATTTGGCCTGTTAGTAACAGCTGCAGACTGTTTCTAATTAGAAATTGAAATTGGGTATATCAGCTTCCTAGGGAAACATTGAAAACAAGTATTTTTGATAAATAATAAATATTAGGAAAGCTCCATTGCATGAGAAATGGGAATATACATGCCAACCATGCTTTTGGGGAGGAAAGAAATTATTCTACTTTGTATGTTAGCACCCTAAAACTAAACTGGATTAATTCTCATCTTCTGCCCATCCAGCTGGTGTCCACTGGACACAATAATAATTGATCTCTTTGATCTCTTGTCAAACTCATTCCCTTTAGTTCTTCTAAGAGTGCACTTGAGATTCTAGCAAAACAATTATCCAAGTAATAATATCCTTGAATCCCAGTCATCTCTGCAAAGCATAGGCCAAATCCTGTGAATCCACACTGAGGCAAAATTTCCACTAAAGTCAAAATTAGAAGCTTTGTCACTTGCAGGATTTCTGTCAGGCAGAAATTCCCTACTTACATTCTTCCCCTGTGGTAAGGATGACTAAACACATTTATGGATTGTTGTAAAATTTGGACATAGAAAATGCGTTTTTAAAAAAAAATAAGGCAGATATTTTTATGAGCACTTCTTTTGTGATGGGAGCGTCTCATTTAAGCAATAATATTTCTTAAATAATAGTTAAATGAAGTATTTGAAGATTAAAATTTTAATTTTCATCAATATCAGAACAGCTGGATCCTAAAACTGACTTAAGACAAAATGACTGGATGTGGACATAGTTCTGCCAAGCATAATATACAGAAATGGGAGGCCAAGCTTTTAAAGATGGATGATACTCTTCATGTGAATTTAAGACATATTTGTAATCAAGTGGTTAAATTTTATTTGAGTTAGGCAGAATGTGTCTGTTTAAAACTCTCTTACATTTTCTGCTGGGTGTGTAATAGGTTTCAAACCTTTTCGCAGTGTGGATCGTATCTGCCACATTCAGATACACTCAGCTCTGAGAGAAAGTCATAATTTCTTTTCTTCATCCAAAGTTGTTCCCAGTGGAATGCTTTCTAGAATGACAGTAGTAGAGCTTCCATAATTTTCCTCCATTTRTAGTATCAGAACCTCATAGCGAGGCTGTGCAGACATTTCATCACAGTGGGATTTTCTGAAAAGGATCTAGTACACTTCACCAGCATCCTGGCATCTTCCTGGTGTATAAACAGACAGCGCCAAGGAAATTTGGCTTTAACGTGAGTCCGTCCTTCTTGGTTGCAAATKTTGCTCATCAGTGGATCAATTTAGCAGTCTTCTGATATAAATTCCTTGCTGAGCTGAGGCCTGAGAGAGAGGCAGGTTGTTGCTWCTTTTCTCATTACTAACAAGGGAAAAAAATGGTTCCTTCTCATCAGCAAACTGTTTTGATGAGAGCTAGAGGGGGAGTCGAGCTGTGAATACAGGTGGAGGAAGAGTGTGGGAGAAAGTTGGAGATTGCCATTTTGGTATGGATGAAGAGAGGCACTTACATAAMCTCTCCCAAAACGGGACAGCTTTTCCTGGTTAATATAAGTAGATKCGGTTACTCATCTTTTGGTATGTTAAATACTACTGTGTATTGAGCAGAGAAGCTTGCAGTCAATCCTGTAAAAGCTTTAACAAATCAATACGTGTCCGTTGCTTCTCCTGTTTCCTATTCATCCCCTTACATTTTCCTGTTTACTCTTATCCTTCCCCCATATGTTATCTTCTCTGATGTTTCATTCTCTCACTGTTTTCATTCTTTCTTTGTTTCCTGTTTCTCAGTAGCTCTGCTCTTTTGTGGCTAAATCCTTGAATTTCATGGTCTGTCCTTACGCAAGCAAAACGTCTGTTGAAGGCAGTCAAGCCAGGGTTTATCTTCCCATGTTTTGGCCTTTGCTTGTTATCAGGWAGTTACATTATATCCACAGCAAACTATCTGCATTTTGGGACATATGCTTCAGCCAACATAAGGCCATTTATTTTACATTTACTTCTAGAATGAGTCTGCTTGCTTCCAGTCCCCCATTTGGAAGCTTGTTAGGAGTGTGCATGCTGCTATAACATGCAAATTCTAATGAGTAGGTGGAGAATAAGTATTTTTTTTGTCTGATAGGTTAGTACTTTTATTTTACCCGTTTAAAGACAAAGATGGGAATCTGCTTGTTTAATGTTCAGTAAGATCTCAGTGTTGAGTGTCCAGGGGGTATGAAGTGCTTAAAACAAAATAACTTAGGAGCTGAGGAGATAATTATATATGAGAGGAAATACAGGGAAGGGCAGGGAATGCAAATGAAGGCAGGCCAAGATAGATTCAGCGCCACAGAATAACTCCCCATTTATCCCTCCCTCAAACACACAGACAATAACCCTCAGTAACCTACTTGAGTTAATGAACATTTTGCTGCATCTAAAATGTTGATGCAAGTGATCATTACTTCTACTGGATGTCTGAGTGTCTGAGCCCACCATTGTTCTTTGGAGTCCCAACCTACACTTTTTTGTGTTGGGTAGAAAGTAGGAAATATTATTTCATTGGAGAAGAAGGGTTTTATTTGGGTGTTAGGATTTTCCTGTTAATGTTATTTGCTTCTGCCGTGAAATGGAACATAYGGGCTTTTTACACAAAGAGTATAAACTATGAGTGTCAGGTCATTGTAAGAGGTAGTCCAAACCAATGTGCAGTTGTCCATAATGAGTCCTGTGCTCCATTTCTCCCTTTGCTGAACCAAAATATGACCACCCTCTCTATAAGAAGATCATAAATTAGAGAATGTCTGTGTCTGAGGCAAGGTTCTCAGTGTGGTGTCAGAATCCAAAGCCCTTATTCCAACTGGCTATTGAAACGTAGCTAGTTAGCTCTACAGGGCAGGGTGGCCTATCAGAAAAAAAATCCTCACAACAACAAAACCCAAGCAGAAAGCAAGAACATGAGTACAAAAAGAGTAAGATAATGTTCTGAGTTCTGCCACCRCTGTCCCTCTGGACCTTGGAAAGATGACTGCCTTCCATTTTCTGATTCCTCTGCATCCTGCAGTGGAGAATGGTGCTACATAGCTATCACTGTAAAGCTCTTCCTTACAGTTACAAATAAAAGTACAGGTATATTTTGAGTTGCAGCTATAACCTCAAGGATTTTTCAGTTTGCTTCTCTGACGTGCTGTAGGTCTGTAGCCCAATGCTTACAGATGAACGTGTACTTACCTTCTTTCCCTTAGCATCCACTGCTGGCTGTGGGACTCGGGCTTCTCAGTTAAACACATTTTTGTCTGCCCTGGTTTGCCTGTTCTTCTGCATGTCAGATCCATTGCATTTTTGATGCAATAGCTTATGGTGCTTTAAGGACATAGYGTAGCTACTACATGCCTTTGAGTTAACAAATTTGAAGTATTTAAATCACATAGGGAAATGAGAAATGGTGTCTCCTGTGTTTGKAATGACTACCACTGACTTGTGGAATCAAATAAAAATAGATACTAGTACCTTTACAGCCATCAAACTGATCTCGGAATGCCAGTTGACCCTTCCACTTTGTATGTTGACTGGTGACTATAAATGAGAAGTCTTTCCGCTCCTGCCATGAAGTTATGAGACATGGCTATGTAGTAATTAATGCCACCGTATCATTTTTTAACTGCTACAGAAATGTAGTATCAAATGCTCAGATGGCATCGATTGGCTTAGCTCCACTGAAGGCAACAAAATGCGATGCCAACTTATACCAGCTGAGGATCTGGCCCACAGTTAAAAGGGAAAAAGGGACACGCAGCCAGTATGGCAGAGAACATATTGAGATTTATGGTAGTGACTTAATCAGTAAAAAGTTCTGCTTGAAGTGGTTGTCTCTCTGCACATTCACTTGAGTTGGAGACATCTGAAGCTTTAACACGAGCTGCACGGGCACATTCCTGCTCTTGCACTCTGTGCTCTTAAACATCTGAGGGCATCCCACCTCACTCCCCTTCTTCTAGTGCGCGATCTCTTCTCACAGGCCTACCAACCACAGATTCAGGGCCATACCTATTTTTTTTAACATAATTTTAATTTGGATGGCCTTATTTTTTCCCTTTTTCTTCTGGTGTTGCTTTCTTAATCATACCTAAAAATGGGGGGAATTTCACACGTTGCTGTTGTAACTCTTATCTAGCTGTCCTATTTGCATTCAAGTATTATATTAATCTTGATAAGAATAAGAAAAGGCAGTTTGCTGCCTTTGTATTCAAATATGTAGGTAATTTTTTTACTTGGAGATAAGGTGACTGTAGCTAACTTAATGCTTGTAAATTTTTGTCTGATGTAAATATGATTGAATAACTTGATGGATAGAAATTCTGTTCTCTGTATTACAAAGTTAGTGAATGAAATACTTATTAAAGATGAAATGGCTGTAGGATCTCCCCAACTTTTTTCTCCTTCAGTAATATAACTAYAGTAGCATTTGGTTTATAAAGAGTGCTGTCTCTAAAGTTGCGAGCCATCCCCAGTTCTGATATCTTGTTTTTGAATGTTAATAATGTCCAGAGAAAGTAATCTTTTGGGCCTGGCAGTTTCTACACTTGGTCCCATCTGTAGCCTTGATTATTTTGAGAAACTCTGTGATCCATTCTTGTAATACGAAGCTGAGGAAACAGCTCTCTTCTGCACTAAAATACCTGCCTTAAAAAACGTAACTAGCTGATTGATGACTTGGAATTTGACCTACAATATGTGTCTCCAGCCACTTTTGGATTACGCCCTGCAAGTACATATTTAAGCAGAATAAACTTTCAGAAGTAGAAGTATTTGAATATCTAAAGCCTGCAAAGTGTGTYGAGTTTTAAACATGTAATGAATTTGCTCTTCTGTGCTCTAAAAGTACGGAAAAATAAACTAATCATTAAAACATCACCGGATACAAAGCTCAGCTGCAGTTTTTAAGACATTTCAAAGGATGCTTTGAATGACACTCAGTCTCTTACCATGATATATTTTCCTGCACTTCAAAGTAAGACTGAGTCTTCTGTGGCATCTGTATCATGTAGGTGCTGAAAAGAATGTTGGGGAGGCAGGACACAATGTTCATCTCTTTATCTTTTAGTTTCCTAATTATTGTATGTTTCAAAGAATGCAGTGATACCTCAGCTGGAGGACTGTTGCCTGTCTTAGGAAAAAATACAGGACCCAGTCCATCTCTTACTGAGATCCATGAAAAGATTGATGTTTCAACCAACAGTTGCAAGTTTAAACTTAGATCATGTAGTACCTTCAAATCTGGTATGCTAGAGGTATTATAATTGTAGTTGATTCACTTAAATAGTACATATAAACACTTGAGAATATTGTAAGGTACTTATAAGAAAGGTATGACTTGTATTAAAATATTGCAACAAACGTTTAAAGCAATACTTACTCCTATATTCTTGGTGGGTTTTTTTAGAAATTCCAGTGCACTTTACAAGTTTCCAAATGATAATATATTTTTTAAAGATCCTTAGAGTGGTTTTACAAAGTATCATTATCCCCATTTGGTAGATGGGGAAACTGAAACACAGAACAGTTAAGTAACTTTCACAAGGCTGTAGGATAATTCACTGTTAAGCTAGGGATAGATTATTTCTTGGCATTGAGTGTTTCATGCACTATTCCACTGCTGCTCTGTGTTAAAGAATGCTACAGTACTTTTATGATACAGTTTAAAGAAGAAACCCAACTCGTGGTCTCATGTTTACAAGTCTCTTGAAAAAGCACTTCTTCAGCTGAAATCTTCATTTGCCATCCTGACCTTTCATAAAAATTAAGTTTTTATACACACATACCACGCAATAGAGAGGAAGACTGAATACGATCTTTGACTTGCCTGGGATTGCAGTCAAAAACAGGGCAGAATCTGGCTAAGAAATATTGAGTTGAAATTCTTATAAATGTGCTTCAACCCTCCAAATACTGTTTCCTGTATATTGGACCAGAACAGAAGGTTAGTAGGAGATGGATGTCCCTAGTTATAAATAATTGTGACAACAACTAGCAGTACAGTGCACTTGAAAGAACTAGCAGTACAGTGCAAGTTAAGTTTTGCTGCAAAATACATCCTAACTACAAAAATGACAGCCTGCATGGTGCTGTGGATGGAGGGCAGCTTGTAGTGCTAYTCAGAATAATAATATTTGCTTATATCTACTCAGAATATCCCAGAGTTTTGTAAATATCTCCTAGAAAGTAATTTGATGCTTCTTATTCTGGTATTATTTATGAGTGCAAGAAGACATAGTTTATAAGAAATCTGAAGTCAGGTTAYAGCACTTCTGGGGCAGGATGTTTAATTGATATTCTTTTAAAATGACAATAGCTTTTACCTTACAGCAGAGTGTTGAAGGTACATTTTGTGGTTTGGCTGGCACCAGTGAAGGCTATGGTTAATCCAGTTTCTTATTTTACAGAAGCCACTGCAGAAAAGGACACATTCTTCTTTCAGACTCCTCTGAGCTTTGCTGAGGTGCACAGCCTTGATGTAATTTGAAGGAAAGTTTCAATTTACAGAGAGGGTAACTTCACCGTAAGATTGTGGCCAAAATAGTGAGTCCTGGCCTGTTCCACAATGTCTAGGATCCTCACTTAAAGAGAGTCTTTCGAATGACTGTTGTCATTAAACTCCGTCGCACACTGTTTACTTTCTGTTCTTGGACAACCTAAGAAATGTCTTTGCCTGCCACTTAGTCACTGGCAACCGTGGAGACAAATCTGAGCTGCAGTTACTTTAGAGTCCTTCCTAAATGTTCCCACCATTCTCGTGCCAATGTTAGCCTTAAGGGAGGCATTCTCCAGCGAAAGGAAAGACACAGTCTCTCCTACAAGTGGAGGCYGTATTACTACTTCTGGTGACAAGTAGCATTATGTGCATGTGCTGCTAGGGTTACTTGTCACCTTKGGTCCTCCTAGCTGAATAGATCTACATGTTGAGCAATGGAATGAATGGGCAGTGTCTTTTGAGATTTTAATTCTCTTTTAGATGGGATAAGTTTCTGTTGTCGCCATCTTTTTGCCAGAAGGTCATGTTTATGTGCCAAGTAATGGGATGCGTTGGGTACGGTCAGTATGATTCCTGTACTGTGTTGTCARTAGGCACTTCATACTTCCACATCTGTAGAACTGGAGGTGCATTAAGGGGAAACAAAAGCTTGTCTGTATCCGTCAGCTCCATATGCTGTATCGTCTCAGGCACAGAGAGGGAAGGATGTACCCTGCACTTAATATAGAGAAACATGAAATAACTTGTGTTATTGTCTCAAGATCTTGGAACCAATCACACAAATAAAGCTGAAGTGGTAGCCAGTAAAATGGCTTCTTGGAGCTTCATTACTGTGCRTGCTTTCTGAAGTCTATGCAGAAAAAATAAGTAAGAAGCTTTACTGCTGTTGACATTTTTTGCTCAAAGAATTGGTCTATCAACTCAAGAARTAAGTAGCTTAAAAAAAGCTGAGAGATGAGCCTGTGTTGAACATTTCTRTAGAGTTTATAGCCTTTTACTCTTCAGCCTCTCGCCTTCACTATAATTGTCCATCGTTTATCTGATGGAAAGTAAACTTAAGTCCTAGTTCATGAACTAGTCTTCTAGTTGAGCACCTCATACTCTTACTGTTGAGGCACAGCTCTGACAGTAGATAACTCAACCATGTTGGCCTTTTTCTGCTGGGRGATTTTTACTAGCAAAGAGAGATTATTTGGGTTATTTAGTGCCCTTTCCACTACAGCCCCAACAACACACAGGACACTGTAATTATTCTTCGCTGGAGAAGCTCTGGTGGTTTGGGATGCTGCATCCTTCACTACTAGGAGATTCTGGGTCAAAAGATCCAACGCATAAAAGTGTAAGGTAAGATAGCACATGAAAGCTCGTTAGACAGAGCYGACATTTCTGCCTTGTAGTTGTACAGGTGTCACTGGACCACCAAATGACAAAAGCATTATAATGACTAACTCTGATTCAGGTTTAGATGAGAACATCAAACCACTTAATGCTGTATAAGACACCTCTAGACTTCACAATATTRAACTAGTGCCTAACCCATGGCAATACTATCCACAATAATTASATGCTGCCACCAGCTATCTCGAGGATCGGTTTAGGAAGAGAGCAGTTGCTTTGCCCAGGGAAATTTAGATTAGATGCAAAATTGGATTTTTCATAAGGCCTTGTTTTTACCTAGCTACGAATGTTTCCTTAGCACAAGTGAAAACTTTACACATTTTAGCTCAAACTGTACTCTACTAAGCCTCCCACATTTATACCCATCTTCTTGGCAGTCATCCCAAAATATGTTTGGGTTGAGGCATTACACATTACATTTGGTGAAGCTTTAGCATTCCCTGTTGCTCACATCAATCCTTATTTCTGTTTGCTCTTGTAATTTACAGTTAATGAAAATTCTGAGTTTACCTTTGTTTTTGTTGGCATCTGTACAAGAGAACCCTTTAGCCTTTTCAGCCTCCCATCCAAATGGAAAGCTGAATCCAAAAGGGAAGGTAAGACCTATCTGAGCAGTTTCATTCTAGATAGAAGCCCTTAGCGTGCATGTCAGCATTGTAACATTTCTGAACGAACAGCGAAAGAACCTTGCTCAAGGCTTGACCTGTGCCTGCTCTTGTAAGTAGGCTTGTAAGTAGCAGGTAGACACCAGACTAGCAGCTGATCATAACATCAGAGCGCCAGATCTTAATGGCCATCTGGTTAATGGCCTTAACCAGTTCCTGCTCCCTTCCAATTCAGGCAAGATTCTGCCTGAAATTAACAGGAATTTGCCCAATTACCAACGTGGGAATGTGGCTCATAACAAACTCGTACTGATGACCTTAACACAGTGTAGGCAATATTGACAAAACAAACCATTCTGGAGTTAATGCCGTCTTTTCCAACGAGCCTGTTAAAAATTGCCTCAYAGATTTTCAGTTCAGGAAATACCTTTTCTTTCTACCTACGGTACCACCTATGCACTGAGCTGTGTACGTGCAAGATTCGAATGTTAAGCAATGAGCTGTAAACACATGGTACATAACATAATTTCTATACATACACAAATTTAGATAATTGTGTGATTTATATTATGCTCGTAAATACAATTATTTGACAGATGGTTTTGAGCATTAAAAATTCCTGTACGGTTATAGAATTATTTTAAAAGTAAGCTTTAAAATGCACCCTTTTCATTTATTTTTGGTGCTCATTACGCGTTCTGAATCATTGCGTGTTCTGAAACATTACCTCTTACGTTAACAAAATTTTTTGCAGGTGAGAAATACTGACAAATTTATAAAAACGTGTAACCCAGAATTATAATACAGTTGCATATTTCTGAAAAAGCGGGTCTTCACAAAAGGCAAGCCTGACCAAGCCTTTCCGCATCTGCTTCTGGTGCTACGTACGAGCTGTTTTTCTCRTGTCATAAAAGTGTCGCTTTATCAGTAGGAACTCTGATCTCATTTTAGAAGTTCATTTGCTGCTTTCTGGTTCTTCTTGCGTTGCCATTGCAGAGGCTGTACAGTCTGACGTGCCGGAGGACAAGGCATGGGAGAAAAGCACTGTTTGCACCTGTTTAAAATCTCCAGTGCTTTGTGTGGTTCCTGGGCAACAGGCAGGAATCCTGAAAAGCGAGGCTGCACTCGCTCAATTGTTGCTGGCAGCTGTGACTTTGAGCGAGCACGTAGCAGCTCCTTAGCAGGTTGCTTGTGTTATGTGACATGCACTGAGCGTGGCAACCTCTGAGCTGAGCTCCCTGCCTKTGCTGCCTGCAGTTGAGGCTGGGTTGCCTGGGGTTGCAGACTTGGCCAAGGAAAGCATTATAGAGATGTAAGGTGAGTTCCTCATTGGTAAAGGGGCAGGGAGGTGAGGCAAGTGGATGTGAATCAGTGTTTTCTGATTAGAAAAGGGGAACGGTAGCGTAGGTTCTCTGCACCAATGAGTGCTATTTTCCTCTATCAATTATGTTATTTCAGAGTATATTTGCAATAGTGCAACATACAAATGCAGGGGATAATATGGATTTAACTGTGAATGTGCGTGTATGTGTGCATGCACACACATGCACATGATATGTGCATTGCAGTGTGGAAATACAAGGTRACTTCATGGGATAATTTTAAATTTTGTTATGATTTGTGGGTCTTATTRTCTACTTTGAGGGTTCAGAATCGAGTCAGTCTTTGCAACCTTGATCTTGGCCTATTTAGGCAGCATCCAAGCAGCAGATGCAGTCATACTGCAAATCTGACTGGCAAATTCAGACCATTTCACCTTCATATCTACTCAGTTTGTGCCTCTTGGCTCAGATTAAGCATCTCTTGGCTCTTCTGAAAGGGAGTTAGTATGTTATAAATCTGTTTAAACAAACTGCAAAGCTACAGCATTGTTATGAACTGTTGAAATCTTCATCATGAGASAGGAACAGATCTGCTATTGTCTTAAGATCTGTTTACACTCTACACTGGTTTAGCCCAGGAGGAGTGGTCTATAGACCAGTCTCTTCCTTGTGTTTGTATCATTAGAGATCTCTTTTCTGCAGCTCCAGAAAATCTTCTTTAGACACACAGTGCAAATATTGACAGTAGAAGTCATTAACCCAAGATGAAGAAAGGCAGAAGGAAATCTGCCTACTAAGCAAATTAGATACACTCATGAAAKAAAAGTCCATCAAGGGCTGTTTAACACAAAGATATGAATATAAYCACTTGCTCAGGAAATCCCTAACCAGTGGATTGCCAGCAACTGGAAAAGTTTAATGGAGGGCAACAAGACTCCTGATTTGCCCTGCCCACAGATTCTGTAAATAACTGCTCTGGCTAGTGTCAGGGACATGCTGTTGAGCCTGTGCAGCTGTCTGTATGGTCTGCAATGGGACATGATGTGGACATGGTAGATTTTCAGTTGAACCATGCTCCAGATACATGCTCCGGTGCTGATCTATTGTTGTTGACTTCCTAAGCTGAGTAAAAGCACTAGTTGTCAGGTACTGAGGGTAAATGTGTTAAAATGAATAGAAACCAGAGTATGACATAATCTTGTATATTTGGCATGAGTCCCATGACTTATTTTGTGGTCTAGACCAGGGCTTTTTGTTTCCTCATCTAGAAAATGGGGATAATTGGTGTTTGTATCTCATATTGCTATATAAAAGCAGTCTATTGTAAACTTTCTTTTCATTGTCATCCTGTGTTTATCTGTTGTCACTTCCTTTTCTGTCTTAAACTTGGGTTATACTCTATCTCACCATGGAGAGCCTTCTGAATTAATTACCTGACATTAGTTGGGCTATCAAATAATAGAAGGGAATAARCTGAGATATATATGTAGGTCTGTGTGCTTTTTTGCTGTCTTTTGTCATGCAGGCTGGAAACTGGACCACACAACTTGCAAGTTGACATCACTTTAGTCAGGACTCTCAGGTTTTATTTGAGAACAATACACATAGGGTATTATTCTTTAGGAAAGTACTTGTGATCCCTTTGGTTGGCCTTGTTTAGTGCTGTTCTTGATGCCATCTCGTCATTGCAGTGAGAGAATTGCAGGTGTCCTCCTCCTCTGCAGGTACAGGGAACACAGAAATTTGACAAATTCCTCTTAATCCTACTCCATTGTTTTTAAAATTCACAAAAATGAGATTTGTAGGACTTTTTCTGTTAGTTTAGAACATGTTGTTAGCTGGTAATAACAACTGTGCTGCTCAACACACACAAGCCATGGGCTGGATGTTTATGAAACACATGATAATAGGTGTTGCATTTTTATGTACTGATTCATTTTATGTAGACTGTATAGCACCAAAAACACCCACTCACAAATAAAGTGCAATAGAAAAATGGCATTCAAATGTTAAGGGCATGACTTAAACTCTTGCAACCAAGGACAATAAAATTGAGAGACTCATTCTGTTTATAAATCATACTGTTGTCTCAGGTATTCCAGCTCATGTAGTTGAAAGGACAGATCCCACTAAGAGGATTATGTGAGTTGCTACATGTAGGTACAGTAAGATGAATACAGTAGCATCAAATTTTAGTGGAGATATGTTTGACAAGAGTCTCTCTCTAATTTCTAACTTGGGACCCCCGTGGTTTAATTCATTCTGTAAATTACTCTCACATTTTTAACATCCCCAGGTGCTGACAGTCTGCAAAATAAAACGTCCCCTATCTCAGAATGGCATACTTGCTTTGTTACTATAGGGTATATCTGCATTCGTATGCCATGCCAGATCTTTTACCATTTCCCAATGAATAGAATTGTGGAAGGAAGATGTGTTTCTCTGGGAACCTTGTTATGCAAGAACAGTGTGGATTATTCAGAAATACCAGCCAGTCTCCTTTCCTCCCTGGTCAAARTTCAGGGCTACCAGATACTCCTTGAACAAGTTAATGTGAAATAGAGAACTCTGAAGTGGCTGCATTATCAGCTGAAGAACCTGAAGAGTTTTAGTGACTTTAACTTGTGTCACATCCGAACACCATTTTAGAGGGAGAAGAGGAAAGAAAAAGAAGTCTGTCTCTAGGGACATGAGCATGGACAGAGCCTGTCCCTGGCATCTCCCGTTTTTGTTTGTTTGTTTGTTTGTTTTTGTTTTGTTTGTTTGTTTGTGTGTTTTGTTTTGTTTTTTTGGGCCTTGTTTTCCACACTGCAGCTTCCACATGTCTAGATGGTGGAATGTAAAGACACTTCAGAGGCTACTGTTCCTTCTACTCTATAGTTCCACCATTGCAGCAGGTAGTGAGTGACACCTGTTGTCATATTTGTGGTCCTTAAGATTACTCAGAGCCTAGTAAAAGTCTACCTTAGCACTTGGATACAATGCTCGCCATCTTTGACTTTTACATTTTGGAATGGTTTGTCAATGGAATACATGTCAAATGGAGGAAGAGGCAAAGCRGAGAGGCCAAAGAAAGAGGTATGTAAAATTCTTTAATAAAGCTACATTGATAGRTGATATAAAACTAAAGAATCAACTAGAAGCTGAGCCTCACTTCTGAACTGCACAGTCCTCCCTTCCCAAGTAGCCACCTTGTTCCACCATTGAACTTTCTTGTCAGTGTTCSGAAGGATGTGCAGCACTAGATAGTGTTATTACTCCACTCTTCATTGTGTCTAAGTTATAGGTTGTCTATTCTGCCTAGTCACTGGTGGGTCATGTCTTTAAAGTCTATCAAACGTGCCTAACTGCACTAACAGTGCTTTAAAAGAGAGCATAGTCCAAAGACACATCTGGGCACTGAAATTTCTGTTACAGGAATAATACGATGATAATGTCTGGGCTAAATTTACTAGTGTTTGCTGTTATTGTTCTCCTGCACATTGTTGTTCTGTTACTGATCTGCACAGAAGCTTCATAGTGAGAAGTTCTGCTAAGAAACCAGAACCTTAGAAAACAGATTTGCATGGGGTAATTTTCTGCTTCAATAATTGGAGATTACCTTGCCCAGTCTGCTTGTGGCTTCAGCTTGCTTTTTTTATCCAAATTCTTTTTGGTGTCAGYTCAACTAAATTGACAGTTATTCCAGAGATGGTGAGGCTAATTGTCCTAATTAATACAAGTGGGCCCAGGTGGGGATAGTTAGAGCTTGAGACCAGTCAGGTGGTATGGGCAAAAAGCCCTCCGACRTCTGAGAACTAGTACCATAATGGAGAGACTGGTGGTACCTGAGATTGTAATGCTCTTGTGGTAGGTTTTATTTCTCCTTGGATTGTTGTGTAATGTATGTTTGATGTATGGATTTTTATGTATTAGAGATGGTGTGTGAGGGAGGGGGGTTACATTAAAGAAAAAGCTTCCTTTCAAAGAAAAAGCATTGTCTAGTTACTCCAGCCTTGTAGCTTTTGTTGATCCTGAAAACAGTCAGTAGTGTATTTCTTACTGTGTCAGGATGCACTAGGTTCACGTAGCAGCTGTGTGGATGGGTGTATGGATTMGGTACCAAGTGAAGGGAGACTGCAGGATTGTGTCATGTTTCTGCCATGCTGCAGCTCTAAAATGAAAGCTATGATAATACTGACAAAGTGCATGAAGGGAAATCTTTTTTTAACGGGAATTTTTCATGGAAATGGTTAAAGCAAACTTGGAAATCTTTGAAGGTGTAGTTTTTGCGTAGGGGATGGCAGAATATTATGCTCTTCTAACAAACATCTATCATTTCATCACTATTTACACTGCTTCTTGATCATCCTTCTCCATTTCTGAGCTACCTTTATGTCGGTAGCTGTCACTGAAGACTTCCACTTGCTCCCTTGCATCTGACAAAGATTCTAAACAGGACAGATTCTGGTTGTTGATTTTGASAGTAGATTTTAGCCCAATTTACATAGATAAGATTTGGCGTGCTATCCTATCCCAAGTGTGTGTCAGTGAAAAACATGCAGTTCTCTGTGCCTMGTATCGTTTTGTTTGCCAGCAACCTGGCAAGCAAAACTCTTTTCAAGTCCTGACCTGGCTGATGGCTATTTGACGGCATAGAAAAAGGGAGAATAAATAGCAGTTRCAGTAGTCCAAAAAACATTAATTGGGTAAGGATTTAGACTAACATCCTGCAGTTCACTATCACCTTCAAGAATCCCATTGAACTGTACTTCTAGYCACCACACCTTTTCTATACCTGTGGGGTAAAGGCTACAATCTTCATTTTTGTTTGTAGGGAAAAAGACTTTCCCAAGGCAGGCAARTAAGACTGTTAAAAAGACATGGGAATAGGTCAGCCAGTGCCTGCTGTGGTCCTGTAACCACAAGACRATCCATCTTTCCCTTCATAGCAATCTGGCTGCAGTATTGTTGTGTGTAAGCCATGCTGATGCTAAAAGCAGTATGAATTGTATACATCTTGCACATCAGTTTCACTGTCTTAAAAAAYGAAGAGGTTTTTTTCTTTTTCCCCTTCCTTTGAAGTTTTAAAGGCAGAACTTGCTGGTGACCCACTTTTGCTAACAGTTCTCTTAACTAACCCCTGTACTCGCTTATACTTTTTTTTTTTTCCCTCTTCCACCCACTGTCTGTCTAGCCTGGTTTAAAATTTTTATATATGTACTTTTAAAAAATTGATTAGTTGGAGAGCTGCCCGTTCTTCTGCGCTGTATAATAAGGATTTTAAAACTGCACACTGAATTCTGTATAGTGTAATTAAAACTGACCCAGATTTGGACCTGAGAACACCAGGACTTAGCCAAACTTGCCATGAGCTGAGTTCTGATGGCAGATGGGAGCTAATGAGGACACACTACACTCCAGAATTTCCCAGCTGCTTGGCCCCTTTTTGTACAAACAAGGTTTGGAGTGAAGTCCCAATCCCAAGAGCATGTTCAAGCAAATGTACTGCACCCAGTGTATTGGGAAATAAGGCAGTGCTGTCAGGCTGCTTCAGGAAATTTTTGAGGCGTTATTTCCAAAGGGCTTTTCCTGTGTATCCTGGTGTCATGCACGTGCTGTCTCCCAGCTTCCATCTCATCCGAGGCTGAGTGTGATCACGTGCTTCAGACCCTGCCTGAATATCCTCCCCCAGTTGCAGTTGGGGGACTTCCACCTTAATTTAATGGAGTGGTAAAAATCCCGAAGCACCAGGTCTCCCTTCGACCTGTGGTTCCCTTCAGTGGATTCAATGTCCTGGGACTATTCAGGCAGATGTAATTGAATCAGTTTGAAGCAGCTGTAGCTGGCATGTGGTCTCTCAGATTGCTAGCACCTGCTTGGTTGGGGTTTTTTTTGTTGTTTGTAACTCACTAGAGTGAAAATAGTGCCAAAACCAGCATTGGTCTTGGAGCTGATAAAGCACTCCAGATCCTATATCCCTTTCCCTTTCYAGCCTAGCCACCTCATTACTGGTGCCTGCAATAATGTTGTTGGTAGTGAGCAGAAACAGGTTTATGCTTCTCCTCCAACTGCCTCCCTCCCCTTCAAGCCAGCACACTGCCAATACCGACTCTCTTCTTCATAAGCAGTAAGACTTAATCGTGCTCAGGTGTGCAGAGCGTCTGTGCCCTCCTTAGAAAATTGGGCAGCCCGTGGTTTGCTGTATCTGATGTGTGCACCAAATTTATCTACTGCTCTAACGATCTAACTGCTGGCACGGCRAGGTTACTGTTCATGTCTAACAAATGACCAAGCAATCCTGGGAGGTTCCGTTCAATACTTCTGATCCCTTCCTCTGGTGTCATGTACATAGATTTTGGTTACTGTACTGCTACTACAGTCTAAGTTTTAGTAGGGTGGGACTTCAGAAGGGACTGAGAGTCACTTGGTTGCCTCCCTGTATCGTGTGATTTATTGTAATCAAAGTTCAAATTAAACACAAMGGTGCACTTGGCCAAATACAGTAACAGCACACAGTGGTGTGGTTTTTTCAATGTGATATTACAAGATGGCATATTGAAGCATTTTTTTTTTTAATATATCCCTCCACTGACTTCCCCTTTATTTGTGCATAAAGTTTATGTGCCTCCCTTTTCTGTCTCTCCCTGCCCCAGAGGCAAAGGCTGTATCTAGATTCTTAATTCCTGCCCCACACCTCATTTCTTGCTCTTTTCTTTTGCTACTTTAGTTTCTGTTTCATGGATCACAGTTTTCAGCTTTGTCTTGAAAGATGCCACTCCGCTGTGGGATCCTGATAGTGAGGAAGAGTGTATTCCCTGACATGAGAGTAATTATGATGTCTTTTTTTTTCTCCTTTGGCTTTAAGTATTTGGGTAGGCTTCTGTATTGCAGAAATTCCTGTATTAGCCTATTCCAGTGCCTCTTTTCTTTTTTTTTTTTCTCTTTCCCCTCATTTATTGGGTCTTACCATATATTCCTAGAGCCGAGAGGGCCTTGTCCTCAGCTGATGTACAGGGACTTACTTGCCTCCTGCAAAAGCTTTACAAACTGCTGTTGTAGGCAATTAAAAGTCAGTTCCACAAAGTGTTCCAGGCAATTCGGAAGCTGTTTCTTTCTCTCCTTTTAACCTATATCTTTTATTTATATCACATATAAAAAGATTATGTGATTTGCCTATAGATATTTCTGATGTAAGCAAAGTCTCTCCTCCCGTGGAATATTCCATCGCTTCTCCAGCCAACGTGCCAGTCTGCAGCTCGCTGCATTTTTTTAAGCTCAGGCGTTTGAAGGGTGKTGTTGAAGGCAACTTCTCTAGGGAGGGACCAAAATACACTTTTGATTCAGTGGAAGTGAAATGCCAGTTGAAATGTATAGAATGAATTGCTTCTGCTTTTTCAAGGAGTGCAGTGTAGAGCAGATGCTTCCCTTTATTTATTTGTTTTCACAGTACAAAGGACTACTATTTTTACCTATAAGTTGCACTAAGTGTGCTTAGATACAAGTAGTACAAGGTAGTTTATCAGGGTGTCTGTGAAAGTGATGCAGCTAAACATTTTTATAGTTGTCTAATGGAAATACAAAGGAAGATGAAAACTGGCATTCCAATCAAGCCAGAATTGTTTTTACTAATCCAGTAAGGTGATGTCACCACTTGATTTTTCTCTTGTCCTGTTGTGATCTGTAGTGTTTTGTTTGTTTGTGTGCTTGTTTTGTTTTCTTCCCACCCATGCTCCTGCTTTCCTACTCCTTTCTGGTTAGTGTCTCAAAATGTCTACCAATAAAAACATCCATTTGTAATGATAGCATTTGCAGCTCTTTGTAGTCTGGAAGTGCTGCAGCTACAGATATCATCTACAGAATAAAATGTCAGCCATCAATTCTAAGAGGGGAAGTTACTAAGGCTTAAATTAAGAAATGGCTAAGGACTGCGGCTCTCAATTCTTAGGGATATTGTTGTAAAGCGTTTTCTCTATAAGAAGCAACGCTTGTTATGAATTAAATAATGGAGAATAAATAGAATATTTATCTTTTTCACGTGTTTGGGTACCCAGCATTCTTGCTGAGATCAGTAGGAATATGGAGGGGAAACTGTTCTTGAGACCACAGTGAATATAGCACCCGTGGATAGCTAAATAAAGAGCAATAGCAAATCAGAAAGTGTTGTTTGTATGCAAAAATACTTGTTATTGGTGGTAGGGGGAACAAGCGAAGAGTAAGTATGCAAGTGTCTATCTTAGGATTTCTTGGTGCCGTTTGTAGCCAGCCAGAACAAGAAAGCATCTGCCACTCTTATGGTTGTCTTGAAAATAAATATAGTTTTAGGTCAGCAGCAACTGCTAGCTGACATCTTTTATTCCTAGAATGCTTTTTTCTCGTACTAAAGTTTACTTTAGAAATGTAGGCGCTAAATAATTGTGAGTTCGACTCTAAGTACAAGAGGTAGTAGAAAACCAACAGGATTTATGTTCTTAAGAAGTCTGTGTGGCATAAGTGAAGAGAAAAATATATAGAAGTTCTTTTCAGTCTGCTAACATCCTGGCTATATGAGTTGTGAATTAAGTAGTGTTCATAGTGCTGAACCATCCTTTTTATACATTTAATTTTAAAGTATCAGTTTAGAGGCTCTGTACATCATTTACTTGGATACAGTTAACTGATCAATTTTATGGGAAGTACRCTAGCTTTTTGTGCACATGGAGTAGAGCACTTTCCAAACTAAGATATATTAGTGACTAGTACAGGAGGGTGACAGAAAGGACAACAAAGGAAGTTAATAAATTGATAATGAAGTGGGATTATAGAGGATTGAGCATGGATATTAGAACCATTTCAGACGTACTTTTTAATCACTRCCACTCTGCTCTGATTCTGTCTAGTGGCTTTCTAGTGGCACCACCCTGAAATGTATTGTTGGGTATTTGGAAAAAGACCACTTGACTTGCTGCTTATTGGCAAGCATGTCCTCATCCTTGACAGAGGCCGAAAGGTTAAATGAATAATAGAGACGAGATTCTTCTGTTTGCCATGCAGTTGGTCTCTCTAGAAGAGCCTTTAAATAAGTTGACAAAAATATTTGGAAAACTTGCAGTACTGTGTCTGTTCTATGAACAAAGCTTTTATTTTCTGGGCTTTTGATTCCATCACTGAATTCATAAACGTACAAAATCAAGAAATCAGTGACCAATTTAACACTGAAGTGAATATAAAAGATACCGTATCATGCTTATAACTAACAAATAAAAATGTGTAAGGGAATTAAACTAATACAAAGTACAGAGGAGGAGATGCTAGGAAAAAGGGGAATCAGCTCTTAATCTCGGAGAGTTTTCAAGAAGAAATCCCAGCCCAGTTCTTTCCGTTAGGTCAGCCAGGCAGTTTCTTGAAAGAAGTGTAACTTGTCTCGTGTGGTGCACATAACTCCCGGCCACTTCCCGAAGCTTCACTTATTCCCAAAATTCCATGCYCGACAACTGGACAGAAGGCTATGCCGAATTAAATTTTATTGTTCTGGTGTTCTCCATCCATTTGCAATGCACGTAATCAGGAATTCAGCTATGTCCCAAGAAACCTGTTTAACCTAATGAGAGCAAATGGCAATGGGTGTTCCTTACTCGGGACAGCAGTGCCAACGTTTCTGCTTAATTGGGACATATTTGGCTGGTTCCAGTGGTTCAAGTGGGTTTTAAACAGGTGTTTAATGGGTGTGGAATTCTGAACTCTGCCCCTTTGATACAGAAGTTGCCAAAGAAAGACTAACAGAAATAAAAAGATCTAATGCAGTATAAATAATTTTTATCTTTGTATATTTATTCAGCATAATTTTTACTTTAACTTTTAAGTCGCGGGCGGGTGGGGAGGTGTTTGTTCTCATAATTGAGAAGTCCATTAAATAGAACAACAGGATGTCTAACAGGGTGTCCTAATTAAAATTACCCTGTAATTTGAACAAAACATTCATTTGTATGTAGCTAAGGTTGACCTAAAACCCATCTAAATCAGGAAAAATTATTATACAGATTTTTTTCTGCTGAAAATGAAACTTAGCATTCTGCCAACAAACAGCACGATTCTGTTACTTTACGGTATCCAAGATTAAGGATTTTCTCTTCAGTGTTAAAAAAATAATGTTTTGAGAAAATKTAAAATAGATATTTCTCCTACCTCCACCCTTTGATAGTATTCATTCATGGTTGCGTTTCTGCGGTATTCGGAAAGCAGAGGCAATTTTATTCTGTGCATACTGTAAGCCCATCTGAAGCCTTTGGTTGTGGCTAGTGTACTGGTGAACTAATAAGCAAGTGAGATAGCAGCTGCTTAGCAGGACCGATTGGCTCGGGCTTGWCTTCGCTATCTGCAGCTACACAGTTTCTGACTGGCTTGGAGTGCAAGCCGGGTAATTTTGTTATCTCGGGGAGTGTGGGRCTGCATACATAATCTGGGCTGTAGACACAACTGGCTAGATTTTACATTTGTGTGTAAAATGACCTACTCGTGCTCTARCTGTCATGCTTTAAAATGCTGCTGAGGCAAATTGTATTTAATATAATTTATCAAATCAAAGTGAATAATTGATAGAATTTACTAGCTTCAGAAATATTGTTTGTATTTAAAAGGGAATTTTAGGCATCTTTAAGTTGACAGAACTGCACAAGCTACAACTTTCAGATATTGCTTCCCAGACACAAGGTGGTGGAATTTTATTTGTTTCTGCCCACTTTCTGAGCAGGTTGGAAAGGGGGAGGGTTTTCAAAAGCATTGGAAGCTGGCCTGAATGTGCTGCTGGTGGATTCAACTTAGACTACTTCACCATGATTTGAGAGGGTAGAGRATCACACCCTTGTTCCTTTGGATAATCCCACCCATAATGTCTAATACAAAATATAATGAGACAGCTATGTACAAAAAGTGGAACTTCATAAATGCCAAAATGTAATTAGCTGCAAGAGGAGCTACTTTCCACTGAATTATTCTTCTGCTTACACCAGCTTTTATATTTTCATATCTCAGCTTCGATGGAGTATGTAACAACAAAAGAAAAGAAGGGGAAAAAATCTGGTGAACAATTTGCTTAACCTACTCTTAAAGTGAAGTTAAAGTGAAGATAAAATTTGAGGCTGGTGTTGTGGTAATACACTTTTAAACCAATCAAGAGCACTTGAATAGAAAGTATTCAAATATTGGCATAATTTAAAATTCTTAGATTCTCCTCATCATTTTAAAGACCCATCAAAACTGATGTAGGCACCTGTTGCAAGCTGGAAAGAATAAAATTAATTTAATCAAACAATTGTGATGATAAGCCAATGATACTGTCRTAATTAGATATTAATAACAGGTATTTGCCAGAGTATTTTATTTGTGTATGTCTGTGCGTGTATATATATGTGTGTTAGTGTGTGAGTATGTGTGTATGCATGTTTTCCAATGGACAGTTACTTTAYAGAGAAAAGTATTCAGTGACACTACAGCAAGAACATATGCACGAGTGGGTTGTATTGATAATGGCCKTATCTCAAAGGCAGTTGAAGGAAAATGAGAGTCTCCTGTTGAGGAAACCAGCCAAACCTATTGTATAGGGGTCACATAACTTCAACACGTATAGATTTGTATAACAACCTGTGCAGCTGCCCATGGTTGATAGAGTAACTGTAGTCCTCTTTAGAGTGTACGTAAGACTGGAATGAAAACAAGTAGTTGTGTGGATGCCATTGCTTCAGAATCACGTATGCTGGTATGTAACGCTACGTATGAAAGCATTATTTCATTATTGTTGAAGGAAAAAAGCCACCAATTCTTACGTCTGATCTGGTATTCTGCCCTTGAGGTCTGGCTGTAATTTGGGTACAGAAGTTCTGACTGGAATACTGAAAAGGCTGGGATTGGTTGTTGAGCTGGTGCAAATGGATGCAGATCAGGTGTCTACACTGATTCTTCTAGTTCTCTCAGTTACTGTAATTTCCAAAGATGATGAATCATCTGTGGATGCCAACTGGCTAGTGAAGCTGTTTYATAGTGATTCCTCCTCCTGAAGAAATTGTAGGTAATGGTGTTGGGTGATTCCTTACTGCCATAGGATCTCTCTCACGTAGGGTTTAAAATGTTCCAATTTTTGTTATCCCTAGAGCAGGCAAGCTAAAGGAAGAGATTTGGACTGTAGTGTCTTCCGTATTCAGCTGAAATCGAGATACATATCCCACGACCTCCTGTACARCTGTTTGGGCAGAGTGGCTTTAGAAATGCTGATGGTTAGAAAGCTTAGTTTCCAGTCAGGRTGGAATTAATGCTTGTGCTCCAGGAAAGTAGAGATGCTTAGTACTGTAACTGTAGAGATGTAAAAGAAAATTCCTGCTCTTTATTTCCAAATGTATTTTCTGAAGTCCTTGAAAGATTTTTTCAGGAGCTTCTGGATGTCCTGGTAACAGTGGTTCTTAATCATGCGCTTTATCGTTTGCCTTTGGCGAGAAAGCTCAATTCTTTCCTTTTGAATGTGGGACCTTGCCTTACTGCCTCGGGGAAGCATTACTGTAATGCATGTCACTTGAGGCTAATTCAACCTGCCACTTGGAAATTGCCCCTGGTGCAGATTGTAGCAGTGCACCATTATCTCCAGCTATTTTTCATCAGGAGCAGACTGCATCTGTTCTGTATGATCTGCATAGCCTGCCAGTTTATTTTAGGTYAGCATGTGAGGTGGTGGCTTTTTTACCTGTGAAACCATGTGTTCTGGTTTTGGCTGGGATAGAGTTAATTTTCTTTATAGTAGCTGGTATGGGGCTATGTTTTGGATTTGTGCTGGAAACAGTGTTGATAACACAGGGGTGTTTCAGTTATTGCTGAGCAGTGCTTACACAGAGTCAAGGCCTCTTCTGCTCCTCACCCCACCCCACCAGCCAGTATGCTGGGGGGGCACAAGAAGTTGGGAGGGGACACAGCCAGGACAGCTAACCCCAACTGACCAAAGGGATATCCCATACCGTATGGCATCATGCTCAGCATGTAAAGCTGGGGGAAAAGCTGGCTGGGGGCTCGCTGCTCGGGGGTCTGCTGCTTGGGAACTGGCTGGGCATTTGGTCAGCGGGTGGTGAGCAATTGCATTGTGCATCACTTGTTTTTTATATTCTTTTATCATTATTATTATTTTCCTTTTCTGTCCTATTAAACTGTCTTTATCTCAACCCATGTTCTTCTCCCCCACCCCACCCCGATTCTCTCCCCCATCCCACTGAGGGGGAGTGAGCGAACGGCTGTGTGGTGTTTAGCTGCCTGCCGGGTTAAACCACACCACCATGGTTGGTTTGGCTTACAGCTATGTGATAGGAGCCTTTCTTCCATGTCGTATACCAAAGGAGCCCTAGACATCTCAAGATGTAGGTCTGCAGCAGCTTAAAGCGATCAACGCTGAGGCCGCTCTGTTGCTGTCCCTTCATTTGTACAGTTCTGCTGCCTTCTTAGCTCTAACCCCCGAGTTTCATGCCTGGATGTTGAGCTGTGACTGGGGGTTGATTTGGCTGAAAASACATGGAAAAGAGATTTTCATTCAGCTGAAAGCTCCCTGAACCAGACAATTACCCAGTCCTGGCCCACGGATGGGCTCAGGGACATGTGGCCAGGAGAGAAAAGAGTTGAGGGARGGGTGGGATTGCTGCAGCTCCAATTAAAATCAGCTTACATCGTAGTGCAGCCACACTCTTAAGGTGCTGGAAATAACAGCCCAGTGGTTTCAGCAAGATACAGCTGTGAGCATAGGATGTGATAGTTAAAGGAACTTTGGCTTTGGAATTTACTTTCTCCACTGTTTGCTAAAACCTGCGTTTTGGTACGCATCAGAAACTCTGAGGATCACACACCTCAACCTTTCCATCCTTGAAAAGGGAAAATGATATGAAGGCTTGATTGATTGTTTTATGAAGTTTGGTTGCTGTATGTCATTAGAAGCAAATCAGGTGGGGGGGGGGGAAGAAAACATTTTTGTAAGCAATAGGGAGTTTTCCCCTTTGAAAAAGAGCTAAAACTTTGTTAACATTTCAGCCAGCTTTAAATCAAAATTTGTGTCTGAAAATAATCTATAATGTATTTTGAGTGCCGGGGGAAAAAAAAAAAAAGAAAACATTTTTGTAAGCAGTAGGGAGTTTTCCCCTTTGAAAAAGAGCTAAAACTTTGTTAACATTTCAGCCAGCTTTAAATCAAAATTTGTGTCTGAAAATAATCTATAACATATTTTGAGTGCCAGTGAGGCATGTCAGGGCAGTACCAGCACAATTTCCTTCCATGTGCAGCTTGTGATGCGGCTCCTGTATCTTCTGTCCCAGTGTTCCTGTGCCACACGTGCTGGTGTGAGAGTGCCCGTCAAATTAACCCTCGGCCTTCTGCTGGTCGCGTGAAGCCAGTGTACCGYACACCCCGTGGCTGGCTGGGGCAAACTGAACGGAGCAGGTGGCTGCTGGATCCTAAATACTACACCTGCTTTGTACCCAAGCTAACTTGGCYTGGTGATTTTTACTCTGTATAGTCCCGTTCCGTTAGGTTGCAATAGGTCTGCTTACACTAGAGAAGGTTTCACTTGTAAGGTTTCTGTAGGACAGAGCGATTGGGCCTTCTTTGCCCGATTCCTGAGCCAGTGAATGTTGGTACTTTACTTTTTTAAAAATMGGCATTACTTGGTCTGCCCCATTGAGCACAAGTCATTGAGTATGATGCTGGGGAGGGGAGAGTTGGGAAGTGAAGCTGGCAGCAACGCTGTGCAGGCAGTAACAAATGGCAGACCGTTCTGCTTCGCTGGATTCCGCACGTTTGAGGGGACATGGGGATGTGCAGCATGCAGCCTGAAATCATGCTTTTTTTTGTCCTGCAAGATTTTTATGTCAAGTCCACGTGGGTTAGATTTGAAGCTGTCCTCTGCAATTGGTACTCCCACTGCAAAGCCTTTGGAGAAAAACCCTTTGCTGCTGTATCATGCTCTTGGTGGGCCTGTATTGGAGTTTTTGCCAACTGTTTCTAAAGGTTTTTGCTTCATGTAAGATCTTAAAGATCCTTTTCTTCTCTTCTTTTAGGGAACTAGAGGGCTTGACACGTCCTTTACATCCTGCGTTTACTCTGCCCGCAGTCCCTCCCTGTTCTCACAAGCGGAGCTCAGCCCTGCTTGCCTTCCTGTTGATTCCCAGTCAGCTACATGGTAAGTTTTCATTACCTCTAGACGTGTTGCCACAAGGTAAAATTCTGGCAGACTCTCTCTAAAATCCATTAGCACTGGGCATTGAGGGCAGAGTACTTCATGCCCATCAAAGATCATTCAGTTGTATTCTAGGCTGGCTGCAAGGAAAGGAAGATAGTATTGAATTAGCATTGGAGCTGAACTTCAGCATAGATTGTTATAGGAATAAAATATGAAGTAAAATATGTGACAGAATTAAATCCATCAGTTCTAATAAAGGAAACAGAAGAAGGCAAAGAAATCTTGGACCCTTAAATCCCATTAACCAGGCCAGAGAGAGAATGTGTTAAAAGGGAGCTGCACTGTATCTTTTTTTCATTGTTTGAYGAAATAATCTTTTTCACCCTTTAAGTGGTGTGTTTAAAAATCCTGGTATTTTTGAAACAAAGAGAATACACAGCCACCGAGCTAGCTGGTTTTTATACCTTCCTTTTCTGAGTATTGTCCTTCAGTACAATACAGAGCCATTTCTTTGTTCTCACAAGCTAGCAGTTAAATTGTATGTAAATGTATGCAAATTAGATGCTGTCTAATAAAGAGAGTCATTAGATGGAAGAAATATTTAGTTTGGGGGGGGAGAAAGAAAAGAAAGCAGGTGTATTTTGCAATAGAAAAATGTAAAATTGCAAAAACCCCTCAAACTTTGGGTGAGGGCTTTTTATAAAGACATTAAAATATTTTCTGAAAGACTTGSCCTGCTCTTGGTCCTTTTTTCTGCACGTTTTTTTATGTATATGTATGTACACTTCTGTGGTCTTTTCTTAAAACTCACTGCCTGTGCTATGCATACRTACTTGAACAGACATGTAAATATTATATTCATAAATATTTGATTTCTTTAAATCATATAGCTATGAATTTACACACATGTACCTTGTGTTAGGGTGTATTTTTTGCTGACTGAGTATATACAGGTGGAAGCCATGGGGTAAATTTTATTTTCGTGGATTGATTTATTCATCATACATATCCAGGATACCTTCTGCTCACTAAATCATCTTCCTCCATTTTATCAATCCCCTCCTCAACAATTTTAAAGCTTTTTTTTTAATTCCCACTTTATTTATTCACTGAATCTCAGTGCCAGATATGTTTCCATTCTTTCGCTTGCATTTTCTACCAAGTAATCCCTTTTGAGGCRTGTACCTGATTTAAGCCTGAAGCAGCAGTGACCTTTCTAAACACAATGAAGTCACAGCTTTACTGTCAGGTGTCGGAGCGCTGAGGTGCTAGGAATGTGAAGCTTTGTGTCATCCAAAGCGGAGATTCCATACCTGTGGAYGGAGGACTCGGCATCCATCTAGGCTCTGAAAGATTTAAAATCGATGAACCTTACGTTCTTGCCACTTCTAAGGAGATAAAATTTAAGATTTTAATCTCTCTCCTTCAGACTCTGTAGTCCTGTTCTTTCAGCGCTTCTGTTTGGGTGGATTAGTATRCATAGATGAATGACATGGCTCAACTATTTTGAAGTCGTTGTTGTATTTTGTTTCTGATGGTCAGTTATCGTGGTTCGGGCAGGTGAGCCGGTAGCTSTACGTCAACTGGCATATTTTTTCTGTTGCAGTTTTGCAAGCCTGGAAGTCTAAAGACATATATGTATATGTGTATAAAATATATGTATATAAAAATAATGTTGTTTAAATATTTACATATAAAGCCAAGGGATTGGCTTCCTTCCCAGAATTACTGGAACTACCTTCCCCAGGAACATTTGGACTTGAAAAATCTCTACAGCAACAGTTTTCTTCTGAAACTAAACAACTTGTGAAATGAGTGACTAGCTCTGCACCCTTTGCTGTTCGTATGGGTTCTTTTGCTTGGGGTGATGGAGAGGCCTCTGCGCCTGGGTAATACATTTCTGGCTAATTACGATAAGATTCTCTTTTATTGCTCTTTACCCCCTACGGTTTCTCATTGGCTTATTTTATGAGAGAGCGTTTATGAGAGAAGTTCTAGCACAGTGGGAGTATTTTTGTTGTTGTGCTAGGACAGGTCCACGCAATGTGCTGCATCGGGGCCGCGTGCAGTCCGGAGGCAGCGATTCCTGTCTGGGCAGCCGCAAGGCAAGCGGGCTGATCACTCGGAGCGAACTGACTCCCCAGTTGCCCAGTGTCCCAACCATACTGGCTGATCAGTCAGCAGAGAAGCCATAACRTGTGTCTGCTACCCAGTGGGGAATGTAGGCAGGGTCATTGTTAGGAGATGGTGGAGCGKTGACAGTGACTATTCCAGGTGCTCTTGAAGGTATAATAGAAGGTGTAAGGTGAAGATTGCTCTGTGGGGAATGCAAGGAAAATCTGAGCTATAATATAAGGATGCTAGAGAGAGAGATGAGGTCAATAAAGTGAGGAGAAACACAGGGTGACTAGGAGGGATGAGGCCACATTCACCCACACACTCGGGGCACTGCTCTTCTAGGCTGTCTGGCATTGAATGTCCTAGGAGAACTGAGTCACTAGTCATGCAGACATTTAGCATTGATGGTTTTTTTACACAGTTTGTAGTCTAGCTAGGTGTGGCTACACAGGTTCTTCAGATTTTGGGCGGTGGTTGTTAGTCCTGAAACCCTAATTGGGAGATTTATGCTGGAGATGGGACAGGCTCTCAGTCAAAGGAAGTACTTTCTGTCGCTYACATTCTTGAGCAGGATGCAAAACATACATACAGACAAGAATGACACTCAAATGGGGGAAGAGTGATGCAGGCTTAGGGGCAGGAATCKGATTAATTCCATGTTCCTCTCCAGACTTCCTGTGGTCTGGAGTAATTGTTCAGGGCAGGAGAGAATTCAGTGCCCATGTACTTTTGAGGATATGCGTCTTACTACCTTGCCCATCTTGACAATAACGATGATACAGCTTTCCCACCCTCGAAGTACATTGCGAGGGTACATGCATTAAAGGTTGTGAGGCTTCTGTATCCTGTGATAGTGAATCCAAAAGCAGTACTGTAGACAGATGTGGGAATCAGACCAGTGGTCCATCTGGTCAGGCATCGTCCTGTTACATGTCTTCAGCTGCAGCAGAGGGAGACACAAGAAATCCTAAGTTGTGAKAGTGGAACAACCGATATTTTCACTAGTGATCTTGAAAGTAAATGAGAATTTTTTAACTYGTATTTCTCAGGAGCTTGTGCATCTTTAAAAAAAATAGTTTTAAGAAATAAAATATGCCACACTAAACTAATCCTAGAGCTAACGAACAGGCACTGGGACTAGCAGCTTTTGCTGTTACCTACTGCTTATTATTGTTATTATTATTATTTCTTTTTAATTATGCAAAGTGCTAATCAGTTTGATTATGCACAGTGCTAATCAGGTTAATTATGCAAAGTGCTAATCAGTTGTTCTCTAAGCACATGAGGAGAGCAGAGGTGCTGGCAGTGAATGGTGGTTCTAGATGGGGGTAGTCACGGCAGTCATTCTTTATTAAAAGAGGAGTAGGTGAGATGACAGGAGTTTTTGCTTCCATTAAAAAGTAAATAAAAAAAAAAAAAGAAAGCCATGAGGGTGATAGTTCTGGTGGGGTAATGTCTTCTTGCACAGCAAGGCAGACTTTTTTCCCAAGCCAGTTCATGCTGTTGGATAATTTCTGTAGGAGTTTGAGTGCACTGATTTGGGCAAATATATTGTAGAGGAGTCTTGTAATGGGTGGGGTATGAGTTGCCCCCACTTGATAAGTCGGGATGCATAACTAGAAAATCACAAATTAAGGGAGTTTGTTCAATCCAACGTACAGTCACCTTTTAGGCACTGGTAAGTAGGATACTGGTAATGTGACAGGAATGGCAGTTGATCGTATGTTTGTATGGTTGAAGGTACTGCATGAGCATACAAAATGTGTTTCTTTCAGTGTGATGCCTTTGCAAGCTGTAAGAACGTAGGGTGCCATATCGGTGGAATGTACATTAGGCTGCGTTTCCTCTTCCTCTTTAGTGCTAAATTATAAACTAGAATTTTGTGTTCCTGGGAAACAGGATCTGTTTTCAGTAAGCGATGTTCTTCTGACAATTACTGAAGATTCAGTGTGTSTCTCTTACTGTGCTCAGTGTCTAATATCTAAGCAGTATTCCTTATTTGATTATGTTTCAGTGTTGGTGTGGGATACATAAGCATTCCTTTTTTCAGTTAGTAATGGAGATGACATTCCCAGAGCAGAGAGCTACTTGCTCGTAAAAGTCTTGGGTAAAGGATCTTAAGAGATTTTTGAAGTCATTAAAACAAAAGACTGTGCCTGTATAAGGCCATCAGTACTAGAAGGTTACCGCACCAACAACGTAAGAGAAATTTTTCTTGAAAAAATTAATCATTGAAGGTGGTTACTTACAGGSAGTCGTGACAAATTTTCAAGTATATTTAAGGTAGGAAGTAAAGCAAAGCTGCAGTAATTTATGGCTTAAACCAGAGCCTGAAAATTAATAGTATTGCCTTCTTGGCTTTGAGACTACTCCACAAGATGTTGACCCTCAAAACAAGTTTGCTACCAGATGTGTGGTCACAAATACTCRTCTATTCTCATAAATTCATTCTGGTGTTAGAAACCTAAGCACACCAAGCAGCATCAAGTCTAGTGCCTTAGAGCTGGAGGAGGGGAGTATGTGGTGCAAATACTCTAAGCGAGAGGGAGGTACACCAGGGTCCCGAGACTTCGGACGCTTTCTTGTCGGATCAGAATCCTCTGAAGTTGATGCACAGCTTCCCATAAATTGATGGTGAATCAGGTCACCGCTACCTCGAGGTGCTGCTCCAGAAGAACTCTGTCCGTTTGCCTCAGATCTGAATTTCACTTGAAGTACTCCGTTCCATAAGCAGACTATTTCCATAGGTTTACTATTTTGCTTTCATTTATTGTCAGTGGCTCCAGTGCCTGTTTGCTCTTTCAGTGCACTCCACTCCTCCCTCGTCAGCTCTTTGATGAGACACAATAGGAGAGTGTGTATCATCTACCAAAACAAGGGGGGAAACTCCGACTTCTTTGTGTGACCCCTTGGCATCACCCAGCCTCGCAGGATGCGGATGCTTACCGAGATTGCTGTACTGACAGAAAAGCGGCAGTCACACACCTTCTGGATTATTTCTCTATCTTTCGGAGACTGGGCATATTATATCAGAAGGAAATTGGTTTTAAAGTTATTGTGATGCTTTAGGTATGTTCTTTGCTATCACCGAAATCTTTTCAAACTGGAGTTTCATCCTTTGGAAAGAAAACTCCTAAGTTTTGGTGTTAGTATGGGTATTTCCCCTAGTCCCCTATCCCCTGCCRATTTAAAAGCTGTTGTTCAATTGGAGGACCCTTGAAAGGCCGATAGCATATGCCACAGAGCATAGTATTTGCACGTTACRAATGTAAATCTACCTGAGGCATAATCATAACCTCTGTTGAATTTCACCATCTCAGATGGCTGGCCTTCTGATGAATCGGGGAGCTAGAAGGTCAGAAAACTCACATTTTGTTCCTGTTTCTACTCCTTTCTTTATAACCCTGCTAAATTGCATTATCTTGCTCTGCCTTACTTTTTTTGACGGTGAAGTATGGATAAYGATATGGACCTAATGCGGGGAGTGGGGGAAGGGGTGTAAGGCCAATGTGTTGTTTGCAAAGTGCTTTGATATCTCTGGATTAAARGGGTTATAGAAGTGCATTGTATTATGGGGAGTTGTCTGTGTTATTAARGAGCATCAACAAATCTTATGATCTTCTGTAAATTAGTGCGAGATAGCACCAAAATAGCTTATGTATTCCTAAAAAGTGAAATAAGTGGATGGAGAAAACTCAGTTGCCTTGGCTTTAGGGTAATGGGTTAGCAACAGATGAAGAAACCCYGATAAAGAAATCTGTGCCTCCTGTGGTTTAAGCAGCAAGTCTTAAGTGAACTGAGAATTCATTTGCTTGTAGGGCAGAAAGTCATTGCTGTAAAACTCCTTTCAGATCATCTTGAGGAACTGRTCTTCAGAGGTGCAGGCTAGCTGCTACTCAGCTCTGTAGAAGCTGAGTCTGCTCATTGGCATTCACAGGACTGGGAGCTGGTAGGGAATTAATAACAAAAAGATTTTAAACGTTCAGCCTGACCTTTTAAAGTTACTGACCTGCATTCAGGTTACAAATACACAGCAATTTTCTCTTGAGCTGCAAAGACGCTGAATGTTAAATCAGTAACTCGATCAGACTAGCAGCCCTTCTCCTCTCTGTTTGCTCGTGCCCAGCTGCCATGACTGGAGTAAAGGAACAGGAAAACTATCTAAACACATCCATATCTTACTGTGACACAAGTACTTGGAAGAAGCCCCACTGACATAAACTAACACAAAGTGACACTTTGTTTAAAAAGTTGTTTTGAATGTCTTCTCCCATTGATCTTCTGCAAGGGAGATAAATAAACACTGTGTGTGGTGCAGCCAGGCTGAGTATTTTTGCTCCTGCCAGTGTTTATACATTCTCTGGTGGTTGTTTGTATTGCTGTTTGTTGACTGTAAATTCCAGACCTGTATGTTTGTAATGTATACATTTGCAGGAGCGCTGCAGTTTTGGGAGTATGGTCAGGGTAGTGCTTTTTACGGACACAACCAGATGAATAGTGGGTGGGTTTTTTTTCCTCCTTCCAAAGTAGTGAATTAGTCTTTGTGCTCCCAGGGAAAGAGAGGGCTGCGGTGGCGGGAGCTTTGGTTAAGCAGGACCCTCTGTGCTCAGATTAATGCAGGTAGGTGCGCGAGGAAAGCCACGTAGGATTTGTCTGGTAGGCATCAAGTTAGTTTAGCTTTTCATCTAATTAAGGAACAGGTCTGTTGGGCTCTCAGTTTGTTCGGTGATGATGAGGATGATGCGTGTTTTCTCTTGGGAGGAAATGACTGAAGTTATTACAGAAGATAAAATTCCCGATGGCAGAGAGCCCTCCTGCCCCTCTGTTCCTGTTTCACAGTTCTCTCCCTTGTCTTTAAACAAAATCTTCCCTTTTTCACTTACTGCCTCTGGCAGCATCTCAGTCTCTAGGACAGTGGGAGTGTGTAGAAGATTTTGGGAACTGATGCAGGCGCTTCTTCATCTACCAAACTGAATGGGCATAGCTTCCTGAACATCATGTTACATGTAGGAAGAGTTCAGCTTAACCAGTCACCATTTCTCCTATTAGGTGGAATTTTCCATGAACCTGTGCTTCTGTCGTGTTTGTTAAAATTACGTGTTTCTGATCTTCTGAATTGTTTAAAGCCTGCCTAGGGTTTTCCTTTTTGCTCTGTCTCATGCACATTATCTCAATTTGAGGCAGGTTTCGCTGTCTTGCTGTTACTGTTACAACAACCTCTCTCATTTGCTTATAAGTTTTACTGAATTTTAACCATTTGTAGTTAGTTTTATTAGCTTTAAACATAATTTTTGGGGAGAGCTTCTTCTGCTATGAATGTGCTGTTTACAAATCTGATGCTAGAGGAATATATTTGGGGTTGCCCACACTAAAATATTCTGATAACACCTTCTAAGAGTTCCTGTGCCTTCATGGTTTGGAACGGTGCTTTCTAAAAAAAAAAAACAGCTGAATGACCTTTGTGGCAGGGAGGTACTTTGTCCTTTTCTTCTTGACACTTGTGCATCTCGCCACCCTGACAATAGCTGTTTTGTGAAAATAAGGAGGACCTACTACCATTATCAGCTTCTTAATTAACTCAGGAGGCAGAGGTCTGTCTGGTGGGCCTGAAGGTTGCCATACTGTTGATGATGACAAAGCACTGATATGTTGGTGTGTAGCAGATTCTCTTTTTCACTTGGCTATTTGAAAATTCAGGGAATTAAATACACGAAAAAARGCGAAAGAATATTTCGCTTATCTAAAGTCAAATCTGTGAATACTAGAATKAAAGTTGACAGAGCAGCCCTAATTCAACTTCCCTGTGCTTTTCCAGTTTTTAATTATGTGATCACATGCTGTTTTCTGTGGGAAMCAGTCTTCTTGTAGTACATCTAATGGACCTTGTCTGAGGTTGAATAGAGGTTCCTTAGTAAGAGGCTGTTTTCTATAAGATCAATTGCCTCACTTACTGCAAACACTGGAAAATGTTTAATAAATGAGGCAGGAGATATCAGAAAAAGAAAGGGTGCTCTTATTCTCAAGATTACGGTGAAAGCATGCATGTGTTTAAAGCAAAAAATGTGCTTGAATTGAGTTGTTTGTAAAATCAGACATCTTTAGGTGGGTTACAAAGAAAGCTAGTATTTCTGCTTTCTCTTACCAGTTCACTTAATCCTTTTAGCCCTTCACTATTTCTATCCTTTTAAAACACTCTGTTAATTTTCCTTTAAAGAGAAGGAAAAAAAAAAAGTCAATACTAGTAACAGCTTGCCCTGCTCTTCCCTTCTTTCTCATCACTTTGCTGGCATACCAAAGACTTACTTTTTTTTTTCCCCTCATAAAATAGCGATTTCCAGGATTTTGACTTTCAGTTGGTAGGAAGTGCACTATGTTCCACATTATTCACTGACAAAAGTGCACACAACTCTTCCTGACACTTTGACAGTTTAGTTGGAGATGCTGCTCTAAGTAGAATGTGTCTGTCTGTAGCCGGGTCCATTTTCTAAGCACTGGGAATTCAGCTGTTTTCTCGTGAATTCTTCTTTTCGTATTTTATTACTACGAAGAGAACACAAAGAGTGCTTGTTTCTTTCTTTCTCTCTCTCTTTTTTTTTTCCCTTCAGTTGACACAATCAGTATTATTTGAAGGAAAAAAATTACACACAGAATGGGAAACAGGGTGGGAAAATGTAATAGGATCTGCAAATCTTTTCTGTCTTGTCTGAGTAAATGAGAGCTGATGAGAGATGCAGCACAATGAGGGCTAGGGAATGCTAGCTGAACTGGTATATAAAGATTGTTTCATTTTGCTTCATTTCATTTTACTGTATTGAATTTGAAAGGGAAAATTGCAGCGGACATGAAAGTTTGCTGTGGAAACACCTTGGGTTGCTGTACTCTTGTCGTGAACCTGGGCAAACATGAAAAGGAACGTTAAATAAAGTGGTGTATGAATTGTGTAGGTGTGCTTCTGAAGCTACTTTTTGAAGAGTGCCCTTTCAGAAAGAGTGGCTCTGCCTCTAGGGTTATTCTGCTGCTTCTGTTTTTAATCTCTTTTATTGTCCACTTAAGTTATCAGTTTGGGAAAGGTGGTGTTGTGGGGGATTTCTGGGTTGTTTTTTGGGTGGTGTTGGTGTTGGGTTGGGGTTTTTTGTTTGTTTTCTGTTTGGTTGTTTTTTGAGTCAAAACCATACTGATTTTCAGGCATACGTTTTGCAAGATTATGTGGCAACATCATTTTTGCATGCAGACTTTCAAGWAGACTGGAAGGAGATTATTTCTTCCCCACCCTAAAGGTTCATCTCTCCTTTTCAAATGAGCGTAATGCGGGCTAGGGCAGAACTTAGGGGAACTTGGTCCTAGGTAGGATGCTACTACAGCAATGCACTCGTCAGTAGACAATTTCACCATGTGTGTTACAAGCTGTAGTGCTTTTGTCCAGCTGGAGCGGCTGCACATCGCTTGCTGAAAGGAGGAGCTGTAGTTAAAATCAGGTGTGAGCCAGTTTAATCTGAAAAGTTGGTTTTTGCAAAGTATTATGCTACCTTAGGCATGGATAATTCCCAAAAAATGGGGAAGACAGAATTATTTTTTTTTCTAAGTCAAAGTCAGTTGTGGAGGTCTGAAATAATGCAGCATGAACAGCAAACATTCCTGCATAAAATCTCTGACAACACAGATTATAAGATTTGGGACTCCTGTAGGAGCCACTACTCTTGGGAGATATCTTTGATGATAAAACATATAAAGATTAAACTTTTTTTTCTAACCTAAATAAGCTAATTGTAGTGTTCAGAAGTAAGATTCAACATCCTGTCTTCAGAGTCCAGCTGGTGTGATGCCAAGGCAGGTTCATGTCATGAGCAGATTTWAGACTCTTCCCTTGGAAAAGTTTTTTAACTTCTGGATTTTTATGAGATAGGCATGCTTGGCAAGCATTTACCTGGCAAGCACTTTGCTTTGTACACTCATTCCCTTACCAAAGTCCCCGAGACTGAAGAGGCTGGGGTAGGGTTGGTGGGCACGGGAAGAGAAACGAAGGGGGATGRTTTTGCTTTTCTCCAGTCAAAAGGATGGTTTTATGGCATTGGGTAATATAGCTCTTCTGCCACTCTGAGGGCAAGGGAGAGATTGGGTAAGTTTTTAATTTCCCCACCACCCCCTCCCTCCCCAGCCATTGCTGGAGAACACCGCTCCCTCTGAATGGAGACCTGGCAAGGGCAAGGGTATCCATAGGGAAGTGAGTGTCTCTGGTTGTGACTCATTCCAAGGAGCATCTCTTGAGCTCAGTATCTAAAATCTGTGTGTTGCTAAGTGCCATGGCTTCATGTTGCTGGTTTAAGCACAATCCYTTTTTTCCCTGGCTGTGGTTTTGGAGGTGGAAGGGTTCCTCATTTCCCCCCTCCCCGGTAAACTCCATAGGCTCAGACAGGTAAATCTCAGAGAACAGAAGAAAAGTGAAGAAAACAAAAGTAGTTCTTCCCCCTCTAGGAGTGGGTAGCRCATGGAGGAGGGAGGCAATGTTCCCGGTATGATGAGTAGATGTAATGGCTGCACAGCATTAAGGACAGATCTGAGAATTTAAAAGCTGGTTGAAATCCAGAACAGGTTGGGGTTTTTGGGGGTGGGGTAAGGAAGAACGCTGTATGGCAACCAGTCTTTTCTGCAAATTGTTTTAGTCTAAGTCTTTATGCTGTGCAGTCTGAATAGCTATCCTATCTCATATACAATAGTAATTCAAGGAATATTCTTTTTAGCAGAATAAACAAATTTTTGCTGCTTGACATGTGAAATGCTTGTACTAGTAAATTCCACAGACAGCTTCTTCCCCCCCAGTATTGTTTTGTCTGATTATACAACCTTGAAAGTTTAAAATTGACTGGTTTACTGTAAGAAGCATTAAGTAAATGCAATATCTCTATTTTTAATAACAGTAGCTCAAATTTCATGTGAGATCACACTAGTCCTCCAGTGTAATTAAGTTTATGGTTTTCTTATGCACTTCAAATGCCTGTGATGTGCAGTTAATAGTATTTTTCAGACAAGTATTAGGACACCTCGGCAGTGATGCCAATGCGGGCTGGTGTCTATCAGCAGTGCAGACACCACAAAGTAATGGAAATTGCAAGACACTCTGCTATAATTTGTCTAAAAATATGCATGACAGCAAAGCTTTTTTACCTGAGTTTAGGAAGTGATAAGGCTCTGAATTAGAGTGAAGCTTCATAAATGAATCCGGCATGAAACAAGATTTTCAAGTTTGGCTCTAAGTCTAGTGTGTRTTGAGAGTGAAATATGGCTGGATATCGGAGATCATCTGCATCGTGGATTTTGTATCATGACTGTACCTTGAGTCTGATATCTGCTACATAAATTTTAACTGTAAGCTGATAAAAGGCTGCACAGGGAGTTTTGGAGAAAAACTTTGGACGAACTTTTCAGCTGTGTACGTATATATATACACACACAAACACATTACTTTTTTGTTTGTTTAGAGGAATTGTGGTTTTTCAATACAAGAGCATTCTTTTTTTATTTCTAAGGAAAGAAAATTATCCTAAAGATGCCTAAGAATTCCAATGAAATAGCCTGAAATTATTGAAACAAAATATTTCATTTAATTTAAATTGGTGGAGATTTTTTGTTTATTTTAAAGAAGTTTTGATTTTCAAATGTTTTGAAGATGAAGGCCAAAACTTTGAATGCATGAGGAGGAAGAATGTTTCTGACTTGGTTCCATCCAACACGCTTGTTGAACACTGCAAGTTACAATTATACTTAGCTAGGTTTGGATGTAGAGCTGGATCTACCTTTGCAGTGTGTGTCACAGCTCTGTAAATCAGAACAAGATCTGATTATTCCGGTATCTTGGAATGTCTGGGCCTAAGTCTGCAGCATCAAGATTTTGGGAATCTTGAGATTCAGCTTGATTGTGTATGGAAGTGTTGAAATTGACCCCCTAATCCCTTTTTGGAACAACCCCTCTGATATGATAACACTATCAGAAGTATCGACAGTAGCGGTGAAGTTCTCACACATCAAAAACACCTCTCCTCCTCTATAAAGCTTAAGTACAGCTTGCTTTATGTAAGTATTTAGGGACACGGTGAAGACCAATGGGTAATCTGTGGGGCAACTTCTCCGTGGGCGCCTTTTCAGCTCGTGAGCTAACTCCTATGCAACGCTTAGCTGTGTTGTGGGGACAGCAGATCTGGAAAATCTCTGGCAGGTAGCCGTAAACTAGCCCTTGCCTTCCTTTCTTAAAACAGCACATGCAAATGCTAACCAACTGTTTATTTTGTTCATGCAAATTTAGGCTGCAGSTTTCCTTCGTTACACATAGGGGGGTTGGAATGTCCTTTTGAGTGGGAAATAACAACAGGGGTAGTTTAGTAGCACCATCTTTTTTCTGTTTTCTCCTTAATCAAACGGGCATCACACAGACTTCAGCGAGACCGCTGCATCAACGAGGACTACAGGATTTGGCCCCACTCGTGTCAATGCTACGGGGGCTTGCTTTGCCTGCCATCTGCCTTTTAGGGGGACGGATAGGGGCAGGAGGGCAGAGCGGTTGGGACAGGGCACAGGAGAACCTGCCGTGGCATCAACTGCCCATCGCTGGCTGCGAACTGCTAGCTGACATTTGAGAGAACATGCTTTATACGAGAAAGTGATGAGTGAATGGAAATTAAAACAAAAGGGTTGAAAATAGATCTGTAATCAGTCTAGCCTGGTATCTCAATAAACCAGGGACATTTTTTCATAGTGAATTTGGGGCAGATATTGCAGCAAGTGCCACGGTAGCGGGGTCTTCCCCCCACTCCCTCCTCCCCTTCCATTAAATCTACATTTGGAAGGTGGATGGTGCTGACTCATAAATTAAATTGGAGTAATACATACAGTGTATATATATTTCTGTCACTTTGTCTCAAATTAAACACGAACCTTCTCCCCTGACAAGATGATAGAAAAGTTAATTGCTCGCCCTGGCTTTAAATTGGAATTTGAATTTGCAAAATGCTAAAGGTTTATGAGATCTAAATCATGAGGAGCTTAAATTACATTCCTGTGATAAAATATTAATAAATCAATTAAAACATAAGCCGAGTATAATATTACTTTTTTTGTAGGAACCTTGAACACAATAATTCATTAGAGTGTGCAGTAACAATTATTGTATCTTTTTTAATTTTCTTTTTTATTAGTTTTTTTTTTTTTTAAACTGGGGAAAAGGCAACATCAGATGGGAACACACCATACAATGGTGGAATATTATCCCGGTACCAAATCTAGTCATCTCCTAGTAACAATGCACATACATAAAAAAGCATCTGAGCACCCCTAACTGCACACATCGCATTGTGGCTCCAGTATAACAAGATGCATTCCCTAAAAGCTGAGGGCTGTTTCTCCTGTTTCCACCATGGGAAAGAAGGGCAGTAGCATAAGAAGGGAAGTAACCTTACTGCTCCTGCTTTTTTTTCCCCTTTTTCAGTCTCTTCCCCTGCCAGTTTGTTCTTTTCTTATTCTCCTATTCTCCTTTTCCTTTTCTGATTTCAGCATGAAAACCATCAAAAATTCACAGACCTTTCTGTAAAGCTGGCCTGAGTTTTGTGTTGGGGGAAACCTAGGCTAGAATTGGATTTTGTTACTAGATTTTCAGTTATGTTGTGAACAACTGTCACAGCGCTAATCTTTACATAACCCATTTCTGTGTACTATATAAAGAGCACTTCAGGCACAGTATGAAACTTAGTTATTATTTGAGGAAGGAGGTGTTATGCTAGCTCAGCATGCATTTCTTATATGCAAACATTAATACACAAGGAATGCAATTATTACATATACCTGCACACCTCTAGTGCCTGTGAAGGTGCGGATTCCTTCGTCAAGTGCTTTTCACCTTCTGCGAAATGACTGGACTGCATGTCTGATACAGCTATGCTTGGTAAAGGGTCTAATTGCTATTATTACATTATTTGTGTTGAATTCTTGAACCGTTATTTAGCACAAATTACACGTTAGTGCCAAATTGGCAGCTCTGGAGACTGAAGTCTGCTGTACGTATCCATAGCGTAGGTACCACGGCTGAGTATGCTCTGCCCACCCTCCCCTGCACCCCGGAGTCGTGCCCAGCCATCGCTCCCGCTAGCGTTGAAGGATCTACTCCGTACTCTCTTATTTTTGCTAGTTGCAGGCAGGGCTGCTGCTTGTTGTGCCCTCTCCTCCTGCGGGTCACCTGTGCTGCAGCCGAGGGATTTTTGACTAAACTAGGGAGTTTTAAATAGAAGCCCAAGTCCGGTCCCCCTCTTCGGGGATGCGTGGCCAGCAGAGGAGAGGACTACGTGCGGTAGGTGGCAGGGAAGGGGTGCGCAGCTGCTGCTCCCCCCCCCCGCCTGCTAGCAGCCTGCAGCCATCTCGCTCGCAGCGGTACAGGGCAGCTGCCGTTGGCCAGCTGAAAGCAGTTAGGGCCAGAGTCAGCTGGGGAAAACAGTGAGAAGAGATCCAGGAGCAGGTGGTGGTTTGTGCTTCTAACCACCTGTCTGAGTAACGCTTTCCTGCGCTGCCCAGAAGCTGTGGCAGGCTCCGGTTTTCCCTGGGTGTGGGATCCCTCGTGATGCTCAGGGCCCTCCCCGTGGTGAGACCGTAACCAGCAGATTCAAGGATCCTGCTTTACTGGCTGTCCTAACTTGCGAGTGACTTCAACTTAAAATTAAAYCTTAGTTTCCAATGGCTTTTCCATTTGCCGTCCCTCTGCTGATGAGACCGGTCAGGGTCTGTTGTAGTGATGCAGAGCGTAATAAAACTTTGCGTTTCTAAGCACATGTACCATGTCAGAACTGCTAAGCTCTTCATCAATATTAAAGAATCAGTTGTTAGTTTTTACATGCATGGCTTTTCATTATCCTCTTTTTAAGAAGGGGGTGTGGGAAAAGCCACTTTCCACCAGCTCTCGGAGTCATGTAGCATGCCAGTGGCAGAGATTCAAGTAGACTACATGCCTTCCAACAGCCCACCCTTGCACTGAACCTCACCAGAATTGGAGAAACGCCAAAGGCAGTGAGTCCTGTTCATTGGGAAGTTGAAGGTGGCTCATTGAGCTTGTTTTCTGTAGACTGAGAAGCAGCTATGAGATGTGACTAGCTTCTTGTGGCTACCAGAATGAGCTAGCATTTAAACCAACGAGCTAAAACTGAAGGCTTCATATCACCAGGATGGTCTGATCTTCCTTTGTTATGATTTTCATAGCAATAGGCTGTTGAGGCTTGACCCAGTGTTGTTTATTCATGGTACTTCATAATTGCATTTACTCAATCGATTCCATACTTTACAAATTCTGTTTTAGAGTGTGACTGAATCTTTGTGAGCATTCCTGTAAATAAATTTTAAAAATTGGATTAGTTGAAGTTTATGTGTATGTAGGGAGGTGTTCCAGATTTTTCTTGTGTACAGGGATGACTTCCAGCAGAAGCTAAGAAAACTTCTAATGCCAAGTTCTTTGTCAGTGATATCTTTCTGCAAATCATGGGAGTTATACTGGGGAAGTGCTTTCTCTATGGCACGCTGTCCTTGCTGGGGGGGAGGGGGGGGGGCAAGTAGACTATATGCACAAGACCATCATTGTCCCCCGCCTTCCCCAGAGCTGGAAACTGATTTTAGCCTAGGATGACATCAGGTGCTTGAGGTGGTGAATTGAGACTGGCGTATTGGCTCATAAAAATGGAGAGGAGGGCATGGACTGGCCGGTGCCAGTAGRGGTGGTACCCTACAACTTTGAGGATCGTCCTGTCCAAAACCTTCCTTCCCTGTCCCGCACGGGGATCGCCATCCCTTCTTTACCCCTGTCCCGGGAGGCAGCCTGCGGATGGATGGRCGGACAGATGCTGCGGTAAGGATTTCCATGCCTGTTAGGGGCATTGAGGTTCTCGCCGACGATGGTAAACATGATTTGGCTCCCGTGCTCTCGTAATCAGGCTTACTCGCGCTGAARCAGAGATTGCTCTATTGCAGTGCCAGGCCTCTAGCAATACCAACTGTTAAATAATAAACAGGCCCTGGTTGTTGGCAGCGGCTCGCTGGCCCCCCCGCCCCCGCCAACATGGAGTACCCATTTTCTGGGTTTACCTGCCCGCCTGTGCTCTAACGCACAGACCAGCGCCCGTGTTCGGTGGAGGTAGAGGCAGCACAGAGACATCAGTCTCTGTCTAATCTGCTTAGTTTATTATTCTCCTAGGACCTGGGGTGATATAGCAAACATGCAGTGCTTTGGCAGCGCTAACAATGGCTGTGCTGTCGTTCTAGATAATATTACAGACTTTTGCTTAATGCATGGGATATTTTTTCCTCTGTTCATCTGACTGTTCTTCAAGGTCTTCTTTTTTTTTGGGGGGGGGGGGGGGGGGGATGGGGTAGCTGCTGGGAAGGACTGGTTCCTTCTTAATCAGCTTGTTTTTCCTGCGAATTAAAAAATAAAGTAGCCTGTTTAACTGGCTTGTTCTCCTGGTGGCAGAATGGTATTTATTGTTTTCCTGCATTAAGAAGTATTACCAAGCCTTTTTCATGTAGTTAATGGTTAGAATGGGCATTAGAATGAMGAGCAATTTTTTTTAGTGAATGAAGGGACTCCATCATGGAAGTCACTCCACCAGTGGGGAAAAAAAATACTGCAGCAAATAAGCCTCCATTTTTATCTCCATTTTGGCCACTTCTGTAGTTTTCGTTTGATTTCCTTATTGCTGTGTACACTGTACACATGTGGAAAACAGTATGTCCTGTTTTATGCAGAAGTGAAGTTCAAGAGCTTGGAGATAAGTTAGGAAAAATATTTTGATACTGTGAAGAAGAAGAGATTATACTGCAGAGTTAAAATGTAACTGCATGAATAGACTGGAGTGTACRTATTAATTTCTCTTTCGTTATCTAAAACCTTGAGTGGAACACAAGCCAGAATTTTGACTTGGTGGGATAATGATTWTTTTTTTTTAAACCCATACATGAAATGAATTTTAAACAAAGTTTTTTTCCATTCCATACAATTAAGAAGTCCTATAGTTGGAGTCAACTAAACTGTGTACAGTGTAGACCATTTTTGTTCATTTGTGAGGGAATTTCCTGAGCTGTGGGTTAACCATGGCATGGATGCTAAGAAAAATCTTCGTGTTTTCAACAAATATTGCACTATAAAAATTGTGGTGTTTTCCAGTATTCTGGGAGGAATTCTATCATAACATTTCCTATCAACTCCACTTGAAACTCCACCCTTTATTATAATTATGGCAGGTGCAAATATAAGGAAGCAAATGTAATTAGTAGTCAGACCTGAGAGCACTGCCCTGTCACTAGCTTTCCCTACTAGTATTTCCCCTGTGCAGCTTTGCTGTTACAGGTCTGAGAACCCCTTAAAGTCCTCGTATAATTAGTGTTTAGTGTTTGAACTAAGAAATACAAGATGGTAAGGTCTGAGGCTCACTGATGCTGTTCCCTCTTAAAATAGATTGCATAATATATGTATATCTATCAATTTTCAATAAGTGAGTCAAGTTAAATACTCCAGAATAAGGTGGGAAAACTTGAGTTTGTCTAAAACCTTGGGCCAAACCTCATCATATGGTATTTTCAAAGCATCTAGATGACGTTAGGAGACCAGCACTTTTTGCTTCCCATGGCATTTGTTTTCCTAGCATACTTGAGCACTTCTGAAAATTCTTGTGTGTTTTTTTTTAATCATCCCTGAAGGCTTTGGCCTGAACAAGCATCTGGCATTTGACGCAGTCTGTGTTGAGACTGCAGCAATGACTTCTCCCCCTGTTTGTCGTTTACTTGAGTAGATCTCTACAGACGGTCTTTTGATTTATTCTTAATGGGAACAAGTTGGAGTTCAGTGCTTCTGAAGGTCTTCAAAATATGGGAGACGTATCAGAAAATGAACTTTCTGGTTAGCGTGTTCTTTCTGAAAGGTGCCGAATTTACATAGTTTAATACGTCCTTTTTTTAAATTTATTTCATAAGAATGTTGAAGTGATGCCAACAGATAATTTTTAGGAGGCTAGAACAGGGCAGCTACAGGTATGCAGGGAGAGGCAGTGCACTCAAGAGATTAATGAAGTGCCTTTGCAGCTGCTATTGTAGAAGCTGGAAACCTTGTTTCATTAAGCAGAAAAATAAACTACAGAAACAGAAGACTCCCTCTCCTTCTTTCTAAAAGTGTTTCCTTTCTTAAAATGCACATTTTTAATCCAGTGGGAAGAGTCTTTTCTTACTGCTGACATACTCCTTAAATCATATTGTTTTCAGGCAGTAGGTAGAGTGTGTAGATGAGTGACATTTGCTTGTAACTGTAACTAAAACATAGTTTTAGTGACATCAAAAAAATTATTGCATTTATAAGCTGAACCATTTACAGCACGTAGAAGGAAAATTCAAAGCAAGAGTTAGCAATGGAACATCTTTTATTTCTTTCAGAGCCTGCAGCTGTGCCATCTTGGGGTGTGATTTATTTAGCAGAGTTGCCTGGCCAGTAGTTGGTCAAAAGAATGACGGGGAAGAACTGCAGGGAGCTGTGGGAGCGATTCAGTAGGTGGTGCTGTTCCCTCGAAGCCAGCTCTGATGCTTGTGCCCAGCAGGATGTTTAGGGGGTATTTATTTCTATAGCTCTAGCTTTCAGGTAGGACCTGAAAATCTAGCTATTTGTTGCCATAAAAGTCTTGTTAATGCTTTTTGTCAGCTGTAGCGGTATTCTTAGATACATACTTGAACTTTTGGAAGCATGGGAGCAGGAAATACAGTAGGGGATAAAAGATAAATGGTTTCAGAGTCATCTCATATATACTTGAACCCGAAGCTTGAAACAAATCTCAGGACCTGTGAATTCCAGGAGTCGTAACTGGAACCCCCACCCTGTGGCAACAAATGGGCAGATTTTTCCTTGCTGCATGGATAGCATTCCTCCAGGTAGCACCAGACTTGGTCTCCAGCACAAGGTGAAGTTGAATCCAGAAGCAGACCCAGAGAGGACTGCAAACATTCCAGTGCTGGGAGGTGCTTGAATGTGAGCTCTCGGTGGTGGCTCTCCACTGAGCTACACTCTGGTGAAATACAGTCACTTAACTAACAAACAAAGCAATGCTTTTTTTTTTTTTTTTTTTCGGAGGACATGAGCAATGTCTTTCCAAGCTGTCTCCAGACTTGAGAATTCTTCTCAGAAATCTTCAGAAGCAGCAAAACCTGTTGCGCTGCGCTGGGCATACGTGCATCTTTTGTGGGAGGACTGCTTGTTACAGTCACTCAGAAAGAAGAACGTTCTATTTAATTCTGCAGGTCACATAAAATATAACATCAGAAATTTCCTTTCGTGTGGTTTGAGGTCAGAAAGGACCATTAGATTGTCTAGTTTGACCTTCTCTATGTCACCGGCTATTAGATTTGTCCAGTCTTCCCTGTTTTGAACCCAGTTATGCACAGACAGCATCTCTCCATCTTGAAACCATCAGGAGGTTAAAGCTTCTCCCTTCCATTAATAGTTTTGTTCCAATGGTTAATTCCCTTGCTGTTTAAAAATGTGGGATTCGTTTCTGGTTCGATTTGACTTTTCTTTCTTTCTTTCTTGGCTTCACGTTCCAGACTTTGGTTCTTGTTATGCCTTTCTTCACCCAGTTGAAGATCCCGTTAGAAAACAATGCGATGAAGAAAAGTAAAAATGCCTTCCCGAGCCTACCCACTACCTCCTGTTTATGCCTCCAGGGATTGCGTTAGCTGTCTCTGCCACATTGCACTGGGTGTTCATGTTCAGTTGTCTATTTGTTGTGACCTCTAAATTCTTTTCAGAATTGCTATTTTCCACGGTGTAGCACACCCCACATGCCTCTGTGCCCAATCCTGTGGATACAGTGTATGTTCCTTTTTCTTAAAGGTATGCCATACTAAAAAGTTTGATTTGAAAGAACAGAACCTTTTCAAATGTCTGATTCTCCCCATCTGCTGATACTCTGTTCTCCTGATCTTTTATCAGTCTTTGTGTCACCCGGAAATTTTTATCAGCAGTGATTTTATAACTTGGAGTGATTGATCAAAATGCGGAATAGTGTTGCGGTTATTACTAATTTTTACATGCGTTTTGCTAAAAACGCCTGTGTTTGAAGACCCCCAGGTAACATTTTTGTGAGGGTCTTCCATTAGTTAGCTGTTCAACACATGCTTTCATTGACAGAACTGGAATGCTGTGCAGTAGTAATAAGTCAAATGCTTATAAAACTGTAAGTGTATATGCTCTTATGCTTAGAAAATTTACATACTTACCAAAGAGTGAAATCAGGTTTGTTTACAAGACCTACTTTCCATAAAACCATGTTGACTAGCATTAACTATATTCCTATCCTTTATTTCTTTATCAATAAATTCAGTTTTGGCATAAATGGGTGCAACTTTAGCGGTGTCAGTAGAATTGTACATTTTGCTCGCTTACGGGGTTTTTTTAATAAGCATGTATTATTAAAAAAAGAAAATAAATGAAGCAAAAATCAATGCGCAGGGTACAGCAATATAAGCAGGAGTATTTTAATTAATATTTGGAGAGCCAGTCTGCAACTTCTTTGTGTGGCTGTGGATAGAATGCACTAGTAGTCCCAGTGACTATAGGCAGAGCGGACAGTGGGGAAGGTCTCTAACTGGAATTTTAATCTCTCAAAATGCTCGTGGGATTTCTTACAAAAGTTAATGTTGGACCTGAATTCTTCTTTTATCTTACATAAAGCATATGTATATGCTCTGTGACCATCGACACAGTACTCCCACAATCTTCTCTTGTTTGTACTAAAGCTCAATGTAAAGCTTGGTTTTCCTCAGCTGGTCTCTTCTTTCATTTTCTACAGTTCACAACGGGAATCTGGAGGGGAAATCCTCAGAGTTGTAGGTGCTGATGAGATGGCTGTGAAGCAGCTGTGCTGCTGTGGAGGCGGGAGGTTGATGACTTCTGTAAACATTTGGTGTTCCTTTCAGATAGCTTGAGACTTGATTTTCTTTCCTATCAGGTCTTGAGATGTTTTGTGCTTTAAACACCCTATTTTGTCTAGTAAGCCTGAAATATTTACCATTACATTAGTCTCCAAATGAAAAATGTTGAAGGGCTCTGCAAGCAAGATTCATGGACTACTGCATTTGACTCTGTCTAGTGTATAGAAATTTGCAAGATGTGGATGAGAGTTGTGTGTATAGAAATATTTTAATCTTGTATAAAATAAATGTGTGGGTTTTATTTTGTCTCTAGGGCATGGAGACTTGGCCAAAATTGGGCTGGCATGGATGGCAAAAAAAAAAAAAAAAAAAGAATTAGAGTATACAAGAATGACCTACTTAAAAAAAATTAAATTGGAAAAAAGAGTAATGGCTTGTAGCTATGGGATAATGGAATGTGGGACACTGGTGACTACACTTCATCCTAATCTTGCTTTTAATTGACAACAGACGTGTTTGTGCTTTATTATGGAAAGACTTTGTGATCAACATACCTTTGCTGCATGAAACACTCATCCTTTTTATGATGCTGTTCAGAGCAAATAGTCCAGGATTCCAATGTCCAGGTCCAGGATTTTGATTTGAATCCATCTGCACTGTATTCTGAGGGAAATTCACTCTCATAATTGAAAAACAAACAAACAAACAAACCCCACCCAGGCTTTTTCTCCCTCAAAAAATCCCCACTTTCTTTTGAAATACTTAAACTTCTTCCTGTTCAAAGGATGACATAGTGAAGACCAGTGTTTCCAATGAACGTTGTGTGGCAGGTTAGTGCTATCCCTTTTGAAAATATTTGGGGTAGGAACTCTTTCTTTCTCACATGGTGCAAAGGATTGTTGTTTCTGATCCGGCTCTATGGCCATTACTGTGATACAAATATTTTAATTACCTTAATGTATGGGTTGGAGAAGTTGAAACAGAATTTAAGTGATTTCAATGTTGTAATGCCAGATAGAATTCATGAGTCTCAAACCCACTCTTTTAGCACTAGACTGTTACTTTACATAGTAGCCATATTCTGAATCTTAATGGAAGCATTCTGTTTTCAAGAGAAGATTCCTTTACAAGGAAGTTATTAGTGATAAACTATTTGAAATAGCATTTTTAAGTTACTGTAGTTTTTTCATCCACAAATTTATTATCATCTTCTCATTTTTCTTGATGAAAATGGCGTTTTATGTCTTAGCATTTTATCTATACATTCAGTCCATAAGCCCCTCCACCTTAAAAGTTCATTGTAGATTTGGTGAGATACTATGTGCCTTGGGGAGCCTGAATGATTTATTACAATCCCCACCCTTCATCCCCTTCCAAATACGACAATCAGAATTCAAAGTAAGAATAATTACAGCTGTGCAGTTACGGCAGTTCTGAAAGACAGGGTAATATGAAGACTCCAGAGGAAATGTTAACAATTCTAATAGTTTTTCATAAAAGACAGAGAGACACTGTCAAACCAGAGGTTTAAACAAAGAGTAGGTTAAAGTAAAAAAGAAAGAMAGACTTAAAGGCCATCAAGGGCCAGCTGAGCCATAGTACTGAGGATAAGCAACCAGAAACTTGTTGTCTAAAATATTGATATCTTGCTAGCAAAAAAAGACATGTCTATTATCTGCCCCACTGGATAAGTCACAGGGGGACACAGAGGAATGAAATAAATCTCTTTCACTACCTCTCTCTGAAATACTAAATTAAGGTTAGTGGCTACATTTGACAAAGAAAAAGTGTTTCATCTGTACTGCACATAGTGAACTATTAGTGCGACTGCTGCATTTATACAAATTGAATGGCATGCTATTGTCCGTCATCTTTTTCTTTTCCTTTTTTTTATTCTCGTTTTGAATAATTCATGGGAAAAATGATCACTTCATAATGCCACAAACTCACAGCAGGCAAAACTAATTTTACATGATATGAAAACAGATTTTATTTATTTAAGAGTAATATTTAAAGAAAACAACAACTTTTTTGACACCAGCTGCTGGGAAATAAATAGAATATTTTATGACAGAAAAAAAATCCAAATGCGTTAAAAGCTGTTACTGAGATGGATTAAAAAATAAAGAATAGATGTTGGGCAGATAAATTTAAACTTGGTGGTCACTGATGTAATTCTGCTCCTTAGGGGAGTGAAGGGTAGTTTTCTGGAGGAAAGGAAACTTCAGAGGAGTGGTAAGTTGTGCATAAGAAGCTCTCTGAATAGCTGGTCTCTGTGTGCCAGTGACTGGGGACAGCTTGGGTGACAACTCCGCAAGAACTTTTAGACCAGATGGTTTTTTTTCCCTCAAGTGTCTGTTGCGTGAGAAGCAAGCCTCCTTTTTTGTCTAGTTTTTCCATGTCTGACCTYGGCTCTTTAGCAGGAGGAAACACTGAAGAGCTAGGGTGCAATGTTAAGCTACAGCTTTTTTTCTTTCCCTTGAGGTGGCTTGATGAGTGCTGCAAGAGGTATTCTGGAGGGGAAAAAAAAAAAAAATTATAAAAATAAAATAAGTCTGTTAATGGTGCTGTGCGCTGCTTTTCCATTGCGTTCTGGAGCAAGAGGACGGAGAGCTGCCCGGCAGCGCAGGGGGCACRGAGGCAGGCGGTGCTCGCTGTGCGAGCCTCTCCCCTCGGTGCGATCCGGCGGCTGGCGTGGGGCTGGGCCGGGTGCCACGGGCCGTCCGGGGCTTCGTCCCGAGGGTCCCMGGGGCGAGTGGGTCGGTGCCCGGTTCCGGCGGTGCGGGGTGGGGAGCGGGAGATGGAGAGCGGGAGGAAAGCCACGCGGTATTTGAGCACAAGAGCAGTCAGAACAAATGCCATCGGTAATATAAATGTTGTTTATTGCATTTTCATGTAAAATTGTTTAACTTAAAAACTCTTAGTGACAGAGGGAATGTAAATCTGAGGCTGAGAGCCTGAGTCACCAGCAGAAGTTTATTATTATCCGTGATAACAGCTGAATTCCAGCCTTCCTGCGTGCTATAAAATGGGGCAGTTTTGTCTATTATCGGCGCCGTGTGCACCACTATAGTTAAGGGTTTGTCAGCAGTTCAACTCTAAGCCCCTATTTTCACGGGTTTATAACTCGACTGTTAAAAATTCACTCCAGGCTGAAACTTGGSACACGAGATGAAGTCTCTGCAAGTTATGCTGAAACTTAGGCTGTCCTCAGGCAGCTTCCTGACAGTGTTAAAAGACACGAGGAGTGCGTACAGCTCCTTTCAAAAGACAAGAGAGAGCAAGGACAAGGGCTCAGCATTTTGTGCCTTTCACTAAAAATGACACTGTGGTTGGATTCTGGCTTGCTTAGAAGGAGCGCCCCGATGCCCCTTGGTATTCTTGCACACGTCTTAAATTTGGAAATACTTTTATTTAAATGTTACGTAACTTATCTGTTCTCTTACTTGTTAGTTTTACAGGGAGAAAAATCCATCAAGCCCTTTGTATGCATTTATTTAAATGGGATTTAAACGCACTGTTGTTTTGCTATGCTTTAAGGTTTAAACACCATTTAACATTTCCATTTAACTAGCTGCCATTAATTAGTTAATATTTGTATAGACTTTGGGCTGTATAACATGCTCTAAGTGTATGAAGTATATTGTTACTTCCAGTAATATTTTCCAGGAGATGGATTTCCAGGCYGTAACACGGTTGTAACTGCTGGGTATTTACAGTGATGCAACCTTTGCTCTGACCCAATGTCATCTGGTATAAGGCATGCTGTAATCATGTGAAGAGAACATGGTTTGGTGTATTTGTATGCTTTAGTTCATCAAGGGATGAGGATCAACGCTGTTTTTGAAGGGGCATTCATTTTTCAAACCGGTTGGATGATTTTATGGGGTTGTCATCTTGAAAGTAATGCCATCAGGTTACTTTTGATTTTGTAGCTGGTCAYGGCCATCAGGGAGTACCTTCGGTGCTGCCGACTGGCAAGAACCCTTTAAAGGAAGGAAGTGAATGGTGGTAACTCTTCATGTGATTATACAGATTTGTAAGTAGATAGGTCCAGCTGTGAAAACTGAAGTTGACCTGGGAAAATAAACCTCTCTGTACATCAGAATCAAAAGCATGGGCAAAAAATTACAAGAGAGAAGGTCTATTTGAGGTGCATCAAGAGGCGAAGGGTAAAAAAATCAGTGGGTTAAAAATCAGCCTCTGACATATGTGGAAAGATGGTGCTTGTCTTGCTATCATTAATAAATATAAAACATGTATTTGAAAAAAATCTGTCCATACTTTGCACATACAATTTTGTTCAGATTTTTTGCAGGACTTGACCCATTAAGGATCTAATTCTTGGCTTATATCCGTTGATTAAAGAACAGCACTAGAAATGAAATTGGCCCAGTGAAACAAATTCTCTTCTCTTATGCAGTCATAAATCAGAAATAACCCTGGGTTTTAGTACACGTGTCAGTGTTCTGGATTTACATTACCATATATCTAAAATCAAAATTTGGCCAGCTATCTAAAATTTGGGAGACTCAGTTTGTGTTGTGAGGTAGCGGTTGGCATAGACCTCCTTTTGCTGAGGTCATCTGGTCTGTCCGCCAACATCTGCGCCTGCAAAAAAATTTCATTATCTTAATATCCACCATTCTTGATGGATGACTTTTGTACCTAACCTTGATTATCTCTGGAGAAAATAGTTAAATACAGTCTTCTGGGATTTGCTACCAAATATTTAAATGTCTTGTTGCCTTGGAAATAGTAAATCTATGTAATGAATTGCAACTAGCAATGAGTCTGAGGTGCATCTTCTGGAACTAACTTTTTGCTAAACTTTATTTGAATTCAGGCACTATTGAAAGATCATGTGAAAGGGCTTGAGGTCAAGGGGGTGCATAACTGGTAGCATTCTGTGTGATCAGTCTTGGAGGTCTCAGTTTAAAAAGCATCATTAACTCAGTGTTGCCTTTCAGTGCCTTTCTAAAATCTTTCATTTTAGACGAGAGGCCTGCGTGCAGAATTTAAGAGGCTTATTCTCTTACACAGAAATAATGCTGCTAAGCTGCTAGAAATCTCAGCAGCTTAATATAAATGTTCAAATAAAAAGTTAGTATTTTAACTGTATAACCTTCAAATATAATTAATAATGAAATCCTAAGCAGGAGCCTAGGGGAAAGCATTTGGATTCTTTCTATTTGTGGAATAGGTGCAGGTCTCTAGTGTGCAGTTGAAAATAGGGACTAAATATGAGCAGATGATTTGGAAATCACTAATGTGTGCTGCTGAACACAGTCATAGTTGGGATATAAAGTAGAACACAGGAGAAAATGAAAACASAGGGACCTGGGCCACCAACGTAATGCTCAGATAAAATACCAGACTTGCGTACTAGGTGGAGGTATTCAGATACAGAGTTTTGTCATTTGACCTGATGATTAAATTATGTTATCCTGCCAGTGCAGGAGGTAGTATGTTATTTTTTTCTTCATTCCCTTACCAGTGCCGCCCAAATTATTATTCTGGAGCATAATTACGGGAAACTAAAATCACAGTAAGAGGGTGTGTCATGACCACCTGTATGATAAGCCTGTTAAGATTTCTAGCACAGCAAGATGCTTTCCAGAAGCACTGCCTCCCAGGGAAAGGACAGGTGGTCAAGAGTTAATCCGAAGGTGGTGGTCATACTCTTAACTCAGAAAAGGCAGAAAGAARCTGTCCAGGTAATCAAGGGCCTTCTCAAGAGCTGCGTGTGTTCTCCAGTGCAATTGGAATACGTTGCTCTTTCTGCGCTTACTCTTTTCAGAACCCGTGTACCACTTTGACGCTTGAAGGATGCATGGGAGGGCTGCCTGTGTTTGCTCCTTGATGTAGTGCTTAAGCTCTGCAGAAGTATTAGCTATAAACAGGAACTACGTGATTATGTGCTGGAATTTTGGCCTCAATAACGAAATAAGCAGAGAGGAAAAAAGTCTGCAGGTACTTCAAACATAAGGGATGTCCACACAGTACTCTTCCAGTGTGTAAGTGGAAAAGGCAGAAGCCCTGAAAGTGACTGGTTATTTCTTTTTATTTTCCAGCTCTTTAAGCAGCTTGCAGCACATGCTGTAGGTTTGATTAAGGTATAAATGAGGGTCAAGTTGGGGCTTGCTACACTGAAATTCTTGGAGTCACGTGATTGGGAAGAAAAAAAAAAAAGATGCGAGTGGAAAATGAAGTTCGGTGTACACAGTAGTTGGCATTTACACATCGCTGTCACACTGTGTGACCTCAGGTATTGCAATTATTTCCTATGTAGGTATCAATTGCCATTTTACTGACAGCTTCTGGAAAAGTGATGGTATTGGCTAATGGAGCAATCATACTACTTGTCAGAGAAGAARAATTTATTTTGAGACTTGTCTTTTATAACAACACCCTGAAATGGTTGATGATGCCTAAAAGGGACAACATAGAAGTCAAACTGTTACTTTTTTCAAACAAGAAGCAGCAAAAATCTCATAAAATGTGGAAAGGACACTGCAGATTCACTCCCAGTCTACTCTTCTAGACCCCCCACCCCCAGCATGGTAGCTACCAGGGCTGCATTTCAATCCTGGGGCCACCTCCTGTGTTGCAGGCCATGTTGTGTTGTACCCTATCCATTCYCTTACGGTGGCTGCATCATCCCTCCTCCACCTCTCAGCAGCAATAACTTTTCGCTGTAGGAGCCGTAGCCTAGGTTTTTGTGACCTTCTGTGGTGGTTGTAGGAGAATCTCTGTTCTATGCTGCCTTCTCCTTGGGAAAAATGATGAGCTGATGGAAATACTCACTTGTCCGTATCCAGCCCATTGCTAACCAATTCATTAATGCTTTCAGATTATGCTGAATCTTTTTCCCACCTCAAGCAATTGCAGAATGTACTAATGAATGACTGTTTAGCAACTTCAGATTGTTTATATAGTCTTCAAGTCCTTTATGTAACCTTTCACACGTGATGGTCATGTCTAAACGTGCCTTGCGCCATTAACACAGTTACTTGTTTTCTGAAGCCAGAAGCTGACTGATTTGAAGTTGCAGAAACTGAAATAAAGTAGAAATCAACTTTTCCCCTTACTTCAGATTCAGAAGAATGTTCTGGACATCTTAAGACATTAGCAGATAAAGATACCAGATATCCCAAATATTAGCAGATTCCTCKAATAACATATTTTAGAGTTTTGTTTGAAATCCTCATTTTCTTTAGCAATGTTTGTTAAACTTGCTATCTCCATAGGGCATACAAATTGTTCATCTTAGCCAAAATCAGATACTAAGTGCTTAATAGAATTGAAATGCAGGTCTAGTCTTCGGACTTTTTTAGCTGTCAATTAAAAGCAGAAGACTTTTTTTTTCTTTTTTTTTTTTTTGGTCAAAGTGGTGCTTCTTGGTGATATGTAGGCTTTCTCCCACCTCAAGACGTTAATGAGAAGACTTCTTGTCATAGGGTTCATTTTTCGTCAGGACTGCTGAAGGTAGTAGAGGAGAAGAATGCACTTCCAGTAGTTTTCAAGAAACAACTAGTTCAGTGAGCACTGAACTTCATGAATCTAGATTTTCTACAGATTAGTGTTACAGTTGATTGACTTGCTGCCTAAGAAGGTGTGACCTCTCACTGAGGTATTTTCTGGTTTTTGAGATGTTTATAAATCCAGTTCTGTGGTGCTTAAGGTATGAACTTGTACTGTTGGTTCTCTCTGTGAGGAATAACTAGTGTCTCTCTCTACCCCTGCCTTTTTTCATGAAGCTTGTAGGAATCAGCTTTTTTTTTTATTCAGGGTTATACCCATCTAGCAACTTTGGTTGAAATTGGTAAAATAAAAGAGTATTAGGGAGAGGATGTGTCCAGACAGCACAATTTTAGCCTTAAGGAGACCAAGAGAAAAAGCTGGTATCCAGAGATAGGATATCCTTATTTATTCCCGGTTTAACCAATGATTTGCTCTATGACCTTTGGCAAACCACTTGTCTCTTTATGCAGTAAGAAAATATCGATTGATTGAATTGATCTCCACATGGGATGAGGGCTGTTTTCAGATTCCTGACTGAGGATCTCGGGGTTCTTTATTGCCAAATACTGAGAAGGTGGAAGGTAATGGTAAACAGGCTGTCAGTTTTTTCTTAAGATATGCTGACATATGTCTTGATAATGATTCATACTGAAAGGTTTGAGCAGCTTCTGCTGATTGAATAATGCAGGTGAAAATGTTTCTCTGAATTGAGGACAGTTTGGGTATGGACTGTGCAGCCTGAAGAAAGGAGACCTAAGAGCATTTATGGGTTTGAGAGGTTTACCTGAACGTTAGCTTATTGTTAATAAAAAGATCTCCCAGAAATTAGGAGAGATTTGTTTAACTCTTCATGTACTATCTATGATTTATTGCCAATTGAAACTTGCCATAAGAGAAACAGACTACGTAAGTTTACTTGCTTGRCGTTTTTTTGGTCATACACTGGCAAATCTGTGAAAAGATCAAGGCTTCTTTTTCATTCCTTTGACCTGTCTGTAACGTATRCTAGAGCCAGTCCCCCCTTCTTTTCTTATTTGATCGTGTGATGTGACGTGTGAGCCGTGCAGTGGGAAGCTGGGTGTCAGCATCAGTTACAACGAATGAGTGTTTGGAAGACTGGTAAGTCAGGCCAGCTTAACCCTTAAAAGCAAATCTTTACTAGACTGGCATTCATTAACAATACATATAGCCAGTAGTTCTTAATCATTACTAGTTATTATCACTGCATATTCAAACAATTGGTTCTTAATAGTCCTGTTCTACCTTAGCTGCAAGTGTACAATACCACAGAGCGCTGATGCCTTGTGGTTGTCCTACAGTTCCAGGTGGTCTTAGTCACCAAGGTTGAGGTTATCAGTCAAGAACTCTTTCATAAGAGAAGTGACTTCTTTATTCCCCATTTTTTCATTTGCTCTTCTTTGAGGTTTTTATGCTTCTAATCCCTCTTCGCCCTCACCAAAAGGGGGGTAATCTCCCCTACTCCCAACATTATCTTATTTTTAAGAAAAACACTTGCTCTATTTCTACCAGACATTTTTCCAACTTAATCTTCAGGATTGTTCTGGTTCCAGCAGATACCTTTCCTGCCTGTTCTGTGTCCTTTTTCTTATCCTGCAGATTTTAGTACTTCTCACATGTTTTCCGGTACCCCTTTTCTGCAGCAATAATACAASTATCCATTTGCCCCTTTGTGATTATATGTTACTTACATACTGGTGCTTAGCTGTATTGCAAAATATTTATGCATTTTGTCCACTTATGCTGTTACTGTTACGGTCCTAGAAAATATCATATACTCATGTCAGTGACSGATTGCAGTGTACTTATTTTTCGGTTCAAGGCAAGCAAATATCACTTATATCCAGCCTAACATACTTCTGCTTTAGGTGTGCAACARCCTCTGCCTTGGCTACACCATGGGTTTTCCAAAAGAAGGAACTTTCTGCTTGGGTCAAGCTCTTTCACAGAATTTGTTTGATTTCTCTCCGGTGGTGTGGGAATTTTCTACGATGCTCCTTAGGTTGGAAGGATAGTGAGAATAACAGGTACAGCTTGGCATAGAAGATGGCTTATTGTTCCTGGCTTTTAGTTGGCTATTGTGTGACCTCCAAGAGCCCAAGATGGTTCTGATTAACTGAGTTTGTTATCCCTGTGGTCCTTGAACTTCGATTACTTTGCATGCACAGAGTTTGAGCTGTCTGTCAGGTATGAAGCTGACCATTTGATAAGTCATAAATTTCACATTTCTTGATTGTGTAATGAAGCGGTTGGTGTTTTCAGAATTTGTTATAGCACTTCATAAAAGGGAGAGGGTGTTTTGTGTTGGTTTTKGGGTTTTTKGGGGTTTTTTTGTTCTGTGGTATGGAAAGTTRAGATGAAGCTGCTTCCTCTACAGGGGTCTGTGACGCTACCAAATTTTCCATAGTTACTACTGCCACATATGGTTTTCTGTACTCTCTGGTCTCCGAGTCTTTTTGTCTATTCTATGGGGAGTCTTCAGTGAATATCAGCCAGCAGGCATAATGCAAGAAATCTCAGGGGTCATCAGTCAGAAGTTACGTTAGACTATGCCGAATTATATTTAATGCATTTTTTTCGATTCGGGACCTTGCTTTGTTTTTACCAACAGTTATTAACAGAGGGCCAACTTGTCYCAGTTGTCAAAAGATGATGGGAAACTGTGTGTGACAAAGACCACCTTAGGATGTCTCTACAAATGATGTGTGAAGTCTTGAGCTATGTAGCCCTTATCTATAGTGGAGAAAAATAGCAGGCCGCTTCTGGGCATCTCTGTAGACAGGGCCAGAGGGGGTGGTGGTGTAACAGATGAGTTCATCACTATGTGATTCCTGTGGTATTCCTTACACAGCGTCAGTGTAGCATGACGCCTTTCTTAAATACAGAATGAAGTGCTGACTATGAAGAGGTGGTCAAAAACTCCAGGTGTTCTAGTTTGGAAGGGAGGATCCTAGACCTTCTCTGATGTCCTTGCGTAGTTACTTTGTTTACGCCAAGCAGAAAGGACTGCTGTTTGGTTCTCAATGTACAACTCGTTTGGCATGACATGGCATGACATTATGAAGAACAATGGTACTTGGTTGCAAGAAGGGATCTGCAATGATGATTCACTTCATCATTTTATTGCTTTACTTCACCCTTGGCTCTAACTATGCGGTGTATTGTTTTAGCCTTTAAGCTTCCACTAATGGCATTGATACTCTAGGGTGAGTGATACTAACAGAGTTATCTGTAGGAGTTCCACTGGCAATAGCACTCGTTTAATTCTTCTTGGATAGATAGAAGCTCAGTTTTGGATCTTTGCACTTTAATCTCCTTTTGAGAGAGTTCAGTATGATCAGAAARGAAGGAACAGATTATTGTTCTCCTCAAAATTCTTGTCCAGTCTGGCTTATCTGTCAGTGTCTCTTTCCTTCAGTAATGACAATGACAGAAATTATTTTTCTTTACTTTACTAGAGGACTTCTTGAAATCCTTAGATGAGATTACACACAGTTTCAATTCTATATTGAAAGTTCTGTTGGTTCTTTTAGCAAGATAACGTATTTTTCAATTTTAATTATTTTCCATTAATTTTTTCCATTAATTATTTTTATATAAAAGTTATATAAAAACTTTTTCCATTAAATATTTTAATATTAAATATAATCATCCAATATTCTGCACCCGCCAACCCAGAAGTTGTCCACCATACCTTTCAAGAAAATAGCATTGTACCATTCAAAGTGCAAAGGGAAGGTACAACAGAAAAATAAGGAATCCAATAAAAAAGAAAACAAAAAAGTAGTTTTTAGTAAAGGAAACTATGACAGCATTGTACTTATGACCTGAACTGTGTGAATTTTAAGTTGTCTTTTATAAGCCATATCTGATAAAATGAGAACGTGAAATTTGCCTAAAACGTGACAAAATTTGGGATTGGTACAAGTCATGTCCCTCAGAGATGCATACAAGGTTATGAAAAGAAAAGAATGCCTGCATTTCTTCTATAGATGTATATACATCTATGTGTGTATAAACAAAAAACTTTCAAAGCAAAAGTGCAGAAGTTTCTTTTCACTCTCCTTCCTCCCCCATCCCTACTGTACTTAGTCCTTTCAGCCTCTTTTTTACAGAAAACAAAAAAATGCACAGATTTCAATTTTTGGGGTTGCAAACTATCTTTAAAGATCCCTTCCACTAATATTTCTGGCTTCTGGCTTTCAAACAATTGCCATTTTACCTAAAAGGGCAACGTGTTTACAGATTGTATGTGAAATCACTTTTGCGAGTAATGTTTCCTGAACATCTCTATTTTTAGCATGGTGATAGCTCAAAGCTAAGAACCCTTCCTGATTGGAACTGTACTTGTGGGAACTTAAAGATAGGGTTCTTGATTTTTTTCCTGATATGGACACATCTTAACGTGGGAGGCATCTTAGGAAATCTGAGACAATCCTCCTCTTATTCATAGCTTCTCTCCCCTCCAGGTTGGAATTGTGTAGTTTTCTATTTGAGAACTGTGGTTGCTTCCAGTGCAAAGTTAAATGTTGCATGTATTTTTAGCTGTCCTTTTTTTTATTTTATTTTTTTTCTTAAGTGCAGTTTAGCAACTGGGAATAAGGTGAGCCAGAGCAATGTGACTAACGAGTTTTCTGCAGGCCATCAGCAAGAGCATCACCAGTGGTATGTGGACTGTCACGCTGCTTTAAGAGAAATAGTGGTAGTGCATGACTCTTCAGAAGTCCTACAAATAAACACTGGCCTGGAAGGTTTCGTTAGCATTTTAAGAACAATGAGGGAACACAGATTTAATAGGCTAATATGTTTAAGTGGCCTTGGTACCATCTTACTTAACACAGTGGGATTTTCTGCAGCCTGCAGAGGTAGGAAATAGTTCTGTACACATTAACTGTGTAGGACTTCCTTCTTTTGGCCTTAATGTGGCTTAGAACAAAGAAGAAACAACTTTTCTCCTGTAATTCACCAGTGGAAGAAGCAATCTTAAATACATTAGAGAGATCTTTATTTGTCTCTGTGAACATCAGGGCCCTGCTGTACTGGTTATTTTTTATTAATGTAGACTTCCAGTCAATGAGGACAGAAAGGAGATCGCTGACTACGTGAAATTCTGGGCTGGTTTGAGTTATAGGTCAGGAGATGGAAAGTTCCTCTTTTGCCCAAATATGAGGTTCAGTCACAGTTAGGAAATATAAAGCCATTAATGTCGTAGGGCATTGTTAAAGAGTAAAAACTTAAGCTAAAAGAGAGAAATGAATGAGGGAGAGTCTTGCGTCAGGTGGTTACAGCAGAGGATCTGGCGGCTGGACATTGGAGTTCTGCTCCAGCATCTCCAKATCTGCTGGGGCAATAACGTAGCTGCTGTTGGCATCACTGTATCTCTTCATGGAAAAGAAAGCACGTTTCTAAATAATTTTGAGATTCAAGGAGGAAAGGCTGAATATGTTTGGGAATTTCTGTCCAGGTACTGTACTAACTGGTTATAGGGACATTTGACTACATGTAATTGAAAGCAAACCTACATTCAGTTGACATTAAATAATACAGTATTTTATGTAGTAGGCTTTATTAGTACACACAGATGCATAATGAGAATTTATAGGTGTATATAACTCCTAGAATCTCGTACTTTTTCCTGTAAACTGTTGCCCTAAAGTTTGGCTTCTTATCATATTTCTTTTTCTGCTCACATACATTAGCAACAATCTTAGTGGAATAGTTGGTGTTTTGTTTCCTGGAAGGCTTAATGTATTTTGAAAATACCTTTACTGTGGAAGATGCAGGTTGAAATTTTGTTCTTTATGCATTGCGAAGTGTTGGGGGGGCGGAAAATGAGATGGTGCTGGCCTGCATTATTTCAAAAAGCGTTCCTCAGCGTATGAAAAGAAACTAAGCAGCTTCTCCATGATAGACCCACTTCCTTTGTATAGTATTTGTAGAGAACATACTTCAAGAGTGCAGAGCTCTTTCTGGGGGAGGTGCAGAGGAGGGAAGGAGGAGGGTTTTAAATCTTCCATGCAAATTACAGGCAGGTTCATCTTTGGTAAATGTAGATGCATCTTAGTTATGATGACAAAAAGCCTTGAAGGATCTCTGCTTTTAATTCCATCAAGGTATATTGAAGAAATAAAAAGTTTAGTTATATAATATGTAAATGATCCTTTTTTAATTTGTGAATATTATTTTCACTGTCTTAGCAATTGGGCCTGAAATATTTTTCTGGGCTTAGTGGCAACACAAAGGCATTAGATCAAGAGCGTTCCAAGATTCAGATTGGCTGGTATTTGCTTATATCACCATGACTGAATGTTACCAGTTTTAAAATGCTTTTTTGTTGTTCAGGAAATTATAAAACAGCTTTGATTTCAAACATGAAACTTGGCAAGTGACTGGTCCATAATGTGTTCTAATCACTTCTGGTATTTTGGAAAAGACTTGAAAAAGATTGAAGTTGTTATTTTATTAGAAATCTAGTTACCAGTTGCATATCTGAACTTTTCTTCTTTACCTGGAACATGATTAGCATATGGTCTTATAGTCCTTTCCCCGATATTAGTGTTAGCGTGGTGGAACTTAATTTTGTATTTTGCTATCYGCAGTTTTTTGTTAGAATTTTCTTACTGTTAAAAAATTACATACCAGTTTCAATTCTGTAGTGTGGTTGACCACCAGGGGGGTGCATTTGATCTCATCTGTTTTGTTTAAACATAGATTATGGAACAGGTTGAATACCCAACCTTACTTTTCTAATAATAATAATATTTTTATTGCCTATGTAGGGGTGCTTTGGTTTTTGTAGTGCAAATGGAGCCAGAGTAAATTTTAGTCTTGGCACGTTGAATAATTCAATCATTGCAGAAGCCCTACTAGCCTGAGCTCATACCTAGTGTGTACTCTTCATCTTACGTATTTGAAGCGGAGATAAATATTGCATAGATTTAAGTGTGTACACGCTATAGCTCAAGGTCCCTGGAATAACTACAAACATAATTTGTATTGGACCAGGCCGCAGGATGCTGAGGTCTCTGAATCCAGTCCTGCAACATATTTAGATATACTTTGCCTCCAGCAAAAGTAGCCATTCTTTTAAAAAATCCATTTTAAACTTATCTAGTAATTATGCTGTTGCTTTATTAGCTAGATTTTGCAGGATGTGGCTGGCAGCATAAAAACCTTTTTGTTGTTTTTACTAATATTAAAAGTAAATGGAAGATTTTTTTCTTCTTTTTTTTCCTAAATATTATTTCCTGTTCTGACAGAGTGATCAGTTCGAGTCATTGCTGATATATTCTCTTTTTCTGTATTGTTTCCAGGAGGAAAAAAAAACCCACAACAATAGAGCTTTGCCAGATCATAATGCAGGAACTGAACTTCCCTGAACTTTTGTATAGTTCCAGCCAGCTTGGTCTGAATTTCACTTCTTGTAGGATGATGTCTAATTAAACAAGAATTATATATATGGACTTTACTGGGAAATATTTGAGAGCTCACACTGGTGTTACATTAAAAGTTTAAGCAGCGGATTTACAATACAGTCCAAAGGTCTCAAAGTCCTCTGGTATTAAATTTCCAAAGATTTCTGAGATGAATGAAATTGGGGGGGTTTGGTAGCATTGTCCCTGTAATATTGAATCTCAATAGCCYGTACAATAAGATATTGTTCAGTATCCTCCTTGGGCCTTGAGCTTAATATGGCAGTTACATAAACTGAAATAATGTGAAACTTCTGGGCATGGTTTGTGCATGTTACTGTGCAAGATGAAGCTGGTTTTGAACTTCAGGTTAATGGCCTACTGGCAAAAGAATAAATAATGTGCCTAAGTGAAAGTGTGCATTGATTCGTGCTTCTTCATGTGGTGGGATAAACTCAGTCCATGCATTATCCGTAAGAGTCCTGATACCACTTGAGGTGCACCTGCTTATATGAAGTCCAAACTTAGCCTATAGTCCTAACTTCACTTTCTGTTGTCTATATTTTCTGTTAAAAGGTAGCATGTCCCTTCTTACACATCAAAATCCCAAGTTCCTCCCAAGGTCCTTRGTAGGCCTGTAGAGGTAAGTTCCAAAGCAAGTGGGCAGAAGGCSCTTTTAAAAACTACTTTACATGGATAAAAGTAGGTGGCTGCTTAGGGCAGCAAAACCGTGATGAACCTCCTGTCCATCTGTGTTCCAGGGCTCCAGAAGCCACATTTGCTGTTGCTGCTCTGGAGAGCTGCAGGGGGTATTGCCACCCCTCCTTCTTTCCACTCCTCTGGCATCAAGTAGAACTACAAATTCATGCCTCTCTGCTGACGCCACTTGCCTCCTTGTCTTTTTCTCCTGTGAGAGGAGCGTCACATCTYCATCCTAATACCTTCTCTCTGTGCAGCAAAGGATGGGGAATGGAAGCTCTGCGTGTGAACAAGGGAAGGTGGATTCTCACAGTGCAGGCRGAGGGAAGGAGGTCCTTGTCAGGGAGATGGGGTTAGGCTGCTGCGTGAGGGTAGAAAGAGTATTGTACGTCCTGGCAGATCAGAGGTCCCAAAAACATAGATGACAGATCTCAAAAAGGAGCTGGGTTACTAGTCTCCCGATGTCAGTTTGCAAGGCAATGGACCATTAGCGATAAGTCAAGAGTAAGAGCTGTGACAACTTTCCGAAGTTTCTTACAGTTGAAAACCTGCAGCCTTTACTCGCTTGTTCAGTTTGCTTTTGCTCTCTCAAGAAAGAGGGCAATAAAAGTTATTTTCTCCTTCTTCTTGGAACAGCACAAGTAAGCTGAGGCTGTGGTGCTGGGGGTGTGTTCTCCGTACAAGGAAAAGGAAAGTTCCAGCATTAGTAAGAGAGGAAGAGGCAAGATATAGTGAACTTCATGTCTTGCTGATATTGCTGAGTTTATCCTGGAAATATTCAACTACCATGTTTAATTGCTCAACACTTAGGGATATTTAAAATTCAAAATAAAGCTTATCACTTTGATCTTCTCTACGATATGTCCCATGAAATGTATGCGCATCGCCATGTGGTTTTTCATTTCACCTCAGTATATTGCCTTTCATCCAAGATCTTGCCCTTTCATAGATAAGGGTCAGACTGAACTTCTTCGGGGCAGATCTGGAGGGAAGTGGAGAGGGAGTAGCCATTAACCTGCGAGTATTATATGTACAGTGTCTCTGTGGGGGTAACTCAATGTCATCTCCTGCCATCATTCACTGTGCAGGGCAGTGGAAATTCAGGACTACTACAGAAGGAGGACCCTGTTTCCAGAGAAGAATTTAAGGATGTTATATGTGATTACTTTAAACTTTAAAAACTTAATCATTAGAACTAATATCCTTACTCTAAGAAAAGAAGCCGGATGATCTTCCCTGACCACAGTGGCTGCAATTTTTATTTTAGTTTGCGTTGCAAGGGAGCCAGTTTCACAACTAGACCATATTGGTGCAGAGTAACGTGATGAAGTCATATAGTCACACAGTGAAAACCTTGTATTTCTGAGTTCAAAACAGAATTCTGTATCAGTATTTGATAACATTTTTTACATTTTAAGATATATTAAATACCACACTGTTGTGGCTCATGCACATCTCCATTATTTGGATCTTACAGTTTTGATTCCTTTCGCATTTGATACATTTCTTATTTCTGAATCATCAGGTTTGGATGCTGTCAACATTTACATTCTTTTTCTCATCCTTAATGAACCTGTTTAATGATAATAGTCCTAGCACCTATTGCTCGGCATCGGGGTAGATTCTTCTTTCTATTCTTATCTAATACCATTGATTAATAACTCATTGCTTCCTATCTGTCAGACAGTTTTTATCCACTTTATTGTATTATTATCCAGACTATAATTCTCTAGTCTCTCTATGAGCTTCCTGTGTGGTACTGTGTCAAAGGCCTTGCTAAAATCCAAACAAATTATATCCGCCACATTTCCTTTATCCGCCCAGTTTGTCACTGCACTGAAATACCCATCACAATGAAACATTTATTGATGTAAGTTTCTGTGTTAAACCAGAATAAATGTGAAGGTTCTGCTGTGATTATATGATAGAGCCTGCTTCTTAACAGGTATTATCATTTTATGCACTAAAGATAATTTGAGCCATGGGAGATGATACCATTCAACAGGAGTGGTGAGGCTGTGAAGATCAAAGCATTACGAACCTTGAAAAGAAGTGGGAGAAACTTATATACTACAATAACTTGTAAAGGGCATAAGCGAAGTCCTCAAGCTGTATTCCAAGAGATGCTCAGAGAATATCAGCTTCAGGGCTGCTTCACAAAAAAACTGTATCTTTAGAGAAAGAATTGTTTGGGCAAGGCCTCGTTAAAGCTGCATGCTGTCACTGTTCCTGTTCCTTGGGAACATAAACAGGATCTAGGGACAGCTTGTGCAAGAAAACAGTTGGAATAGGGAATATCATGGTTTTCAGCAGCCAACTTGATTACCATCATCAGCCCCGCGTAGGAGGAAAGCTTCAAGAGGTATTTAGAAGGATGCTGGGTCCCACCTGGCTATAGCAGAACTACCAGTTAAACTGCACTTTAGGAGTCCAGGTCAGGTCTTAAGTGCAGTTATAAAGAGACTAACTCTTCAGTGGGTTGAGAAGTTCAGCTCCTAATGTGCTTTCACAGCTGAGCTTCTCAAGTGCTTGTTGCTTACTCTGTTAGCAGTAGGAATAAATGAGAGGGGTGGACTGTGCTATTAAGGGTTCCAACACGTTTAATGGGTGTGAGGGCCCTTGTGGTCAAACTGCATCCAGCACCTTTTTCGGAGTGACCGTTAGGGTTGATTGTGCATCGCAGCTTTGATTAGGTTGAGTGTCTCTAACTTTCTGAAACCTGAATTTCAAGGAGTGTTAGTCTTTGCCCAAAGGCAGTATTTTTCATACTTGAATGAAAATAGTTCAAACACTATTGTGGGGGGCGGGGTGTGAGAAAAGTAGCCAAAAATACACCTTTTTCCTGATCAAAATGCTTTTCTAGCTGAAACAGCCATGGTTTGGAAATTAAAATTTGTAATGGATACAGTCTTCACTGGCAAAGTAGACTCAAAAGATGAATGCCATGAAGAAGACGAAATCTCTGTGGACACACAGCTTTGCAGTGAACTAGTAACAGATGGAGATTTACCATCTTGACACAGAAACCTTCGGTCTCCTCTTGGCCGTTACTGCAGTGGCAGGAACCCTCTATCCCAGCACAATGCTGTAGATTGTCTTCTGCTTCCTGTTCTACTGAATCACCAAAAAAACAGGTTTCTCCCATCTGCAGCTCTGTGACCCTGGTTTGAGCCACAGTCCTAGGATTAGGAAGAAGCCCAGTTCAGAGCTGCTATACCATGCAAATGGCCATGAGTTCAAAGACAGAACTGGAAATGACCAAAACTCCTATGTACTTTTAAAAGTGTACAAAGGGCTCCAATTCAGGAAAACATTCCTTTTTGGGAGGATTCTTTAAGCACAGGCATTACTTTTTTTTTTTTTTTTTTYTTTTTTATTCTATCCCCTCAAGACAAGAGAATGGTGGCACAAAATAAACCTGTTTATAGAGAACTAGTACCAGCTAAAGTGCATTCACCTTAAAAAAGCAGTAGTGTAATGCTATATCTATGTTAATAAGATTTGTTCTTTTGCATTACTGATGAGCATTGTGCTGGTGTATCTATACTGCTTCGAATTTCCAAGTTTGCTTATTTTTTGTTAGATGAGGAGCCTGTGCAGCATCGACCTCCCTCTCTGATTTCTTTGACACAATTACTCCATGGCCCTACTTGTGTTTTTAAACCTAAAATGCCAGAAAGTAATCTGGGCCATATCCTAAGTCATTATTTGGATTCTGAAGTTGGAATGAGACCTCTTGACTGGCCCCTGAGCTTATTGCAAAATTCTCTTGAAAGTAATGGGCTTGATTTTTTTTCTTGGTGTTTCCACCCCCCGCCCCCCCTCCCCCCCGGGTTGTTGAAGAAAGCTTTCTTAATATAATAAATGAGGTTTTTCCTGAATAAGGACATCAGTATTTTACTTTCTGTGAGTACTTACTTGTGGCAGTTGCTTCATCATTGATTTGCAATTCCAGAAGTGAGAGCAATGGTATGAGCAAGTACTTTGAAAAAGATCAATTGACTGATGATGTAAATTCTATGTAGAAAATTCAAAAGATATCAATACGTGTTTTGCTATATTCTCACCTAGCCTTCCCTCTCCCCATAACTAATCACCTATATATGATCCTCATTGACCTGCTCCAGCTGACTCCCCGTATTCAAGGAAAATCAAACGGTTACAGATACAGAACTTCCTTATTGCTGAGGGGTTGCAGAAGGCTGACATCTGAAATCTTTTCCGATAACAAATGATACTTTTTTTTCTTCTCTTTAATTTTTAGATGGAATGAATGTGGGTCTTATGAAAGTGGAGGGCTAGACTATAAACATGAGTCAGGCACAGTAGAGTCAGGTGCCATACAAGTCGTGGAATACTGCTAATGAACTTCGGTCGTTGTACAGTCAATAGCTTTGCTCTCACAGTTTTCAGGCTCTGCATAAACTTTACGGCAAGCAAGAATCATGAGAAAGCAAAGTGAAGTATGTTTACCTTCTGATATTTGTTTTCAAAGTCTTTACRGAGAGCTAACACTTGCTCTCCTGTTAACACTCTATTAACGTACCTCATTCCTGACCTGCCATACTTGTCATTCTTGCAATTCCAGCTCTTGGGCCTCTCTCAAGCAGAAGTTCACCGGCTGTTCTTGAGCCGCGTCCCTTGCTTTTCGCAAGGGGATTAGGGCACTCCTTTCAGACAGCGGTCTCCGGCCCCGCAGTGCCAAGCACGCTCTCCCGTGCACAGGAACGCGGCCTCCATTTCTACCTCTCGCTCGTACATACCTGTCTAAATCATTTCATCTCGAGGTCCCAGGTTTCTGAGTTTGTAAAATGAAAGAGATTACTAAAGTGGCAACGACTGGTATTCTGAGTTTAATGAGGTTTTCTGTAGGCTTTGCTTTGGGTTTAACTCCAGCCTGTAGCTAAAATAGCTCTTTAAGATGCTCTGTCTGTGTGTGTTGTATGTCAGGTGTTCTGTTAACTACGGTTATTTAATTGAAGTTTTTCAAGATGGCGGCGCACGCGCTCCCACAGCGAGCTGTTCCCGAGGCTCCATCCCTTCTAATGGGCGGGCCGTCGGTGTGCGGGTCAGGCCTGCCTTGAGGAGAAGGGCCGCTCTATCTGCAGGCACYGTGCCCCGCTGCTGAACGCGCAGGGTAACGCCGGGGGTTGCACGTCCTTCTTTTCCTTTCCAGTCGGAAGAATGTGCGCGGAACAGGGAGAGCTTCAGGTTAAAAGTACTAGGAAAATACACCGAAGGGCSGTTGTCAGGATGGTGCCCAGCGTGGGGAGGGGGTGCTGTACCTTTGTGCTTTGGTAGGAGAGGGCTAAATGCTTCCTCCTTCTCTACAAGAAAATGGGTGTTTTGGACAAAATTCGCTGCGTTGAAGTCCATGCACCAATTTATTCCTATTTAGGTCATCAGAATAGGGCTTCAGTGGTGCAGCCTGTATGCTGGCTTTCTATACAGGGATACATTTCACCCTCAGTGAATGCTCTTTGTTTTCTCAGTTGAGGTCAGTTTTTCATTGCATTCATTAAAAGAAACAGCTTTGGATTGCAAATCCTACTGCCCCTCTCCTTCCCTGCCAGCAAGCCAGCATTACAGTCCTGAAGATGTTAGAAAAGGGGTAAATTGGGAAGGGGAAGGAAGGGAAAGAAATGGAAGTTCCGAGGCTGAAGCTGTTATCACTTAACTGACAGTTGTACTGTTGCCTACTTCTGATGGACTTAAGATTTTTTTTTTTTTTTTTTTTTTGCCTGGGTTTCTCCACATGTTCCTCTGTCTATCTTACTAGATGCCAGTCAGGAGAAAGAAGGATAGTTATTTGATGTAAAGATTGTCTAAGGGACGAGGAACATGTTTCTCAAATGATTCCTTCAAGAAAAATGTAATCCAAGCCTATAGAGGTTACCCTGTGGCAGCATCGTCCTAGCGTCCCTGTCTGGGGGCTCTTGTTCCTTCATGTGAATGCTCAAGAATTGGTTCTGCACAAGATCTGGTAATTCTTGCTGTGCTGTCCCCTTCCATGCTCTCTGCTTCGCCTCCTGCTTTTTAATACGTCTGATCTTGACAGAGTGGAAAAGTTAAACCTAAAAATAAGTTCCTGAGCTCATTCCCGTTTGTGGTATACATGTGTGTATGAACATGTTTGTGTGACAGTGTATCATCTGATCCAGTGCATTTCTTTTTGAACATCTCTGGGGACAGATTGKGAAGGCTCATATAACACTGAAGTCTGAATAACTGGGTTTTTACTCATGGGAGAACAAAGAAAAAATTTCACTTAAGAATTGCCCCCAGCCTGTGGGACATTCAAAATCAGTATTAGATTCGCATCCAGGATTTATTTGCAGATCTCTGTCAGTATACTGCTGGTGAAGAGAATAGCTTTGGCTTTGAATGGGGTAAATTAGGCAAGTTCTGCTGTCACCTTTTAAAAATAAAATTTAATCAAGATTTGATTTATTCCTTTAATGAATCATTGGTACATTGTATATGTCTGTGTATATTGCTGTATGGTTTGTTATTATGAGGCCAAATCCTGACAACTTATTGCAAAGTGGTTTAATTTATTATTAATATTTTTTGTTTTTCTCATTTCTCCTGGTTTTGGAGCCTTTATAATTAGTTATAATTAAAACCACAGGTTTTAAACTCCAGTCTAACATTTAAACTCATATTTATGGTGCAACCCCTGGAGTTTTATTGTCATTCCAACTGCATTTTGGAAAAAAAAATATATTTTTTTTTTGCATCTGTTCAAATGCTATGTCTGCAGCTACCACTTCTTAATCATCTGTTTTGCACAGTAAACCGACATTTATTTTACACTATAAGAAACCCTGCAGTTCTATAGGGTAGCTATTTCGTATCCCTTTACAAAAGGGTGCAAGGGACCCTTTGCCTTKTACACTTTAAAAACAGCTTTCCTCTTTTTGAACTTGTCTGTCTTTCTCTGCTCCTCCATGCAACAGTCTGAAAGTGCTACATGCTGTAGAACGAATTTAAAAAAAATGTTGTTGGCTGGCATTATGTAAAACCATATTTTCCCTTTTGGTGCGTATGTTCTGGTCCTAGCAATGTCCTTGTTTTGCTGAATTTAACATTTTTCTCCTCACAGTCGTTGGTATGTGATGGTGTTTTTCTGTCGTCTTTAATTGTGATGCTTATTTTTTTTTAATTGGTATAAGGTTGATTGTTAAAATTAAGTGGCAGAAGGCTTCTTTCCAAGTTATTCAGAGATCTTTTGCTGAAGAAATATATTTTGCTACTCTCAATTGCCTTCTTCTCCTTCTTCTTTCATTGCACACTACTCCGGGAAGAGCTTCTTTTAACAAAAAAAAAAAAGGCTACGCTTGACTGATAATGCATTGCTTTGGATGGTGAAACATTATGAAAGTTTAATTTTTAATTAAATCTGAAATACCAATTATAACTGAAAGAGATTTTAACCTGTTTCTTTTCAGACTGCCTGAAGTTACATTGTAGATGCTGAAATCACTGCACCTTAAAAACAAAAAGATTAAGCTGCACTGCATTCCTGTAAGTAAAAGCTTTTCCGGTACCTTTTGTCCGTATTTTTCCTCTATATGCATCCAAAGTGTTAGCACAGTAGCTGGTCTTGGATAAAGGTCAGAGTCCCCTTGAATGGGATTTAGAAGTTCAAAGGATGTTTTATTTAAAAATTAAAACTGAACTTACATCTTGCAGATCTTTAATTTCGGACCCCTGAATAGATCATTCTTTCCTGCTTTGTTTTGAATATTATTAGGAATAGCGTGCATCTCTCTGTCTGTTGACTTACAGTTCCTGTCGCTTTGTCAGTGAGGATTTCTGCACTTTGGTGCAGAGGTAACAGAAAGTAGCAGAAGATTCCTTATAGCATAAAATACAGTTTATTCTCTTTTTGTGATGTGGTATCAAATTTTTCTCCTTTATACAAGAAAAAAACGAGCAACTTTCTGATGACATCACAGGGGGCTTCAGCTGCTTTAGGGTGTAGACGAAGGCAGAAATGCCTAATTCAACTGTGCTGTGACATAACAAAACAGTCAAAATAACGTCTTACATCTCTCAGCAAGAAAGGAGTCTCTTTCTAAGAGCATAGTTATTCCATAAATGCAAGTCAGATTGTACATCAGTCTGATGTAGCCTTATTTAGAAGCTGTTTATTGAATGTATTTGGGACAATAATTAAGATTTGGAACTTCAGTGGCTGAACAACAGGCACGCAAAAGAGGATTGAAAAATACAGTAGATTCAGATACTCTGAATTTAATGAAATAACATATGAATAAAAATCCAGGAGCTTGTAGATAGTAGGAAAAAAATTGATTTTAGTTGGACAGTACAAAGCTGTGGAATATTACAAAGCAAAGTCAGTTTGTTTTCTTGTGCAGTCTGTAATGAAATCCAGAGCCTTCTTCCAAAGTGGTACTTTTGTACTTCAGTGTTAAAATATTTTAACTATTACATGGGATTTTTCCTTCCTTCCCCCCTCTCCCCTCCTTTTTTTTTTTTTTTTTTTAAATTGTATTTTAATGATTTATTTCAAACTAGCTGAAGGGTACAGTACACTGTGGGCAGCTAATGCATGCCCCTTCCAGCGTGGAGCGCCAAGCATGACTCAGGCAGGCAGATTGTGCCATTCTGGCTCTACTCCATTGTGTTTTTACATTACTGGCAAGGGCCATGCCATTGTGTTGTTTAAATATTGTGTATTAACTGCAGGCTGTGGCCAGTGAATAGTATTTAACATTTTCTGCTCATCATTCCTGAATATGAGCAGCTTCCCTGGCTACCAGAGGTTAACCTTGCAATTACACTGGTGAGCCGAGTTGAAAACACTCGTGGATTTGCTGAGCCCAGCAGCAATTTAAAGGGAGGTGTTGGAGGAAAAGTCGGGGAACACTTCTGAATCTGTGAGTACAGAATTTCAAAGTTGTTTTGCAGTTTTGTGTGAACAACCAGGAGCATTTTTGTTGGAAAGTAGAAGTAATTCTCTTTCCAAAATGCAGCAGCGGAGTGAGGAGTGAATTGTGGCAAGTTCTTTGAATCCTTAGGCTCCAGATGGTCAGTAAGTCCTGCATGGACAGCCCTAAGGCAAAATACCAGGTAGCGATATATGGGCCTGATGATTGGTGCTGGCTGGAATGAGCTTTTTTTAGTTATATGAGACTCTAGGTTTTGGACGGGAAATAAATACACAAGTGTAAAACTTGTGTATAGGAAATTTTTTTTTTTTTTTTTTTTTATCAAGGGTGGCAAGCACGTCAAGGCAGAGACTTTGAGCAGCTTGCTCAAGGTCAGAGTAAATCAGTGGTCAAACTGGGAATGGAGTGTGGGGTCACGACTCCCAAGTCTGTTCTGTTCTGCCCAGTTCTTTCCATTCCATGAAGTAACGGTCCAAGTTTCTAATCTTTGAGTTTCTTGTGTCATTTGCTTTTTCCAAAAAAAAACCAACCCACCCCATCTGTAAACTTCTAGCTGCTCCTAAGTTTTGTAGCCTTGGCATACAGCCTGTCTCTGGAATACAGAAGCACAAGGTGGGGGAACTTTTACCTATGCACCTGTGTGCTGTAAAATGAGGATGTGATTCTTGCTATACCTTGTGTCCATGTAATCAGTAACTTGGCACAATAAAAATGGGGGCACCTTCTTTATAGGAAGTATGCTTTAAGGATTTCTTTTGTTTCCTATGTATGTTCAGGTGTCTCTAATTGTAAGATCTTCAATAAAGTGAACTTCCCAGTTTGGCTTTCCTGTATTAACCTGACAACAGGAAGAAGAAAAGGCAAGCCATGCTCTGGTAGTTTTCTGGTTTTTTTGAACTGGATTTCTTTAATTGAAGAATGGAAAACTTGCTTTAGGGTGGGGAGGTCCCTAAAGCAACTGATTAATATAAGACGGGCCAGATTTTCAACTGATAGGAAAATATGCTTGACTTGATACATGGCATTAGAAGAAAATACAGATTCACAACGTGTGAACATCTGGCAGGCAGTTGCATAAAACACAGCCTTCTAAATGTAGTGCAGGCATGCTCTTAATGGAAAAACGTCTGTGGGCTGGATTCTTGCTATGTTGGGTGCTCTGGCCATGTTTTGCTATGTACTAAAGTTATGTGGATTGATAGGCAAGCGGATCCATTGAGGTCCAGGGGACTACTCAAATACTTAACTTCAAGTATGTGGTTAAGTRCTTTGCTGTTTGCAGCTAACCCCAAATAGGATTAAGTCTAGTACGAGGAGCTACCTCTGCTCACATGCAGCGTCTGCTTGATTTTAGGAGACAGTGACAACGTATTGTGTGTGAAAGAAAAAGATTCTGTACACACAACCTGAAAACCTATACAAGAGATGCACTGGGTGTGCTTTCAAAGCAATGGTTTTAGTTACGTTGCCATCRGCTAAGGCCAATAAGGAGTATACAACACATTATTTTTGTTAAAAAGAGATATTTTTTCAAGGTTTCAGCCATATGCAGCCTTGTGATCTGATTACTGACCAAGAGATCCAGCGCTCTAATCTTGATGGATGCTGCCTCATTGAGTGGCATTGGACAAGTCATTTAACCTTGCTGTGCCTTGTTCAGCAGATCACTTTTTCAATCTGGTTCAAACTGATACAGCTCTGTGAACATTATTGAGTTTGTGTTTGCAAAGCTCTTGGAGGAGAAATAGTAACCATTGTTATTATTAATAAGTATATTGTGTAGACAAATCACGAGGGATAGAGATACAGCCACTCATGGGGGTGATCTTTCACAACTCACTTGTGCCTTTGTTTAATTCCATCATTCAAAGGTATCAAGGCCAACTCCAATTTACAGAAGTATTTCTCATGTCACTCTCCCCACTGTTGAGTATTTTATTGTTTGTGTTCTCTCTCCGTCTGTTTCTCTGCTACTTTCCTCCATGCTGAATTAACCTTGCATACCAAACTTTATTCCCCTTTTTTGTATTATACAGCAGAGACATTTGTGTAGCCTCCAAATTACAGAGAGCAAATTCATTTTGTCTAGTGATTGTTTGCTGATGATGTATGAAACAGACAGGAGACAGTTTGAATTTTCATAAGTTCAGTTGAGCTTGCAGGCATAAGGAAAGGAGCAGGCAAAACCCAAGCCAATGTGACACAGTAAGCTGGCATCCAAGAGTGCATGCTGCATGTGTAGCGTCAGGATGTCAGGGCTGAGAAGGGCTTCGTCCATCACAGTAGTGCTTTTAAATGAAGGAAGAGTTTTGAAGCAACAAACAAGCTACCCTACTGTGTTCTTTACAGCGCAAGAATCCCCACCGTTCCTGATGGATATGGGATCYGTCCTTCCCTCTTGTAACTTGCTGCTTTAACTAGAATTTCATGGCTAAGGTGGGCTTTGTTGAGCTCTGCAAATTCCCAGTTCCTATTCCTCTGACAAAATGTAAACCCTCCATAGTTTGTTAAGCCATTTTTTTGTTTTTGACACAGAAGATACTGGCTTGTAGAAGCTACGCTGGAGAAGACTTGTACAAATGTGAAATGAGTATGGAAATGTGCTTCCTTTGAACAAAGATGAATGTCTTGGGGCTGACTGTCACTGAGGAATTGTGTTAGCACTAACAAAGAGAATTAATTTTGGCTTTTCCCCTTCCTATACCAAGGCATTAATCSAGAAACTCACGGGGATAAATTCTGCCCTGATTTCTACCTGTAGAACCCCAGTGGAAATGTGGAGAGGTCAAAAATGTTTGTCAAGGCAGAAATTGGCCTAGTGTTAAAATTGTTGAGAAAGCAGAAACTGGTTGATTGTTATCTGGCCCAAGGGCAAGAGGATACGTAGGAGCCCTACATGGCATTGTATGCTTCTGAAAGTGTTGCTTTTGTTATATGTTAAGGAGAATATGAAAAAAATATTCTAGTGAGTGAAAAGTTATAATCAGGAGCACAGTGATTAATTGTTCTTCATATCCACTGGGAGAAAGACCTAAAGAAATCAGTTCAACAAGCAGTGAAAATTACCAAGTTACATATTAAGAACTATGTTCTGACTGTATCGGTTGTAAAGCACTGGGACGCACAACCTGTAGGTACTGTGGAAGCAGGGGAGGTTTCTTTTTTAAGGAATGGCTTGGAAAACCATCTCTCAGGGTGTGCTAGAACTCGCCGTAAGGCAGAAGACCAGCCTGGATGGGTTCTGTTGCTCCCTGGTGTTTCTCTGATTCAGCGTACCGTTTGGGAATGTTGGTATGTGGCTAATACATTCCTGATTAATAAAGCTTAATGTTCCCGAAAGATCCCCAGGGTTCTCATTTTTCCATCCTCTCATAACTGAAACCATACTGGCTCTTCAAAGATTTCATTGGGCTGCCAGCATTTTGCTTTGACCCTTCTTTTTTTAGAGAAGGACAGGGGAGGGAGTCCTATAGACACCGAGGGCAGATTTTCAGTCGCTGTGYGTCTGCATGGTTTCTTTCCAGTCAGTGCACAAATGCTGATTTGTTTCAGTTACCGGTTTTTAAAATTTGGATGAATGGAGACACTCCAGGTATTGCCTGATACAAAGGCCTCTGACACAGATCGTGGAGAGAGTTGAAAGTTGCAAATAGGATTGATGATCAGAGCAAATATGTAATGGGGCTGGAGTAAAGCCTGCTGCAAAAAGGTAAATGTCTCAGGAGATTGGGAGCTTTGTTATTGTCTCTGTTTTCTGAATTTTCATGTAAACATACTTGAAAGATATTTTCACTTAATGAAACTGCAAATCTCAAAATGCAGTTGGCCAGCCTGAAAATTTTGTTACTTCTCAGGTTGGTTTTAATCAGTCCTGTTCACAACTTAGCACAGAAGAAGAGTTGGGAATGACTGATGATTAAGTCCCTCGTGCTTTTTTTGTTTTCCTGCAAATGTTTAAGGTTTGATTTCTTGGGGAGGTGGAGGGGTTGTGTGGGGCTTTGTTTGTTTGTTGTTGTAGGTCTGTATGATTAAGTCCCTCGTGCTTTTTTTGTTTTCCTGCAAATGTTTAAGGTTTGATTTCTTGGGGAGGTGGAGGGGTTGTGTGGGGCTTTGTTTGTTTGTTGTTGTAGGTCTGTATGTTGTTGTAGGTCTGTATGTTAAGGGCATCCGTTGTAGTGTACAAATGGGTAGAATCCTGACTTTTTTCATAGGTGGCAGCTCTTGTTTTTGCAGAATAGTGGCCACAATAGATGAAGATAGGAAAATGGCTCTCCAGTGTGTGGTTGCTTTAGTATATAAAGGAGTATGGGTTGTGATTCACTCATATTAAAAAGACATGGGAATATTAGCATTGATTCCCTGAGTAGCACTACTTTAGTAAGTTGCAAAACACTTCAGCATTTCAGCACCTGAAGATGTTATGGTGAAAGTGGAAAATCTTTCACTCCATTTATCAAAGCATTTGCTGGTCTACTTCAAGGTAAAAGAAAGACTAAATATTATTGAGCAAGGAAAGTTATCTTARACATCTTAGAGATGTCATCAGATAAGCTACAAAAGGAAAAAAAGCAACATAGACCTGGCCTTTTCCAAGCCTTGGTAGTCTTATTTTGTCCTATCCGAAATGAAATTCTTCAGCTAAACCAGCGTATAATGCGAGGGACTCCACAGAAGGGCATTGTGGTTATTCTATATTTACATCAGTGTCCCTGAGGACACTCTCACTGAATCATTTCAAATTCCGGAGTCTGATGTAGGGCAGTCTGATGAATGTAAGTTACCCAAACTTTCTGGTCTGTTTTCTTCATTAGTGTAAAGTGGTCTAGCTCTGAATTTTACTATAGAGGATCTGGTTCTCCTTATTGCCCTCTTTCCCGTATTGCCCCTGCATCTAGATAATAGATTAGAAGAGATTTTAATCTCAGTTGTGTCAAAATTGGTCTGTTGTTTTCAACAGTTTCCACTGGCATGAGAGACATCAGAATATTTGTTTTATTTATTTATTTTTAAAAATAAATCATCTACAGAACTCCACTGCTGACATGTCTGTGGCTTTGGTGCCAGTGCATGCTCTGCAGGGCCTTCAGAAGTCTGACAGGGAACGCTGTCCTTCAGATACGTATTTTAACAGTCCTGTATTTCCTCATGACAAAARAATTCCTCCAGCATCTTTTATCCTGTGTGTGCGTCATCATCCTATAGGTTTAAAAGGACTTAGTTCTTGCTCCTTGCTTCCTTCTCTTATACCTCTCTCCTTTAGGAGCCTGCAGGAGCTGGCAGCAAGATAGCCAGATTGGAGATAGTGAGCACTTGGCAGATCTGTCTGTGCCGTTAAAGGCCATTGGAAAAGTATTTGGCTTTGCGAGATGTTTTGGTGTCAGTAATAACTGAAGGCACCTCTGAGTCAGAACCTGCATTAACAAATTTTTTTGAACCCATTGCTTTCTCTGGCAGTTTTTTTGTTGTTGTTGTTGTCTTCACCATGTTTCCTTAGAAATTTCATTCTTGTTCATGTAACGTTCTCATGGAAATTTTGAATAATGAAAATCTTTTGTAAAATGGAAGAGTGTKATCTCTTTCAAGACTGGCAATAAGTAATCAAGAATCCCGTGACTCTTAGCAGCAGAACCTTTTCAAGGAATTAGGTAYGTATTTCCCAGCAGCAATGATAGCAGTTGTGTGCCAGATCACTGCATGTCCCCTCTGAATATGAACCGGTTTAGCTCATGATCCTGCAGTCCCAGTTCATTTAGGTAGGGTATAGTGGCACAGTTCCTGTGTATATAGTTTGCAAGATCAGACCATCAGTGGGAAGATCTGCCGAACATCAGAGTCTGAGCCGGAGGCAGATGAATTCTCATCTCTTCTCAGTTTCTTTTTGCATTCATTAGGGTTTCGAGCGAGGACAGTAATCTGTTTTGTCATGTGTCCTGCCCTGTTTTAATACATAACTGACCATCTTATGTCTGAGCGGCTGTCACTTCTCCAGAACAAGTGATACTGGATTCCTGAAGCAAACAACTATAAAATGATCACCCTTTRGGGCAGGCTTAGTGTGTAAATGACAGCTTTTGCCTGGATGAAGTTAACAACTAGGGGGAAATTCCAGCAGTCGGGCATCACACAAGCCTGAGGAATGCAGAGAGCRTGTGTTGAGGGACCAGAAATCAGGTGAGCAAGAGGGTATAGAATTGCATTAGTGTATCATCCTGACAGGAAATATAGCACAATTAGAAGTGAGAAATTCCTGAGTCAACAGGCAAGGTTGCTATAGGTGCTGATGCTCATGGATGGCACCTGAATGTACGAATTTTGAATTTGTTCCAGGGCCTCTTGGCCATGTGAAAATCACCCCAGAAACGATACTGTTCGCTGTTTCCTCCTGTGTCACAAATTGACATGTTACTACTTCTCAGCCTCTTTTTTTGTGTGTGTCTGTGTGTGGTTTAGAAAATGCTGCTCTTTACAGCTACATCTGCCCTTATTCTGATCACGGTTGCCGTTCAAGAAGGCATTTGTTTGCCATGACAAACTCCTGTTCACTTTACCAKTCTTTGTTATGTTGCGGTGGTTTCGCACCTATGTGCTGACACACATGGATCTAGAACTGCAGTGTAGAAAATCTTCAGATATTAATACARCCCTAGATATCTGGCAAATATTTAGTGTCCTCAGGATACCAGTCATGGTCACCTCAAGTGTTTTCCTGCCCTGTCCAGGGAACTGTCCCCTGGCAAGAGTTCAGGAGAATTCTTCATGCAGGAATGTAATCGCAACTAGTATGTATGATTATAATCTATAACATACAAAATCTTTTACATTAATGTCTATGTTTTTGGAGTGGTACTAAACCAAAGCTTTGCATTCAGATAGTCCCTGAATTTCTGGGGTTCTCAAAACTTCATTCTTTTCACATATGTGAAGTCTTAGACTGTTGCAGAGATGCGGAAATTGATGATGAAAGGTCACTTCACTACCAGGTCCAAATCTATTTTAGGGGCTATAAAGCTAGATGCCATAACATTTAGGTGCTTGACTCTGAGTGGAATTCACACCCCAGAGTTAGGGTCTTTATCCAGTATTTGKGATGTGTTAACGGCAAACAGAAGAATCTTGCTGGGTGGAGTGCAACCTAGAGGCAGCCAAAGGGAAGCTCTAGGGGCTAAAGGCTCAGTGATTCTTCCACGGACAGGATTTCTTACCAGTAAGAAACACAGAAAGGATCTTCCCCTCACTGCAGCCATTAGTGTCCCAGAGGATTCCAAATGTGCCAGGTAAATTTTACCTTTTATTAAATTATCAGCTGTTAAAATAAATTTTCTATCCCCCTATAGAATTTGCCTTTCAGCAACACGAGATAGGCATAGATTTCGTGTGCCTTATGATGGTGGAAAACATTTCTGATGTCCCTGCATTGTCAGACTGTCAGGGGCACAGTTTTCTATGTGATATCTTTATTACGATTTAATTACATTTAAAAGCATTTAATTTCKAAAAATCTCTTACACTGTCTCTGTCATAATGTTTAGAATGTATCTATACCATACAGTAGTTATTCTTTAAGCCTCCTTGTACCTAGAAAACCTTGTAAAAGAAATACACTGTATAGCAAAATAGATACTCCTTATTTAAAGCTGAACTAATTCTTAAAGCCGCATTGTGATTAATCGTGGTTGTGCTGGTGGAAGTCTGGAAAGGGTAATAGACTTTTCCTTCTGCTTYTTCTCTGTTGACATGGTAGGAAGCCCAAATACCCATATTGTGAAACACTGAGTCTCACTTCTGCCGGTACTTCATCCCACTGTCCAAACAGGATAGAACTTTGCTTGTAACTCTCCCCTGCTGCTTCCTCGAGCTGGCAACTCAGGGCTATTGAATTTTGTGAAATTCAGGGCTGCAGGTAAGCGGTGTGACAAAGCAAGTTTTCTTCGTAGTGCCCAGAGAGGTTATGCAAGCATGATACCACCTTCAATCCCTGCCAGAACTCTGCACACCATTTCTGTATTGAGTGCAGCCATTTTCTGACCACTTCTTTTACAGATAAAGAGGGAAGTCCTGGCCCCAATAAAGTCAGTGGGATTCTTCCGCATTCCTTTCAGTGGAGCCAGGATGTGTCGCAAATGCGTGTGCGTGAGCTGCCCCTTTGCACGGCGTGGGTTRTGGTATGCCTGATGCATTTACACGTATACATCTGTTCCCACTTCTCCAGCGGTGCTGCCTCGGTGAGGCACCGACTGCTCTGTCTACCATCATGTCAGCCTTGAGCTACAGGAGGAAGCGCAGGACTTTCCTTAGCTGATGTAGGGGAAAAGGGTTTACGATGGGAAAATAAATACATCATGCTTTCATCAGAGATATTTTTTTTGAAACAACTCGATTTACCCTGTTTTAATATGAGTGACATAAAAGTTGTCATATGCATGCTTTTGCCCAGTAGTGGTTGAATGAAGGTTTATTTTGTTTTTAATATCCTAATTTTAGGTGGTTTGGAGTTCTTTTGTGAACGTTCATAAGACTATATTGGTTAGAAATTATTCCCCTCTCCCATTTTATCGAGCTCGGGTTTAATACTAGCTTACATAACAGTTCTTTCTTCTGTGGAGCCGATGAGGAACTGGCAAATTCGGTATGTGGTTCAGACAAACTAGTCCTCTGATGGGCTGGGGTTGGGCTCTTGCTAGCACTGAAACCAGGTGTAAAATTCCCAGTCTCTCYCTCAGTTTGGCTTTTTCTACTCCCCTGCAGCACTGATCTGCAAATGGAAACTCCTGCACTGATCTTTTTCAGTGTTGCGAGCTTTCAAAACTGAGTCTGTATTTGTTTAGATATAGAAAAAAATAACGGAGCTTGTTCTGCACATTTGAAATCCCAGTCTTCTCACTTAAAGCTAGGTCGAATATTCTGTGTATTTGCAAGTGTAGCACTAATTCATGTGGCTAGATKGACAGTAATGCATGAATATTAAAGATGGATGGTACTGTTGCCCTTTAAGTAGGGCCTTCATTTACTTTAGTGGGATTTTCACCAGTTTCAATGCTTGGAAGGTCAGGTTTTGTGCCTCTCACCAYTTTGCTAATATAGCACTATTGTTAAAATTCTTCCCTAGTTCATTCCTAATGGCCACATCGTTAGGAACTTTAGGTTACAGTATGACTTTGGGGGTGTGGAGGGCAAGAAACGGTAAGAAACTAAACAAAAAGTCCTAATGCGAATCTTACCTAACACAAATTACAGGAATTGGCGTTGCGTATAATGGCTTCCTCGGTGGCTGCTGTGCTTACTGTGGCTGCTCAGTTTACTGGTCCAACCTAAAATGTGCTCTCCTCTGCCCAGTAGATCTAGACCAGTAGAGAGGGAAACAAATTGTGTCCCCTCGCTTCCCCGCTCTCCCCACTTCATAACTACAATCCCAATTATCTTGTCAAAGAGAAGCTTTTATGGGAGAAAGGTAACATATCACCACAATAACTTCTGAACATAACTCATGCCTCAGGACTTGATGTTGCACAGAAGATCTTATTTTACCTCTAGGCCCTRTACAAATAGAAATGCCTTGAACAGTGAGCCAGCAAAATGTGAAATTAAATAGGGGCAAATGTACATTTATTTTATGTATAGTCACATTAATCAGACGTATCATTTTTCTTTGGAAATGACTGTTTAAAAAAAAGCAGAATTACAGTAGTTAAAATGTAAGGAGGAAAAATAATAATATTGATTTTTGTTTTGTGTGGTTTTGTTACTTTTTGCTTAATTTTGTGATATGTAAGTAGTAATGCATGTCTTACTGCATGTCAATCTGTTTGTTAGACTGCACAAGGCACTTAGGTTTAGGAGAGGTGAAGGTTCAGTAAGTACTAAGCTAATGCTTAGTGACTTTTTTCATTGCACAAAACACCGCTAGTTTTTCTACAGTGACATGCAATAATGCAAATATAGAAATAGAAAAGAATGGAAGGGCTTACTTGGAAATTCTAATACACAGAACTTTCAAAACAAATTTATTTTTGGCTTTTCAATTATGTGGGAAGGTTCAGTATCACTTCTTTCTGAATTCTGACTTTGAAAGGAAATGAGAATTCAAAATTTCTGCCTTTACTTGTAGCTCTAAAATGCCACAAAAGGTCTGGTAGCTCACTAGCAAAAGTAGTGGATTGCCCTAAGTTTAAACTCCTTTGAGGCACAAGAAAAAAGATCTGGGATCTGTTGCTTTTTGAAATTCTATGGGGATGAATTGTGTGCTCTTTGCAATGCTACAAGCTGCATCTCGCTCTCTAACTTTCTCTCTAATTTTCCACCATCATTCTTTTGTCCAGGTACATCTAATTCTTTGTCTTCTCTTGGGTCTGGAATAGAAGAATTAAGGTGACCACCTCCCTTTTTGCTGACAAAGGCTACTATAATAGATAGCTGAGTATTTCTTGTGGGTGCCAGGAGGAATGACTATTTTGTGGACAGATATTGTAGTAGACAGAGGTATTGATTGGGTTTCATTGTAATAAACATTGCCAGATGTTATCTCAGTGTGTACTGTTTGCATTAGTAAACAAATAAATCCTCCAGAGCACAATTATTCCTATAATGTTTTTTCAAAAGTTTACTATTGTCTCCTTTTATATGTCTGAAGTGAACTTCCTCTGCTTTCTGTGCAGCTTGAGAAACTAATTGGGACATGTGAAGCTAATTGTAAAATTCAAGTCCCACTCTAGGTCCAGATACCATGTCAAGGCCAAATCTGGCATGTACATGTGATGGCATCTTCACTTTGGGTACCCTTTCTTCATCTGAGAGTTTCTCCTGTAGGAGATATCTGAACAGGTTTTTTACACTGCTGTGTTACTATCCATACTGGTGAACACCTTGTCGTGGGAATGTCACGGTAAACACGACGTCCTCCAACTCTTGGTAAAGACTCTCAGCTTGTGGGTCACTCGGTATACAAAATGATGATCAGATTCCAACGTACGTGTAGTCACTGAAGAAGATGGTTAAATGCCAGTGCTTGCAAGCCCAACGTGTCAGTTATCAAGTAAGCTAAACCAGCTCCGAGTAAGGATCTGAGCTTCCACAGAGACCAAGAATCGTAAAGAGTCCGGATTCACTGATCAAACTGTGAAAATCCCATCACATCAATGTGAAAAGCGCACCGGTGCACAGCACATCATCCCAGTGCACAGCACATCGGTGTGGGCCTGTGGGCAGCTCCTGCATCTAAGCTTGGCTTCTGCTACCTTTTTCCTCGCACTAGGCAAGGCAGTTTGAGGCATAGTTAGGTTTTGAGTTCTCTCTGATCCCTGGTGTTATCAGCTCTCCCAAAAACACTGAGCAAGTTCACAAGTGGTTTTTTGAAGTGTAGTCAATCTCCATAAAAATTCATGTTAAATGAGAGCTGAAATTGTCTACTGGGCATTCTGAAAATGATTTCTTTTTATTTTTGGTGAAGCCATACCTGTTTCACTGGAGTAGTGGTTTCTTGCTCTGCTGGACTAAACCATCTTGTAATTTATGATTTTGAGTCATGTGTGCTGAACACTGGCTTCCACAGAGATACAGGTTCCCTTGGCAAGTTGGCTCATTCTGGAGCCTCCCTAAAACATACTTAAAACAATTTCATAGGTTTAGAAAGATGCAATGTGTATTTGAAGTCTCTGCCAGTGGGATAAGCATTATTAACCTTATGATTCCTACATTAAATCATCATTCTCTGTGTCAGATCCGAAGTTTAAATTCATATAAAAGACGTGTTGTTTTCCGAATTCCTAATAGTTTTACTAGCTGTTGTTTGTCTGCTTCTTCCAGTTTATGAACTGAATTTAACTGCACTGATTCTAGCTACTTAGCTACATGTAGATTTTTTTTATACATTTTACTAGAACTTGCTGTGATAGAAGCATTTACAAGTTACATGTGTGTATGTATTCACGGGTATCCTTTACAACTTGAAAGGCTACCCCTTCTTAATTTTTTATTTTGGATGAAGACCATCAAACCCATACTTGTTCATTTTTCATTCGTTAGTGTCTTCCCTTTTCTCTTCTTTTTGTTGGCAAAAAGGGAAAAGAAGAAAAGATGAATGAAAAGCAAAGGAAGGGGAAAATTTTCCCGCCAACTTTTCCTTGTTTTATACGTGAGTACTTTCAGTGATGTCTCTGAAAACTTTGAAGAGAACTACTTGCTTCCAAATATCCCTGTGTAAAATTAGGAATACTTGGCCATTTAAAATGYAGCTCTATTTCTCATCTCACTTCCCTTTGAATAGTCAAGTGCACGTCCAGGCAACAGCCRCTGAAGGAACAATTTCAAGTTGCAGGCGAACGTGGCTCATCAGCTGTGCATTTTTCCTGTTTCTAAGGAATAAAGATCACAAGTGTGAAATGAAACATAACAGGAAGGCACTGGAGTGCAGATCTGAAGGTGGAATTTGCATTGGCTGCACTTCAGCACAGATGGTGGAAAAACTTAGATCTACTCTTGGGTCCTGAGACCTTTACCCCCTCAGGTTAGCAAACGTATCTAAGGGAGGAAGCTGGGGTAGCTACTTCCCAAGTGATTTTAATGATTCATGCTCCCTAAAAGAAGGAGCCATGGGAAATAYGCCTGAGCATCACTATTTTGGTGGATGCTATAGAATGTTTGTTTAGTGAAATAGCTTTGCTAATAGCTTTGTTAATCAGTCGTGTCCCAAATAAAATAAAAAGTGCAACACAGCCCTCCTCAGGTTTGGTCTTCTGCAAAATTAAATGCCTCATTTGTTCCTCTTACCTAGGCAGGAAAAGTGGACCAAAGAATGACCAAAGCCTGCAGTTGGTCTCTGGCCCTTTTGATTTTAAGGGGTAGGGAGTGCATAGGCTTGCTGCTTCTTCCTCAGGAGTTATGATGGAAAACCTTTGCTTTATTCTCCTCTTCTCCTGCCCTCCCTGTCTCTCAGCTCTGAAGTGRTACAGGGGCACACCATAAGACACCTTCTGGTTTTGGGGGAGGTTAGGACTGCTGAAGTCTTGGATAACCAGTTCACATTTCAGGTAAATGTTGCAGCACCTAGCTGATGGGACTACAGGTGGGTTGATTTGTTTTCTGTTTGGTAGGTAGATATATATATATGTTTCCCTGTGCTCCACATTTGCGTGAATGAACCCTGTTTTTTAATGATCGGTTCCCAGGATAAGGTGGGAAGTCTGTCTCCAGGACCAGTTTGGTTTTTGGCATCTCCTCTGTTACTGTGTGCAGTGATGCCAGTTAATGCTCACTGAGGCAGTGGATTTGCGATTCTGGTTCTTGGCCTGAAGTGGATTGAGATTCATAAAAAATAATCTCAAATCACAAAGCCACCATGGGAGGCTTATAGCTTCTGTGACTATCTCACTTGGGCTAGATTTGAATCAGCAATCAGGAGGTGAATGGTTTTGTTCTTATCCCACTGCCAATTTCCTGAGCTAACATAATTTGAGTGTGTGTGTGTTACAAAACTTTATTTTCCAATTGAATGCATCCATTCTTTAAAAACAGGTTAAAAAATAAGAGAGAAAACGTAAAGGAAATCTAACATCTAAAAAATACAGAACAGTGCTCAGGACTTTAAAATATATGTAAACATCAGTTCCTGCCAAGTTAGTCATTACTAAGAGTTGTTAACACGGGGGATTGATTGAGAGAATGATTGTTGCTGTAGAATGATGATTTAATAAGAGAAAATCTGATAGATTTGACATGCTACATAAAATGTGCAGAACGGTTATTCTTTGGTAAATTGCAACTTTCGTTTGTACCCCTTACAGCCGYGTTTGTTCTGTGCCTTGCCACATTCCTCTTTTTCCCTGTTATTCTTTTTCATTGCTAGAAATCATTAGTATTCGCCATTGTCACACGTCACCCAGAAAAACATACGCACACCCCATTTTCCTTCCCCTTCTTGCTTTCTGTCACACCTTCGCCTGGTCCGTTCTCCTGTACTCACCTACCACCTCTGGTGTTCAGCAGGGCACTGCAAAATGTCCTGCTCCCCGTCTTGAAAAGATGCTACCGAGAGCTCAATTTTATTTGCTCTTTGCTAGCACTTTCTCCATATGCACCCACTCCTCACTGTTCTGGCTGATTATTATTTATCCGTTACTTAGTCCTAACAACACGCTTGGCGCTTTATAAGCCAGAAAATGAAGGCTGTCTCAGCTCAAGGAAGTTGTTGTACAGGACAAATAGATGAAACAGCCCTTCAGTTGTTCCCATCTTTACTGATGAGCTGTACTCTGTCCTTCCATTTTTCAGCAATAATTTATGAGAGGCTGGTTTTTGGTTTTGTTTTTGTTTTTCTAAATCTGAAATGCCCAGTGCCTCTGTGAAGATCCTGTTGCAAGTGTTGTCAGTGTGTTTGGTCTTCTGTAAAGCATAGCGGTTCATGCAGGGCATGCCCAAGTAATAGTAACCACCGTGACCTACGCTGCTGCTGGGTCCTTTTACTGCAGATAGGGTATGCTGGTGTCAGAGGCTGGGCTACAAATGGTCTTCTGCTTGCCTCGGAAAAATGTAGGGCTAGCCTTGGTACTTGTACTCTATGAATAATAATAATAAAAAACAATCCTAGAGTCTGATTACAACAAATAAATTCCATAACACCCTCTGCACTATATCTGTTGTTGTGCCAAAGAGCATAACATAAAATGACTGAGAACAACAGCAATTCAAAACAACAGCACACAATAGTGTAATTGGACCCTAGCACATAAAAATAATGGTTTAAAAGAAAGGAAAAAAAAGGCAAAAATGGGACCGTGGACTGGCATCAGGGACAGTGTCATGAAACTGCAGTAAGATGCATGAGCCTAGTAGAAAGAAAAAGAGAAGGGGGTGGGGGGGTGAGTTACTTATGAATCAGTACAACTGTGCTTTGTTCTGCATGAGTGTTTTAATAGAGCAAGTGTAATATAAGGATCAGGTGGGCTCGTGGGAATGGAACAAAAGGTTTTGTAAAATTAAAGCAAAATAATTATAGCTCTAGGTGTAGAGTGAGCACACTCCAGCAGTTGATAGCAGGAACCTGCTCAGAATGGAGAAGGGAGGAGGGAGGAAGATGCAGTTGGAAAGGTTTTTTGGTTTGTTTTTTTTAATATATACATGCATACACACGCACGTGCACATATATACACGTGCATMTATAATACAAACAGATTTGTATATGCATGTTAACAAAGACTTTAAATCAGTGACAGTTGTATGCAACTTTAGAAGTGACTAATATACCCACACACAAAAATGCATTAAAATGAAAATTTAAGGAATAGTCTCAAATGACTTAATTAACAACAAAAAAAATCATGGCAGAACATTGTCTTTCTAATGGAATAAAGGACTAAAGTCTAAAACAGAGACCATCCTATGACATGGGATTCGAAGCTGTTCTTGCTGTAAAAGCCCAGTGAGGAATATATACAGGGTGCCCAGTCTAATAAACCAAACTCGAAGTTCGGGCAGTAAATGTGATCTTCTGGGGGTCACAAGAAAGCCGTCAGCAATGTATTGTGTTACAGAATCTCCCGCATTTGGGCAAAGCATTCTGCTGGGCTCTCTTGCAGAAAAAGCTGTTTCCTACCTGAATTTAAGAGTAGTTTTACCAGCAAGGTGAGAGCTTGGTTGATCATAAGGTGGCCTCCCTCTATCTAGTTGTGTGCTTTTTCTTTCCTTTACCATCTGCATATACATGTACCAAACTACACGAGGATGTGGTGTGAAAGTAAAAAAAAAAAACAAAACCAAAAACAATATAAAAAAACCAAAAACAAACAAAAAAACCCAAACCCCAAACCCCCAGAACGGACTCCTGCCCCAACACGCATTTTCTAAGTTGCTGATTGTCCTCAAAGATGTAACTAAAGAGGAGATGCCCAGGATCCGGGAATGGAGAAGGACTGTACTCAGGTGTGCATCCTTCCCTTTCTAGGTATGTCGTGTTAGGTTCAAAATGTTCAGGACCTGCTCCTATGTTGGGCAGTGACTTCCGAACAAGTAAGGTGTTTTTATTTGTAGATCTACTGAAAGAGAAAGAGCTAGTGAATGTTAACGTTAGCCCCGTTGACTCCCCACCTGTGGGTTAGGGTAAGTTTCCTTCCACTTACGCGCTGCTATATGGAACGTTATAAGGAATAAGAGCAACTACCTGTGATAAAATGGACCTAAAGCGAGAAACTGGTTTTGTTACAGGACTCAGATTACTTCCCTCCCGTGGTGGACGGTGCCTGACGGGCAGGATGATGGCCACCTCTTTGTGGGGCACAGTGCAGGCAGTCTGTGGAAAGGAGGTTCAGCGGAACCCCCAAACCGTAGCCRCAGGCACAGCTACTACAGATGGCTGGCGTGCAAGATAAGTCCTTGGCGAGGGAGGGGGGCGATTAGCCTTCGCCTCCCACCACATTTCCCCTTATTCTGTAGTCAGATTTCCCTTATTCAGAGTTTGTTCAGGATAATTGTTCACAGACAATATATTTTTGTGCTCGCGGTGCAATCAGAGGCTGTTCTCACTTGAAGCAGAGCACATCTCTTAGGTAGTGCTTTCTGCCAGAATGTGGAGGCTGAGATCAGAGTGAAGCTTTATGAGCTCCATTTGGTGCTTTTTACTTCCGTCTTGTTTCTCTCTCTGCAGGGGATGTGAAACTAGATTTGTCCTGTTTCCACAGCAGGGTTTTGGTTTATTTTGTTTTTCCAAAGCATTTCATTCGGTGGCGCAAATCCAGAGGAGAGTGTGTTGCAGAGATGGATTTGAATGTCAGACAGAAAGAGTTGTGTTTAATAAACTCTTTGTTGTAAATTATAGAAACTAGAGAGCAGGAGGCCCCTGTTTAATACAAACATTCTGTGGTTAAATTATCGCTTTAAGTATTTACCCCTTAACATAAAGAGCAATGAGACAAGGTAACTTTGCTAAAAGGGCTGCTTAGTGGGTCTGMAGCTCAAGACTGAAATTGGTTAGTTCTGGGTACTCCTCAAACTCCTTCCACTTTTTGTCTTTCRTATCTCTGAGACTTAAATTGATGATCATGTAATTCACCCTGAAATTGAGTTCCTGTATACTCTCTTTCTTCCTGTAAGAGGACCTGTGGTGGTTTGGAAGGTTGGTGGTGTTTGGAATAACCCGAAATCGCTCCGCCCCGCTGGTGGTTCAGTATTGTGTCCCACTTGTGTACCTGCCTTTGTCTTTTGCCTTGGAGGTAGCTGCCTAATAGAACGGAGTAAAAGTATAGGACTAGTTAAAAAAAAAAACAACAAACAAACAAACAAAAAACCCCCACCAACCCCCCCCCCAAAAAACAAAAACCAAAACAAAAATTCCCACCCCCCGCCCAGTTTTATAGGCTTTCCAAAAAAAAAAAAAAGATGCTTTGGTAAAATGCTGCAGTACTTGAAGATGATAGCCCAACACGCAAACAGTTGAACACGTAGCTCCCCTTATGTATGCTACTACTGCTTATCTCCTGTGCTCACCAGCTTTTGAAAACTCCTTTCTGTCTGTATCATAGCACGAGTTAGGTATCTGTGTTGATCTCATTTTGAAGTGATTTGTCAACATGAGCCTGTTATGAAATTAGAGGTCAGTAACAGGCCAGGCATTCGACGGGGTAAGCACTGCACACTGGAAAGGGAGAGGTCAAGAATAGCTAGTCGCATCCCAAGTCCTCAGATGTGCTTTGTGAGCAGTGYGTTTTGCTGTTTAGGAACAGAGACGCTGTAAAGCTTCAGAGTYGAGCTCTCATTCACAGCAAGACACAATATGCCAGTATCTGTCACATTCCAAGTCCTTGCAACACTATTGAAGTCAGAGAATTCAAGTCCCAGATTCTTGGCTTCTTTTGAGATCGACTCATTTTCTTCTTTGCCGTTCCAGTAAATCCGACATACATACATGCACACGCATACTCATATAGACATACTGACATTTTTCCAAAGCATGAGATTCAAAAGAAGGAACAAAAGCATGGGTTTTCTTCCCTTATCCTTTCATTTTCTGAAAAAAAGGAACTTTATAAGTAGTTTATATTCCAGCTTTATTTTCTTCCCTTCACTCTTTGCTGGGAGCAAAGTCTAAAGGATTAAGGCAAGAACAGCCCTGTATTATATCTAGATATTATTATATATGCATTATATACGTTMTTTATAGAATAAAACCTGTTCTAAATTGTACTAAAAAAAGAAAAGAAGGTAGTGTTTCCACTTTTGCTCAGAAAGAACYGATGCAACACTCACATTTCCCTGCTTTCCCTCCATCTATTTTGGAATTCGATGAGCAATGACATGCAGTAAAGACTGCTGTGCCTCCCTTTGCTCTTCTGTTTGATTCTCCTCGTCCTAGTCTGTAGGAGAATGAATCTAGTCTGGCTAGAGAATTTGCACCCTGATTTTCTCGTAGGGCAGATGAAGTTTTTTAGATAACATTCGGGACAATTTCTGGTCTTACTGAAGTCATTGGCTGTTCTCCAGATGATTTGTTATGAGATTTGGCCTTGAAAAAAAGGATCAGTCACACTCATCTCCTTTTTATTCTGAACTAGAATGACCCATATCACTACCCAGTGATGGCTGCCTAGGATACTAGCAGTGAATTTTTGGAAAATGATCAAAAATTCAAATATATGCAAGAATGCATGAAACCCACTGTCTAAGAGACCAGAGAGAATGCAGTTGGCCACAGCAAAATACGTGATTAAATAGAACCAAATAAAACTGGAATCTTGTTATGAAAGATCATCTATGTCCATTTTATTATTTTTCTATAAAATATCATGTTAGGATGAGGGCCAGAACAGTTCTCTCAGACCTAAACTTCTGTATATGTTTTTCTGCATTCTCTAAAAACTTTTGGTTGCAGAGCACTATAAATGGTGCAAAACAAAGTCTCTTTTCCAAGTTCCCTACAGTGAACAACTTAGGAGCATTTAGTTTTAGCTTGTATTAGGACTTCATGTCCTCAGAGAACAGATTCTGCCCCTTTGATCTCTAGATATAAAAATCACTGTTTCCCAGTGGCTTACAGAATATCACTGGGGCCCCAGAGAAGGTTTAGGGAGACGCGGAATGAGGACCTCGCAGCTCCAGTCCGTTCCCAGCATTGCTGCTGACTTCTTATATAATTGGGGGAAAAAAATATTAGTGATCCCCAGTAATCCCTATTTCTGAAATGAATTTGAGAGTACTTATCTGAGTTAAGAACATGCATTAAGGAAGGAAAAAAATAATGCTGAGGAAATAGTCATACTCTCTAACCTTAACGTAACTTCTTTCATGTTTTTATGTGTGCAGGAAGTCTGCAAAGTAAATTCAGGCGTGTGATTTTATATGTCTGTGTCCCATGCAGTGCCCCTTCCTATGGGAAAGGAGTTCATCAAAACCAATACTCAAATCCAACAGTTTTCCCTGTCTTTTGGAGGGAAGGAGAGGTAGCAGGTCAAAGAGAATATAAGATTGCATTACAATACAGTTGTGTCTGCAGCTGAAAGCATTTCACTAACATGTTGCTATCCGGAGTTTTCCCTTTCAACATTTCTCGTAGGAGATGATTTTTCCAGTTGGTTTGACTTTGCTGTCAAAAAGTCAAGCTGTTTTTTTTTTTTTCTTTCCTCTAATTAAGTGAATAAAATGTTAAGAGTAATTAAGCCAATGAGAGTTTTAAATCTGGGTTTTTTTTTTTCTTAATTCCTAACCTGGTAAACAAACTGCTTGTATCCATCTTTATAGAGATATTTTAAAGCCACTGTGCTGGAAGTATGGTGTAAAAACACCAGCCCTCACTTCAGAGACAAAARCACTTTGATGACCTTCAAACCTCGTGTGTTAAATTCGCAAGTAAAAATCATGTTTTTCATTATTCTTGTTACCTCAAGGTTACTTCAGGGCTAAGGTTTCCTGTGAAGATCAAACAAGAGGTTTTTTCCTGTCTTGCACATCCTCACTTATGCCCAGATTATGCCCTCTGTGAAAATACTAAACCGCAGACTTTGTGGCCTTGAAGCTGGAGGGAGGATTGCTTGGTGTTTTTAAGGCTCTGATCAGCAGACCAAGAGAAATCTGGCTTCTCTTCTCCTCTCTGACTTGGTAACCTTGGAAAAGTCAATGATATATTTGTGCCTACGTTCCCCAGCTGTAAAAGGAAGGGAGATGCTATTTCCCTGCTGCAGAGCTCCTTTGAAGATAAACCTACTCTCCGAAACTGATAGTGAGCCCTGGAAAATGTGTGGGGGGGTTGGGTTCCCAGCCTGCGCCCCGAGCGGGGTGTTTTTTCTCCCAGCGCAGAGTCCTGGAGATCCACCAGGAAATCTTCCGCCGTGTCTCCCTCCCTGTTGAGTAGGGCTGTTGGCATGGAGGGGACTTCCGTGTGCTCCGCTCGCCCTTGCAGGATGCGGTCAGTGAACTTGCCCAGCCTGGATCAGTACTCTGGAGTTTTTGATCCCCTTTACAGGGTGAAAGTGCTTGTTTTAGAGCTGCAATGTAGCCATTCTTCTGTGATTTATTATCTGCAAATGCTAGTGTTCCCGATACACTCCTTTTTTAAATGTTTTGCTGAAGCCTTATTCACGTAGGCTGATCATATGTGCCCCAGATACAAACAGGAAGACAAAGTTTCCAGTTCCATCTGCTGCAGTCTAGAACGATTTTATCCACCATTCACTAGGGGAAAGCAATTCTGATTTAAATGGCACATAAGCTGTGCGTTATTGGTCTGATAGGATAAGGTATTACGTTTTTTTCCTGGTGGGTTTTTAAATCTGAGCTGGAAATAAGTGTGCTGCGTGAACTCTAAGTGGAGATGTATAAAGCAAAAAAAAAACAACTTGAGAAATACCAGAGGCTGGAACTGTACATCGGTGATGTCTGCYTAGCACCTGGACTGTTTGTTACATCTCTTCTGAATGATTCTTCCACCAGAATACCTGGCCAGCTCTTCTCCAGCAACTTTCAGCAGAGGTAGGCAGGAAACCCCATCCAAAAACAGCCAAGCGAATGCAACCCCYTTGTAGCCACCACTGTTTGGAAGTGAACAATTAACAATGCAACCTCTTCACTGATGCCCTAAATTCCTTTGTCACTTAGTAACAGCCTGTGCAAACCATGCCTCCACACCTGACCTAAGTTATATCACATTGTCATGTTGTGGAATAACCTACTGTTGAATGYGTACAGAAAATGGATTATAAGATTTATTTAGTGATTTATTTATTTTTCACTAAATAAAAAGTAAGTTTACGTGCCATGCTCAGACCGACAGACGTGTCAGTACGTACCTCCGTTAGTACCGAGAGCCTTTGTGACACAGAAGAAAAGCACCGAGTTGTTTTGAGAGAGATTTTTCTTGCTAGGAAAATCACCGCAGAATGCCTGTCCRGCTTCGGAAAATAAAAATACCTTTGAAAGTGAAAGCAAATAGGYGCTGCAAGCAGGGAGGAAGCAAAGGTGAGGTTAAAAAGTTAGAGGGCCCACGTACCCGTTCTCCTGTCAATTGGATTTGGAAGGGATTCCTACCGAAAGGCGCACGTTTAGACGCGCGGCCGCGTTCAGCCCTGCTGCCGCTGCGGCGGCTGGGACGCGGTGCCCCCCGAGCGCCCGCTGCCCGGCGGGGTGCCAGGCGGGACCCCTCCCTGCGCGGGGCCGAGGGGGGGGGGAAGGAAGGCGGCAGGTCACGGCGCGTGGAGGCTGAGAAGTGACAGCGCTTTGCGCTGAAGGCAGCTGCGTGAGGTTACTTGAGGACAATGTCTGGCTCTGCCGGCTGATTGCTTAGAGCATTTAAAAAAAAAAAAGAAAAAAAAAACCCAGTTAATGGGGGCACCTCCTAAGCAAACCAGATATCCCTTTTACCGTGCAGTCCCTGTTGAGAAGAGTATAATTTTACGTTAATTACACTGGATAAGTAAGAATTTGTTACGTTCTGACTTTATCCAGTAAATTCCCATTTAACCCAGTTGTCCCTATTAAATGTGTCAGCTTTTCTTTCAAAAGCTCTGTTGTCCAAAGGCAAATTAGTATATTAATGTGGAAGTACGTAATTTAAGACAACAAAAATTAGGAAGCCCTTATCCATTTTTTCAGAAAGAATTATTTGTTACAGGATATTACAACAAACTCTGCTTGCTTACAGTTGTTTATAAAAATTAAATTTATTTCTGTGCATACTGTTTATTTTTCACTTCTAAGCTTTAACAACAATTATACTTGTCACTTTCATTGTCTTTAATGTACTTTAATTTTATTTAAAGTTGCTTTAAAGTTTCATTTTCAGATTCTCATCTAAATATTGAAAATTTGACCTGAAAGTACCTCCTAAGACTGATGTACTCTTCTCTGCCCTCTTAAATTATACATAAAATATACTAAACAACAGTCAGATTTAATTCTGAAATGCCTTGTTTACGTCAGTTTAAGTCAAAGCCTAAGGGAAAACAATTAGTTTATCTTACATACAATTAGTACGTAACTCTGTTTAACCAAATTTCAGTGTATTTCCAAAGCCTTTCCCTCACAAATGGCCATTGGAGAGTGGGTCCACCGCTGTCTTCTTGAAACCCGTGATAACTCTGGTGTTTACATCCAAGGATACAGGACGGGCCCTACCCGGGCACTTGGAAGTTCTCCTGCTTTGGAGGCACTTGTGTAGCTAGGTGTATTAGCCATCAGGTGTATTTTTTGCCCCCTGTTTTTAGAGCTTTCAGAGGAAAATCAGTTTTAGGGAAGAAGGGAGCAAAGCACTCAAAGTGGGCTTTTCACCTTTCACATGCTGTTTGTTTCCCCATCCTATTTTGCTTTTGGAGAATGCTGTCTTCTGTGGAGGAGGTGGTCGGTACCCTCACAAAGTTCACGGATCTCCTTCTGTTGTGTTGCTGTTTGACAGCGGGGTTTTGGGAGGAAAGTTAAATAATTTCTAACATGAACTAACAATCAGTTTGGGCATATGGCACTGTAAGTACACATATATGTGTACAAGAATCCCAAAGATAACTAGGTTGTTTAAGCATGTTTCTAACATGTCTGCTTTTTAGCAGCTGATATAGAGGATATACATAACATAAATGCATTTTATTAGGGATGTTTGATGCCTCTGGTGCTGTTTGTGCTCAGAACATGGTATTTTAGAACGCATGTTTGTATGTAAGGAATTATTATTACATTTTATCATCCTGTGGTTTGAATTTGTGGAAATTCCATGGTTTTCTACCATATCACTGCATCATATGAAATGCACACCGTCCTTCTAAATGCAGTAAAATGTCTGTGATGTGATGTTAATTTTCAATTTTGGGCCCACAAGTTGTTTTCACTCATGTAAGAAGTAGTCAGACCCAAACTGATTTTGACAGATGATGCATTTCTATCCTAAAATGGATCTAAATGGATTCTTTATCTTACCATTCAATCCCAGGTGGGTCATTTTTTTCTTCTACTCCCTATAAGGGTGTTCCTGTTTTGTATTTCAGAACCTAGATTTTCATTTAGCAATTAATGTGGGTGATTCAAGTCACTCCTTCTGTATTTTATTAATTTTTGCCAAATATAGTATTTCTCTGCCTACTGTTGATTGAGCAGAATGGAACTTGCCTACACAAAATTTCTTAGGAAATACAATTTGCACATCCAGATTTCTAACGACACCCACTCTCCCCATTATTGCAAGGTGTTAATCTAGTTGTATGATGCTGCCTGCACAGATGCATACATACATACCCTCTTTAAAAATAGGTTATATGCCTAAATCCTTACGAGAGAGCTCGGATACTGAGTTTTTCTAGGTCTGTGTGCTCACTGAATATTTAGCCCTTGTGGTTACTGCAACAGAGTTTTTGTGAAGGCTTTTCCATGTTTTTAGRAGGTGCTTTTAGTAAGTAGTTTAATCCTAAGTAATAACTGAGTTCTTTTGCAGCAAAAGCAGCTACTAATTTTGAAAGTAATTTTAAATTTACACATATCCACTTTAACCGTACTTTTGATTTGAGCAGTTCTCTTCCGGAAATCTACCCTGGAGAAAATGTTTTTAATCAGGTTAAAATGGAGGCAAGATAGAAAAAAAAAATGTTTGCTGTGGCTTGACTGCAGCAGTGCTAATGAGCTCTGCTCTAATACATGAAGGAACATATGGCCCCCATCTGAAGACAAACTGGACACAAAGCAGTAATTCAGCTGAGATGTCCTGAATATTGTAAACTGGGTGAATGTGGTTGAAGGTGTTTATAAACGGTGGCTGAATCCCACACACTGACTCACTGCCTTCTAATGTCCGGGGCTCAAGGTGCTATTTGTAAGAGTATAGAAAATGACCAGTAGAGGGAATTCTTAATTAAAGCTAACAAAATAGCAAACTGAAGTGTTATGTTATGAAGAAAAGACTTCTTGTGCTCATGACGCAGCAAGAGACGGATTATGGAGAGGGCGAGTTAGGAGAAGAAAAATCACAGGACAAGCCAATTGAGTATTTACTGGCAAATAATTGCTCTCTTAAGCTGTGGCTCTCTTCCTAAATTCTTGGCATTCCTGAGCACTAGAACCATTTTCAGAAAATGCATCGTTACAGAGTAGATGTAAAAAAACCTCTCAAAGGCTGATGGTACAGACTTGTGCAGGTAAGAATGTGAGTATTACTGCATATTTTCTTCTGAAGCTTTAGATTGTCCATCGTTTACAGGACTGCTACTTTCTTCTATTTCCGAGAGAACTGATGTTTTGGTTTCACAGCTATATTTTGTCTAAAAGTTGGGGAAGTGGAGATAGTCTTCTAGGCTGTAGTGTATGCTTTTCTATCAACAAAGATGTATCGATGTACAAGAAAACAAAACAAGCTTGTGGGGGAAAGTATACGGCCCGGTTTTATTTAGTTTAAATGGGTTCCGGCTTTTATAGGGGTGTCTCTAATTATAAAGCTACACATCAGCTTAATGTGGGGCAGGAACGTATTGCCCCTCTGTGCTTGCATTGCTGGGCAGTCTCATTTCGCTGCTGGAATGCTTGTGAGACGCTGCAGGGAAGGAACTTTTTCTAAGCAACTCTTAGGGACTGCCTGCATCCCTGGGGCTTCCCTAGGTGTGGCTCCCCAGGGAACGGAGGTGCCTGGGACCCCACTCTGCTCCTGTACACAGTTTGCCTACCTGYCTCCTATTCCTCTCCTTTTTGATTTTGACCACTTTCAGCCAAGGTTTGATGGGTGAAAGTCTCCAAGATACCTAAGCTTCCACATGTTTTTTGGAAGTAGGCAGCTGTTCAAAGGGGAAAAGCTCTTTTAATGACCCCGCTGAGGGAGAGGCTGCCTCACAGTTATACCCAAAATTACACATCAGAGACCAAACGTGGACAGAAATCCATAAAAAGGGAGGCTCCTTTGGATCTCCATGAGCTGGCTCAAATTCACGGAGAATTTTATTTTTGTTTATTCCACATGYGAATTTGGAACTTCGTTTTCTAATAGTAAAAAAGCCTGTTAGGGCATGGAGATGTATAGGTGGTTAAGAATACTCTGCCCTAAAATATGACTCTTATTCACATCTTAATAATCAAATAACAGAACAGTAACATTACCATTTTTTATCAAACCTACAAAATGTTGTTCTTCATTTTTGCTCCTCATTTCATCATGTGCATTAAAAGGAATGGTGAAAACAATCTCACTTTTCACAAGTAAATGAAAATAGCACGTATCCCTGAAGAGCAAAAATGTTCTTTTGATTTTATAGGGGTTTGCTTTTGGTTGTACAGTCCCTGTCAGGTGGGGTATCTAAGCTTAATACTTGACTGATGGACATTTATGCATTGCAGACACCCCTCTAGAAAGCCACACGGTAAGCATCACAGAACCCAGTATCAGGTCGTTCAGAAAAAATGCTAAGTTCCTGGTAAAGAGTAATGGTGATTTAACCTTTCCCACAGGGATAGTTTCTCCTTAATAGGTATCAAATTGAAGTTGGCTTATGTCTTTAAACACGGGCAGTTTTCAGTCCTCATACTTTATTGTACCATAATTGTGGATATTCTGTTTATTCAGTACTATGCTAATTTTTTCTATAATTATAATGTATTTATCATTATTATAATGGTTTTTATTAGTGTTATTATTATTATAGCAATAATTAGTCCTTTTTAAACTCATAATATCTTGGCCCTTCTGATGTCTTGGGTACAGAGTATTGCAAGTTAATTATATAGTATGTAGATGAAAAATAATAATCCTTTTATTGGTTTTAATGTTCTGCCTTTTAGTTTTAATGACTGTCCCCTCTTTTCTTGGGAGGTCGGATTTATTTTATTTTCTCTGTGCAGTTACATTTATATCACTTCCACTATGTTCAGTCTTTTTCATTTTAGCTGTCAGTTTGAAGCTTTCTAAACTTTTCGCATACGGAAAGTTCTTGAGGACTTTAATGAGTCTTTTTGCTCTCGGAACCCTTTTTGTTTCTTCTCTATCCTGTTTGAGACAGGGTGACCAGGGTTGACTGCAAAATCCAAAGTGATGGCATAACACCAACTTATGTAACTGCATTATAGTATTCTCGAAAGTATTTCCTTTGGACCCCCCCCATCCGTATGAGGCACTGAACAACCCCACCAAATCCTTCCGTTTCCTTTTACAGAATCATAGAATAGTTTGGGTTGGAAGGGACCTTTAAAGGTCATCTAGTCCAACCCCCCTGCCGTGGGCAGGGACATCTTCAACTAGATCAGGTTGCTCAGAGCCCCGACCGACCTGACCTTGAATGTTTCCAGGGATGGGGCATCATCATCATTTTCCTGAGTTGGGTGCCATGAACTTACCGTGCATTGAGAGATGGAAGCAGTGCAAATTATTTCTTTATTTCTGGTAATGGGAAAGGCTAACTRCAGAATCCTAGGGAAAGTTTTTTGAAGTCAAAAGAGAGATCTGAGGATAAGGATCCTTGTACCTTGTGTGCAGCAAACTGGAAGGATTCCATAAGATGGGGATGGCTGACATGGAAGGGAAGTACAGMTCATTCTGTGGCTTCTAGACCATCTGCAAGTGACTTGCAAGAGACGAGAGGGCACCAAACAAAAGCACAATTGCARTATAATGGAAGTATGAATCAGTTATTGGTCTACTATTACTGGAAAACACAGGCAAAGCCCAGGACTCTTCCTCAGGTGCCGCTACGATACTTCATTCTTTTGAAAGATGCGTGTTTCAAGTACTAATTTAAGGCCAGCAGTCACATTAAAATGTCTGGAAAAAACTTTTTTTTCAGTTTAGATTGTCAAATTTTATCGTTTTGTTTCTGCAGATATAGAGAGGCATGTTTTAGAAATATGTAATACGAAGTCCCTCGGTCCAAGTAGAGCATATCGAGTTGACTTTTGCTGGAAGCAAGTGAGTTTTATTCCCATTCCTTTCCTCTCACTTCACCCCCCTTCTCCCTTCTTTTGCCTCCTCTATTTGCTCCTCCCTGCCTTCCACCGAGAATTTTCTTCCTTTCTTCCTTAGTAAAAATTCTGCCTGGCCGGGTATATTTTTCTAGTGTAAATGATCACTTTCAGCATTAAGGTGATAAAACATACTTTATGCCTTCTTGGTTGCCCAAGAGATAACAAATAGATTTTGAAAAGCAGATGGTTGACTAGAGAGCCCTGAGGTATCGCAGAGCTAACAGGTGCAGCTCCCTATTCAGATTCTGCAATGCAAAGAAATCCTGTTTCCCAGACAAGCCAGGAGAAAAAAAGGAGAAACAGCAAAAAGATGGACATTAAGAGTCCAAGTACATATATTTTAAAACTGTATTTGTGGTAGGTGATGCAGGGGCAGTGTTTGTACGCTGAAAGTAGCCGTCCATTGCTAAGAACAAGGCAAGTTTCATGTCTAAAACAGAGTGCTGGAAAGTAGAGACTTGCACTGAATTCTGTTATGGCCATTGACTAGCTGAGTAATTTGTGCAACTCTTTTTATGTCTGTTTCCCACACAAAAGCAGGACAGTAGCGGAGGAGTAACTAATGTATCCTTCTCCAGATCATTGYGAACCCTGTATGGGAAAAGCTAAGGAAGGAAAAGCAATTACTGTTGAAACACTAGGTACTGAAGYTTCTCAAAACATGTTTCTGAGGAGTGTAGAGTAAATTGTTCAATACCTTAAGCAAAACAACACATGTAGGTCATTACCAAAGCAAGAAAAATCATACCATTACTGTTACCTCCTTCTAGTCTCATCTGTCCTATCTTACAGGTTTAATATGGGGTAGTCAAAGTATGTAGCCAGCCTTCCAGTGGTTAAGGAGTTACATCTGCACTTTYTCAGTTCTTCGCGTTTTGATAGAGCTTGGCTTCTGTGAGCTATTGATAACTTCAGATGCAATTTACTCAGGGTTTTGTTCACACTACCGTAATTCCCAATACAGAATGAAAATGGTTGGAGAATATAAATGCTTCATTATTAATAAAGTCATTAAGCCCTAATTTTTTGATCTTAAGCTTGAGCTGTCCAGCTGAAATCCCTGGCACGTGCTTACTGAACCGGGGCCGTAGTGCAGGGCTGGGAGCCCTTCATTGCGTAGGTGCTCTTAAGCACATTTGGTCTTGGGATATCAGAGGACTATGAACTGGTGTAACCTTTCTCTAGAGATCAGAAGAGTTATCCTTGCAGAAGCAAGTAATTTGTACAAGGGGACAAAACGACTCTCTTGCAGGAGGTATTAAAAACAGAGACCCTAACTTCTAGCCTTCTRATTTGAGTACTGGAGAATAGGGTCTTCTATTTCAGGGCAAAATAAAGGTGAAGGAAACCAAGAGGATAACTAATCAGAATTTTAGCTAGCAGTGAGAAATTAGGAAAGGGCAAATAATGAACGTGGCTCTTAGTGCCCAAGCATTAAATATTAAAGTCTTTAAATTATAGATTGCAAGGAATGTGTTCCGGTGTGTTTAGTCCTATTAGAAAACAAATTCATAGTAACTATAATCACATTTTAAAATCAATGACTACAGGAATAAGAAGGTATTATAGATCAATAATCTTATGCAAAAGTTATTCTAGGAGTTGGGGAATCAGGTACATCATACTCTCAATTTTTCCATAAAAACATTTTTCCATTAGTCATCAGGTTGGAACAAATTTTATAAAAATTGGAAAAACAAGTCATAAGAGCTATAAAACATTTCGAAAAGTTAAAATGAAAAAGATGATTAGGATGGAAAACTTTTTGAGCAATTGGGGGAAAAGAAAGTAATGGGGAGATTTTTTTCTGCTTTTGTTTAAAAGATGGAGTCTTGATGGGAGAATACTGTAGCCAACTGTGAATATATGATACCGTTGGAGGAAAGATTGCTCTCCAGTTCTTATTTTCAGACAAATTGCCATAGAGGTCCTGGTCTTTCAGTTCCACACAATTATCAACTGAGCTGAAGGAGATCTCCCTATAGCTTTGAGTAGTAATGAGGCTTTAGCATTTCTTTGCACATTACTGCTAGAATGCGACCTCTCTCACTAGAAGGCTCACCTTTTCATTATAAAGGTGTTACTTCTTTTCTGCATGTTTAAAGCATCGCTCAGGTTACTATACAACCCCTTCATTGTGAAGCAGTAGCAAATTCAAACCAACAGAAGTTTCAGAGAGCTTCTTTAACCTGGGATGTAAAAGGTGGTCAGTGATGGAGATTTCAGTATACCAGGGCAGGAGCTTTGAAGGGGAGCAAAAGAATGGATACATTTAGGATTCTACTCAGAATATTGTATAAATGATGCAGGAAACGCAGAGAAATGCCACAAACACATCCACCTGRGGAGATGTCAGAGACAGAATGAGAGCTGCCGTCCAAAACTGTGATGACATCTGAAATGTAAATAGATGCAAGGCAGTGATAGTGTCCTTTTATGAAGACATTTGTTCTTTCCATGATGGTTTTCCCCCTTGCACCACTTCACATACTCTCCTCTGACACAGAATTGATGTGACCTYGTGAAATTCCAAGAGTGGAAATCAGACAAAATGGATGTTTCTACAAAGGGCAAATTACCCATTCCTCTTAGAAGTAAAGGACATGGTGGTGTGAGTCAGTCCTCAGAAAATGATGCTTGAAGTGAGATGGGTAAGAGGTAGTTGGACACAGAAGCTCTAAGTGCTGTGAGGAGGTGATGCTGCGTGGCAGATTTACCTGGGATTTTTGTGCTGGGCAGGAGGACAGGTCTGGGGGGAGGAAGGCTTTTTATGATCAAGCAGTGTAGCTCAAAGCAGCATCGGTTTTATGTGTGTGAATGACAGACAGTGGTGAAACGGAGTACAGCAGAATCCTAAACCAAGCGATTGTGATTGGGCAAATTACAGGGGGATTTATGCTGTTTGCAGCTATGGCTCAGATGATTTGGCTATGCTTTTTCTTTTTCTCACCCCTTCCCCAATTTATTTTGTATTATGTATCATGCCTATAATTGTGTTCTCTGTTGTTTCTCTCCTGACATGTTTAATCCCACAACACAGTCTAGTCTTGATGTTTTCCTTCTCTTTCAAAGAGTCCCAAGAGAGAGAAGCAAGGAAGGTAGATGTATTTGACTTTGGAAAATGAGTTGATGCCAGTTGCAAAGGAAATAAAATATATCACAGGGGTCTGCTGCAGGGCGGGAAGTGAAAATATTGCTCATTTGTGACAAAAGATTGCCTTGAAGACTGCTTCAGCTTGATCAGTCTGAAACCCATGTCTCACTGTTTCCATTACAAAGGCTTTTATGTTTCTGTTTCTTTTGGAAAAGGATTTAATCTATTTTGAAATAAATCCAAGGCTCCCCAAATGGACTGTTTGCTTTCAGGCCCAGTCTGAAAGAGAGGGGTGAGAGAGCCGTGCATCGGGGTCACATTGTGGAGGGCTTAGGAGAACGTACGTTATTTAGGTCGTGAGCCAGGATAGCCAAGGAGTCCGCATGTGACCAGCCCCGGGGCGGCCGAGGAGCCGCTGTGTTAGGCTGATACGGTGTGTGTCACTTCTGCAAGGACTTCGAATRGGGGGACATTTGGGCAGCGCCGTCGCGGTCGTATTGCAGTGCAGGGCCATGGCTCCTCCCCAGCCCCGGGCAGTGGGTGCAGTGTGCTCCCCGCACCAGAGGACAAGCTGTCAAGCTCTTAGAATCATAGAATCATTAAGGTTGGAAAAGACCTCTAAGATCA
>JASVER010000050.1:1110632-1185183 GCA_030449065.1 Oceanodroma leucorhoa | reverse complement strand
CATGAAGGCAGAATAGTATTCATATGATGCCGCCTCGCTTTCAAGTCTAACCGGGTGCTAATCATTCCTTCAGAGGATCTGTCTGAATATGTTCACTGGAGTTGATCGTTACAGATAGTACATTAATTCAAGTTCTCAGCAAACACTGGCTCAATATCCTCCCCAAACTCCCTGTGGCTTCCTATCCTGAAAACATAGCTTTCTGACATGCTTTTTCTTCCCCTACTCCTGAGGTATCCCTAATCTCTTCGGAGCATCAATCCCCCTTTTTCAGTTCGCAGCAGAGGACTTTTTCAGTGCACACCTGTGGAGCTCATTCCTAACCTATCATTTTGTTATTAATAGTTTAACCTTGTGTTACAATACTGCCACAGTCCTGATACRTAGAAAGAAAGAAAATAAATGCACCCTCTGGAAAGGGACAATACAGTCTTTAAATTAATGGTGGCCATCCGTGGTGGTATCCCTGGTGATATGTTTTGAAGTTCAAGGTCTTTTTTTCTTTTTGTTTTTCTTTCTTTAGCATGTTTCTCTATTTGCATCAACTGCTGATGCTTTTACCTTTGATTTTTTTGTTTAGAAATCTTACAGGGTTTTTTGAAATGTCTATTCCCGCAATTCARCTTTTAAAAGAAATTCTAAAAAAAAATTAAATAAAGAAGGAGCAAGCAACTCTCATTAGCTCAAGTGAGCTGCTGCCAGCTGGAAATTCTTTCTACTGTAAGTGGGCTTTGTATTTCCCATGGGCTAACCATCGTGGCCTGCAACGACTCYGGATGACAGTCCATGAATCCAGAAAAATACGAGTAAAGGTGGCAGGGGTGTTCACACTGGTAAGTTACAGGTATGAGAAGATGCCTCATTTCTAGGAGACCACTTTCCTCCTCTCTTGTTAGCTTGAAACCATCTGGTTTTAAGCAAGCTTGGCAGAAGGGTGGAGGCTGCAAGGAGACCGAATTCCTCTAGGTTTTTTGGAAACCAGAAATGAGGCAGAGGCAGAAATGACTCCTGCCCTGCGAGGGAGCCCGCGGTGTGCACTCCAGAGACGCACACAAGGGTTGTCCCGCTGGTGGGACCAGTCACCTCTCCCAGACTGGCCACCGCTAACTGGTGGTTAGCACCTGCGCTTCTTGCTCCTGAGCACTGCTGGGTGCCCGGCTCCTCGGTGTGGAGGAGGGAGCCGGAGGTGCTGTGAGCGTTGGCCAGAGGGAAGAGCAAAAGAGCGTGGGAGGAAGGAGTGGGAGAGGGCAGTCGTAGCTGGGAAGGCKGGGGATATCGTGGCTGGGATGTCGTAGAGGGGGAGAACCCAAATCCAAAGGAAGCCAAGCCTTGCCAATGCTGTTACTTGTGAAATGACTTGCTTAATTCAGATAGTCTCTTGTCTGTCGCCATATCCAGAGGTATTTTAACAATTTGAGATGAAAGACTGGAGCTGAAGGGAAAAAGACCCAAGCTCTGGTCTTTAGATAATACGTGTGAACTTGACAAACTGATTATAACATCTGTGTCTCAAATTCTTTATCTCTGAGAGAAGAACAAAAATACATGTGTGCTTCAGAGGGGAGCTGAGATACTTCATCCATTTGGAAATTATTTTTCTCCTTTAGGAGGCAGATGCTTTACCTTTTCCATGAAAAGTTGTAAATGTTTCAGAAACAATTAATGAAGCTTCCTGACATCCTCTTGGGTGAGGAAATATGATTGCTGTGGGAAAACTGAGGCAAAAATCTGTCATGTGAATATTTTATTTCAATAGTTAATGAACAGGGAAAAAGAAAGTATTACTGTAAAATACATGAGCAAGATTGTGGAAAACTTTGCCAGAGAAAGGTACTGAGATAAATTCTGTCTTGACTGGCACCTCTTAAAGGTCAAAGTGTCTACATAGTGTATAAGGCAGGATTAAATTTGGCTCATGGTATAAATATAATCAGAAGACTTGCCTCTTAGTATGCTTAATTTCAAAATGCACATACTGCATAAGGCCACCTTGTAGAGTAGAAGTAAATACTTCGGAAGGTGACTACATGAAAAGATAAACTTCCTTTGGTTTCACATCAGCAATAATACCCATACTTTTTACGTGGAAATCTCAGGTTTTTTTGGTAAACAATACCTAATCCCCAGACAGCACGCCTCTTCAGTCGATGGCAAAAGAACTCGATGAAAATACACCACACCATCTCAGGGCATTGGTGTTGGATACAATTAGCATTTCCTATTTAAGGATTTGGAAATCGAGACACAGAGAAATGAAGCAGGCCACACAGCACATAAAGTGGCAACKGAGGAAGAAAAAACAGATGCCTTGACCTTTTCCTCGCTGTTTAAATCAGAAGATCCATAGTCCTTGGAAGCATGCACRTGTCCTTACAGGTCAAGCTGATTTTTGTTCTTGCAGGCTGTGTGTTACCTCAGATGATCCAATTGTTTTGACTCTCTTATCCCAAGACCCAGGTCATCACATCCGTAATCCTGGGTAGTGTCACTTCTCCACTGGGGCAAGCCTCYTTTTTTTTTTTAATCTCTGGTAGGTTTTAGACTGAACACATACCAAGCAACATTTTGAACTGCATTCACATGATGTTACTGGCAGATTGTAATTATACGGACATGTATGTACCAGTATGCATTGAATAGGTAACTGTAACATCTGCGGCAATCACTTTCCCCCATTAGACTTCTGTACCTTTACATTAGTTCAGTATGTAACTATATCTGTTAGTCAATCATATTATAAAAGAAGAAAAAAAGAGAAGCTTCAGCTCGTAGGAAATGAAAAATTTATGGTGAGAAAAGACAGGACCACCCGTAAGCATCAGATACATACTGACACTAAATTATTATTTTAGATTTCTGGGGKTTTTTTTAGGGTAAGCTTCTCAAAAGTCAGCGATGACTTTATTTCATGTCCACGGAAGTCAACGTGGGGTTTACTGTACACTTAAGATGAAATAGACCAGTACTGCATATTGTGAAAATCTCACCCCTAAATAAAACCAGATTCATATGAAAAAAACCAACCAAMCAAACAAACAAAAAAACCCAACAAAACACCACACCCAACAGCAACTGGAAAACTCATACCCACCTTTGCATTTGTGTTTGTGAATCAGATAAGGGAAGACAATTAACAGAAATGGGCATTATTTCATATCCAGGGGGTGTTGGTGCTTTCCAGCACGCTAGCCTTATTTCAAAATTGCTTAGTTTTTTAATTGTCTTGCAGCCCAGGTCATCTGTGCATCCAGAGGGTTTTCCGCTAGCCTTTTTCAATCTATGAAGTTGTTAAGTATACTAGACAAGAACGCTTTTCTCTTTTTACTTGCTTATGCCATTCCTAACTGGCAACACAAATAGAAATAAAAAGCTAATTGTGTGAGGTTCCTCTGGGAGAGGAAGGTAGGTGAGGAGAGCACTCTCCAGCCTTCTGAGGTCAGAGATCACAAGACTAATTCCCCAGCAGTGTCCCAAATCTTGGGCTGCTGGGTTCCTSTCCCTGGGCAAGGGCAATGCTCTCCAATTCTGAAGTTGTCTAGATGCCGTATGTGCCTGATCSCTGATTATGCGGTGGGGTTAGTTATGACACCTAAGAGTTATCTTGGTTTTACTGTATTTCTGTTGTTCAAAGTAGGTTAAATGGCCGTAGTTTCTTCTGGCACTCAAAATCTGAATGGTCCCTTGTTTTGYAGACAAGGGGAAATTCACTTACTGGTGGTGTTCATGACAGAAATGTGTGAACTGTCCACTTTTATTATGGCTATATTGGAGTCTGCATTCTCTAATAACTGTATCAAAAGCAGGCTTAAGATGGAGGAGATCTGGCTACCAACTGGTCTTTACTCCTAAGAAATAGACATTTGCATTCTTTGTATCCCTGAATTGTAAATCAGGAGGGACAATCCTCATTCTGAATACCATGCTTATTCTCAGCATGATGTGTGTGGTGAAGAAGGCATTGAAAGAAAGCATTAAGGCTAGGATAACATCAAAGAAAATGCTTCAATTTTTATTCTCCCTTCCATGGTGGATTAATTAAAACAGAATGAAACGCCAGCTAACTTGAAAATAAAAGCAAATGTGTGTGTGTAGACTATGGCAGCTTATTCTGAAAATCAAAGTAAATTCTTCCCTCCCCCAAACCATAGCTCTAACGATGAAATGCTCTAATGACATAATCCTCTACCTTGCTTTCTTTGACATACCTTCTCAAATTCACTGGCCAGCCCATATGGTTGCTTTGAGATTTTTGGTGTGCTGTGTCACTTGGTTGGCTCTTAGAGCTATAACAGGTAACTCTGCTGGACCTAGTATCTGCTGATATTACATTGTGCYTGGCACAGGATGTAAAGGCATGTTACTTTATTGCGCCAACCCTCTCACTAGGCTTTGAAATAAAAAGTTCAAGCACGTCCCCACTGAGCGCTCAACACATGGTGGTGACTRTAGGAAAATGGGAAGTAGGAGCTTTTCAGGCAGAAGGAGTCTAAGTAGACAACCTCAGACTATGCCCTCCTTTGAATTAGAAGTTGCATGGCACAGTATCCTTGTTACCCAAATAAAGTGTCTAATCCTTTTTTTTTTCATAGCTTTGTGCTTTGTTTTATTTTACAATGACTACACCCGGTATGACAACATCCTGCCCAGCACGCAAACATTGCTGCCGAATACAATCCTAAGCTCCACCAAACCATTCCCACAGTCCAGACAGGGCTGCCTCCTGCTTCAGGACACACCAAGACAGTCATAACGAATTTAATTCAGCTGGAACTATGAGATGCTTTTGAAAAAAATAAACCCAGAGAGTAACTAAATGAGTTCTCAAATAGCAGTCAAGGTAAAATGTGTGTGCGTAAAAGGGGCATGAGAGTCAAATCCCAAGTATGGAATGTGGAAGCCAATTGTAATCAACAGCTTACTTTTCATGTGTTCAGTGAGGAAACGTTTAATTGTTTTCCCAGCTTTATGAGGCAAGGTGGGCTGCCAGTTGAAGCAGGCGTCGTGCTACTGAATTCCTCCCTAGTCTTGGGCAAGTTAGTGATTCTGTTTGGGTTTTGTTAGCTGAAAAGAGTGGTACAGGTTKCTGCCATAAACAGGTTGTGAAAATTGTTGATATATTAGGGGACCAAGCACGTTGATCTGAGTAATAACATTTGTGTCTGAATACGTGCGTCAGTATTTGGTACATTGTTACTAACACCTTTGTGCGCTCTGCTCCTTTTCTTTCTCAAAGACAATGTGCATGCATACAAATAAACCTACATTTTCAACTTTTATTTCAGTGCATGAACATGGGGACAGAGGAGAGACATCCAGTTGTACAAATCTACTAAATATGTCCTCCATTATTTGTAGCAAAATTAGTTTTTTGGACCCGACTGATTAGAACAAGACACGTAATTATTACCGACGGTATCAGCTGTAGGAAAGAAACTCTCTCAGCTTTATACCACATATCCGATTCTTTTGTCAGCTTACATTATAAATAAATAACAAAGCAATTTGACACATGCCCATTGATTAAAAATAAAAGTTGTCACAGTGAGAGGAGAAAGACAAAAATATGAATTATTAATAACAATATTAAGCAATGCAAAAAAGATGCTTAACATGCACGAAAGACCCTGAAAAGTCACTTAGTGAAGGGGAAAGAAAGGACAGCCAAGAAGACCTTCCCTCCACTGCTACTTTGTGGCCTTTTCTTCACTACTTGGGCCCTTGGAGGTCAGGGTGACCATGTGAAAGAGAAGGGTGATTCTGTTAATTTATCTAATCTTGTTACCTCATCTCTGGTATTTCTAACATGGCACCAACTGCAAACGTGGAGACATCACGTAGGGAATGCAGTCAATTTAAAGTGATCACATTGCGTCATGATTGGAATTGGCCATTTCATATTTTTGAGCAATCTTCCTGGCAGTGGGGTTTGAATGACCAATTGACAATGCTGATGCATCAATTGGAGAAACTAAGCTAATTGATACTCTTTCTAAATTTCGTATACCACACATACCTGTGATTTAGTATGCAGATATTAAGGCATGCAAAAAATGCTAGTAGTAGTTTGTGTTCTGTGTGCTTCGTGGTGTTCCAATTGGTATAACAAACAGTTACCCTAAGTAGCTGGCATGATTATGCATTTCTTTTCCCAACTTCTGTTGCTTATTTTGATTGCAACTATTTAAATACTTTCATTTATCAGACCGGTTTGAATCGCTGTTGGGTATATTGACCATCCTGGCGATACTTAATTTTCCATCTGTGAAGATCAGATTTCTTTTTCCACTGAAGAGGAAAGGAGGAAAAAGAATGTTTGCAAAGAGCAAGAGAGGCAAGCRCACAATTTTCACAAAAGCTGCAGAAACCCCCTCGGTGGCAGTCCCATTTGCTGMAGAGTGGTCTTGCTCTAAAGCAGGTACAGTGTGTGCTATTGCAACAGAAGAGCTAATGGGAAAGTTTTCCTGGAAGGGTAGCACCAGAGGTCCAATTGTGGTTAGTGGTGGTGTCTCTAGTGGAGCATCCTATATCAGACTTCCTCATGGCCAGTCTGAACATTGTAATACTTGTAGCTGGAGAGATGACATCATCTTAAAAAAAAAAAAAAGGCTGCAGGAGCAGTAAGGCTCCTACCCTGTGCTTATGATGTTAAAGTTTTGAACTAACAAACTGTTAATGAATTCACATGATCTCCCAATTAGTGTGCTTTAATTCTGGAAAGCTCCTTTTTATGCATCTTTGGTTCAAGTAAGGACTAAGCACTTGTAGCTTTTATGGATTTCATTAGGTGCCAGAGATGCTCAGAGCTTCTGAAAACCAGGGTCAAAGGATCTTCTTGCTGGCATTTAGTTGCATATGGTGCAGGTACCTCCATCCTCATTTGGACTCCCTTTGCAGTCAGTTGGAGAATATTAGGCACTTAGAGGTGTGATTCAGCCTGTCACAAGGAAAGGCATCTGAAATAGACACTCATATAAGAGCTCACTTCTGTTCATAGACTATAAAGGAAGCCTGGATGAAGACTGTAAGCAGTTTAAAAGTTATCTGAGATTCTTCTATGCACGGTGCCTCAAGCTGAATAACTGAAATTAGGGAGTTGTCCTGGAAGTGTTGGTCTTGGCTTTTCTGTTTCTGTGTGTAAAATGGGAGCACTATGCAGCTTTGCAGGTTATGAGAAGGTGGCCTTCTCTTATTTGGTACATAATTATAATGATGAGACTTCTTATTACCTCCTAAATGGTTTGCATTTACATTTTATGAGCTCTTTTTAGTTTCACAGATTCTATGAGTAAAGATTAGCACTGAGTGGATATGTCTGTTAGTCTCAGCCTGGGTACCTTACACTATTGCTAAATTTGGCTGTGTATGAAATTGTTGGTCTCTCTTAAATATTAATTGATGTAGCCTGACTCCCCTTAGTACTTCTAATCTGCTGCATCTGATCCTCAGGGTTTTGGTGAACATTAATTTGTGCATTAAAAGACTGAATTTAAGATAATTTCATTGGTGTGAAAAAGTTACAAAAACCAATGGTTGCTTGGCAGAGCCCAAGCACAGACCAAACCAAGTGAAACAGAATGGCTTCTGGGGCAGGACTGAGATGATGGAGGGGGAAACAGCTGCCCTTTCTCACACGTACCCAGAACGATAAGCTAAAGTCAGATAAAGACAGGTAAAGAGATCCTAGCATATTATGCCACTCTCTGTTGGGAATTGAAGGCAATAATGTCTTAAATTGGTTTAGTCTAGTGGCACCATATGTAGCCGTATTCTAAAATCTTGTACAAATGCCTGCAAGGAAATCTTTAGACATTTGAAAACTTTTGTCCTTTGAAAAGGAGATTCTTAAGAAAGTGAGTAGGCTTTAAAATTCAGCAAGGAGGGTTAAGAGAACCTTCGATAAGGAATTTTAAAAATCTGGGAGAAAGCACTTTAATAATACCGTTATAGTACTTTTCATCAGTCTTACTACACCCATGTGCAGTATTTCAGCTCTGTAAACTGAAGCATATTTATGTTAAATGATTTGCCCAATATCTTATCATGGGTAAGTGGCAGGCTAGAAATGGAACCCAGGAGTCCTAATTTGATTTCTTGTTGAATTCAGAGACAGTATACTGCCTCTGAAAGAAAAACACTCAAGAATTCAACAGTAGCACTCTGCATGAGGAGTCTCCCATTTCAATAAATGTGCGGTTATAATATGTCTGTGCTCCACTGACCGAGGTCCCTGAGGTTGCTTTCAATCCAAACCCATGTCTCCTTTGTGGGTGCACATTGCACTACCAAATCTTTCAGTGCTCTAAACCAAAAGTCTTGTTCTTAATGGACATATTGGGGAAAATACAGCCATCGAAAAGCACCACCACTGCCAGTGAAAAAAGCAAGTATGGGTGAAATAAAAGGAAACTGTAGAGTCATAAGAATATAGGCTGCAGTTTGAATGCTTCTGCCAGTGTTGAGCTTCTTTTTTTAGAGTAGTGAAGATGAGACAGCAGATGATATTACTTATCTTAAAACCCCTGTCTAATAGTATTTACCATCTTTGTGAGATCCTGAATAAATATGGATAAGTGCCTGTGGTTTTAAATTCATATTTTTGAAATTTGACAACGCACTGGGTGAGCTTTACAGGGAGGTATTTCTGTTTTTTTCAGAGAAGTCTCTTCACGTCAGCTTGTCTTCCCAGTAGTTTTCGCAGTGCGTGAAGAAGGAAGGTGAGAACAAGAGCAAATACTACTCTCCTGCAGCATCTGGGCAAACATTTGAAATCAGTGGGTTAAGTGTGTTGGCTGGTATAAGAGACTAGCGTAGATGCTGGATCTAGTCTGGAAAATCCAATCTCATAATCTTGAAAGGAAAATTCAAGAGTCAGGGGAAATGCAGTCCAACACAATTTGTTCAGTCATGACYTTGTTTGTGAATTCCTGTCAGGATTGAGCTCAGTGTATTTATAAAACGTAGAAGTGATGTGCTTTCTTAGAATTCCAGGTTTTCCCTCAGTCAGAGGAAATTTTGCACGTGTTACAGCCAGTTTAATTTGCAGAGATAGAGTGTGGATTTCCTCAGCCAAGACATGGAGGGCATGAAGTGGAGTTTTGTGAGCAGAGTTTTTCATCAGTATCTTGTTTTGTGTTTGGCCAGAAACAGAAGGAATATGATTTGCCTATATTTGTGCTGAGGATAAGAAGGTCTGAAAGCAATGAGTGGATGGAAAGGCACACATGCACTGTCTGTACAATAAGGGCTCAAACACAGGTATTTGGTACCATTTGAGATGCTGTAGGATACACCTCCTGGCCTTCAGCTGCTTTTCCCAAAAGACAGGTATCTCAGAAGTGGTAGGTCRTATCTCCTAGCCATGTCCAGATGTGCTTAAGCTCGAGGGCTTTTCTGATGGCACTTGAAAGCTCTGTTTAAGCAAGTGCCTTGAGCCCTAAAAAACAARCTTTATATACGTGTAACCACACCTAGCGTATGATTTACCACCGATAATACTACCATATAGTAATTTAGGAGAAATCCTTTTACTAGCAGTTATTAAATGTAATTTCTGACTCTCTGTTAAAATGGTGTATCATATAAAGAGGGGAGGCCAGATATAGACCAGCTGATTTCATTAATGCTGATTTGATTACATCGGCRATCCTCTGGCAATTTAGATGAGCCCATAGGCCAAGATTTTTACCTATAAATGCTCATTCTAATTGTACCATATACTAGGGGTGCGATGGGCAGTTAAGAACAATTAGCATACAGTTTTAACTGTTCATATACCTGACACAGTATAAAAGCCTCCTCAGCAGATACGCTGAGTGGTGTGAATACAACTTGAGTTCCCAGACTGCTATGTATTCATGCCTACTAATCATAGAAAAATTTACTAAAAGTTGAATTGTTGTCTTTAACTTCTGTATTAAGTGCAATACATATCAAACAAAAGTGAAGAACAGAATTTATGTCCATGTTACTGAAATCTATGCAGGATAAGAGAAGGATGTATTAAATATCTGCAGTTTGTTAAATTCTGGAGTACAAAGGAAAAATGTGTATTATCTGAAGTTACTCAAGGTGTATACCATACGGTTTAAACAGTTGGACTATAATTCTACATAGTGTATAGCATGTGTTGACCTTGTCCTATTCTGCAGGTATCATTAATGGCATTTTTCTTTTAAGCTGGTAACATAAGGTTATATATCATGTCAGGTATCAACTAATCGGACATGATTACTCTGGTCYGCTGAGTAATCCTTATTAGAAGCAACACTTTGAAGTCTGAACCTTTTTCTTCCATTTCATGCACTGATATTACGCTGCAGCTATTTTCTAGCATGAAAATAAGAATAATGTCTTTTACAAACTCTCATCTCAATCCTTATTCCAGCAAAGCTCCCATTGACTTMAGTAAGTACTTTACCTAACTAGAAACCAAATCAAAAGTTAGTGAAGTATTTCAGGATTTTGTGCTGTATTTAGAGGGAYTTGAAAGGGTAGATTTCTTTGGTGGTGAAATTTGAGGGGCTTTTGAATATTGCCAGTCCTGTTTAAACCTTTTCCAGAAAGCAATCTGTAGATACTTTTAGYAGAAAGCTGTATTTTGTTGACGATCGGCGCTGAAGGTTTTAGTTTCATGAAACTTCACCTAGAACCAAACTTGGAGAATAGAAATCAGCAAAATCAGTTTTTTTATTTTATTCTCCAACCTGTTAATCTGCCACACTAGGCAGTCTCATTTGTTGTCTGTAGGCTTAGCATGGGAGAGAGAGACTGTAAACCTGCCTAACAATTATGCAGTGGAATAAGACAGTGTTACCCTGGCAAACTTGGAGTTAATTTAGGAAATTGTAAGTTGTGCTTTTTCTTTTTTTTCATTTTTGATATTTCTGTTTTTCGTATCCTCTACCTTGGTAAAGGCAAAGTTTATGATCTCTCTAATCATAAACTGACATCTCTGATCATCACTCTGACAAATTTATTTTGATTGTGCTCAGTACTCGGTGAATTTGGGGAAGCCACTGTCACTCAGTTTTATTACTTGATGATTTGTCTTCTGATTAAGACTTGGGATRGGCGATAAGAAGAGCGAGGATCACATCTCCAGCTATCGTCCAGGGTCATTGRGTGGACTCCAGCCAACTATTTCCAATGCAGAGGTGGTGGTAGCATTGATTAATTCATGATCACAAAGTGCTTTGGGCTCCTGGGATAAAAAGCAGAATAGAAGTACAAAGTATTATTAATGGAACAAATGCTTGACATACTTAGTATACGATGTTAAATACCATTTGAGGATGGGTACATTATGAGAGTGTGAGTGACTCAACTGAAAGTAATTATGGTCATGTCTTTAATTGAGAAAACCAGATTCTTAATCAGTGCATCACAGTTTCAGCCCTCATGATAACTTCCTGGTTAGGYTTATGGATTGATTTAGTTCATCTGACTAACATATGGCCTAGGAACGGGATGCTGACAGCATCTTCTCAGTTTGGAGAACATATGCAGTCACTTTTGGTATTGATGGCTGGGAATTTCTCTTCCTCTCTTAGCTGGACTTATCCAAACTTTCAGCTGTGATTTAATTTCAAAAAGCAACATCATGCTGCAAGACATGTATTTTCCCCTTTTCCAGGTGGTTGGTGGAAGAAATTTGTAGTTCCTTAGGATCTCGGTAAAACGTAACATTAATTCTGGTTGTATTTACACTGGGACAAATCTTGCCCTGGTTTATATTAATATGAAATTTGCCACTGTGTCCCCAAAGCCAGGATTTGGCATTTTAGGGTCTATTCCTACGTAGTAGGAAGCACTTGCTGATTGACCACTTTGTGAARTCACGGATATGTTACGATATCCAGCTTTTCTCCAGAGCAACTCAGAACTACAAGGCTCTTTTTGTCGAATTTCAGTGTTTACGCATAATGTGAAAACCAGAGGGATGTGCACACCTAGATTAATGTTTTACTTTGCTGGCAGTGGTTGCAGTGTTACTGAAAGTGTCATAATATCTGACGTTTTTCTTAAAGATTCTACTCTTTAAGTAAAGAGATAATGTCAAGATCTTTGTTTTTTGTTTGTAAAGTAAGTTTCTAGTCCTTGTGATTGGAGGGAAGACACTGAATTTATGATCAAAGCCATAATACAAAGACTCAGAAATGAGAAAAAATATAAAGGCTGGTACTTATTAGATTGGTTAATAATATTTTAAAAACATGTTAGAATTTTCAGAGGAAAAATGGGAAAAAACRGTGAAAGGCAGGAGAGAAACAGCATGAGATCAGGATCTGCAGTAGTTCATTTGCATTTTGTTTTCAGTTTGGTCTGAGGAAGTTTAGTGTTCTGAATACTAGCTTTGAAATCCCTATGYGAGTTGCATCCGTATCTACAGTAGCAGCAGCAGGACTAGGAATAAAATTCTCACCTTCACACCTCTACAAAGAACAAGTATAGCAGTGAGATTTTATTGCATGTTTTGCTAGCCATTTAAACAAAGATTACTGAAACTGTTCTGTCTGGTATTACTTATCTCTGTCTTTATTAGTTGACCAAGAAATGCACTATTTGTCGTTCATCTGTATGACGTTTCTGTGCCTCTGCCTGTTTGCTTCGCTAGATTTCCTCATCTCTCCCCACTTAGAAGTGTTTGGGCAATGAAAGTACTTATTAAAATAAATTTCCAAGGTATTTTGTGATATTCTGCTGGTTTAACTCCTTAAATTAAGATCGTGTTAGTAAAAGGTATGTGCCCATTCAGACACTAGTCATTAGGATTGCTTTAGGAATTACTGGGTGGAATTGTAAGTTTTTTATTGTATGGGAATCAGACTGCATGATACTGAGGGTCTTCTATGGCTCTGAGGGCTGTGAAATAGCTTTCAGGACTTAAAATGAATGGTTATGAATAATTTGGGTTTTTTCCTCTGTAAATTTCTTTACAAAAATAACAATAACAATAAAACTGYAAATAAAATAGTTTGTTTGCCTAGGGAATTGTTTAGTTTGTTATTTGGACTCTAGTACTACCCCAGTCCCCAAACAGAATTAGGGTCTTTTTGTAGTAAATGTTTGAGTAGAAATTAGGAGATTGCCCTTGCTTTAGATCTTCATAATCTGCATCAGAGATTCATACAAGTGAGAGGAGACATTGCTATAGGCAAAATGTCAAAGGATGTTTTGGAGATTATCCTGCTGTAGAGGTGGGCCAAGCTATTCTAAATCACATTTGAATCGTGCAGAATGCAGTAGGCACAGGACTSTGTGTTCTGTGGATGAAACAAAACGGTGTAAATTGTGCCTCTTTTTAAAGCACAAAATTTTTAAGGCACAAAATTAAGGCAAAAAATTTTAAAGGATTCTGTTGAAAATTGACTTCCAGAGAGAATACTTTTGATTTTCAGCTGAGAGTTTTCCACAAAAATTTCTTATGTTTTCAGTAAAAGCATTTGTCTTGCAAAAAACCCTGTTCAGCTGCAAATAAATTTTTCCTGAAGTTTCCACAAATACATTTCTTTTTTTATCAGCCTTTGTTGGGGAAAAAGTTGGAACCTAGTAATGAGCCTGTGGCTCACCGTTTTTTGTGACTGCCATGGCTTGAAAACRTAATGAAAGGAACCTAAAAATGTATATGACTTCCTAAGGGCAAATGCCAAGTCACCCTCGACACACTTTTGGGGAGTTGAAATTCTTACTGGGGTATTCCCCCTAGAATCTAACCAGAAACAGCGTTGTCTGCACCAAATTTTAGATAGAGAATATCTCCGCAATTTGAAGTCAGATGCTAACTCTGTTTTGCTGATGGGAGGAAGAAATAGTGGTTTTCTTTCTATTTCCTTGATTCTTCTGTTTCCTAAACATGATGACTACTTGCAAAAGAAAGTARAAAGAGATACCCATTGCTTTTCCCTGCCTTGCTTCCACTTGTAGATAACCTCCTCCAGTGAGTAAATCAGGGCAGGTGCCAGGAATGCTGTTTCCCCAGCCAGCAGCATAAGGAAACTGTCTGGCTGTACAGAGCAAATTTTCCCAGCTCTGTGTTTATTAAAGTTGTGAGGAGAAGCAGGAGCATTGAAAGCTTTTTGGAAACTTTAAAAAAAAAAAAAAAAAAAAAGCATCATTAGCTGGCATTTGGTGTTAGGGATTTTATACAATGCTGACACAAAAACAAAAATCTTAAGACTCTATTTTCTTCCAGTAAATCTTAGGAGCTCCTTGAAAGCTTGAAACTTGATTTGCTAGGCCATTTTGGAGCGGCTATAAAGCTATTGTCTTTTAAATTTGTATTGTTTTGTTTCCCAAGATCAGGTGGATTTTTTTGGACCCTGAAGAGTAGAGGTAAAGCTACAGAGAAAATTGTGAGTCTGTCCTATAGATACAGCGCAGTTTAGGATGGGGGCAGAGTTATATGTTAACGGGTCTTAAATAGAAATCTTCATACTGCCACAGAAAGACAAAGGACACTGTAATATTTAAATCAATCTGAATTTCCTCCAGCTAAAAATAAAATAAAGGAAATGGTGCAACTTGGCAAATATATCTTGACCTCATGCTATTTTTACAAGTCAGACAGATGTGCAGCCACCCGTAWGCTGGTAGCCAGGACAAGCTATCAAATCAGAAATCTGTGGACTCACTCTTCAAATCCCAGCACTAATCGCAATGATAAAGAGCTACCTTTCGATTAATCCTGCCCTGGACTTCAGACGAAAGATACTGCAGTTTAATTACTGAGTGAAATCCACTTTGTCTGATCTGCCAGTCTGCCCTGTAATGTCATAATATAATCAGCTTCACTCCTGTCTGAAGCTCTAGGGCTGTGAAGTCCAAGGACTTGTTTGATTGGAAGAAATAAAACGATGTTCAAACAACCACCAGCCACAGTGCTGTAATTACCAAAATCTTGTTTGCTTCTGTCTGTCATTTTCACCATTGGTTTTTTTATGACACGAAGAGGCAAGGAGAGATCATGGTGGATAAGAACAGCAACCTGACAGGTGACAAATAAGATGTGGGAGGGTTTGCTTGTAGAAAATAATCATTGTAAAATATTCAGGCTAATTAAACTGGGTCTCTTTCTTACATATTTCCCATCGGCTTCAGTGACACATGCCGGTTCAAGCAAAGCCAGCCATCGGTACTGTCATCTCATAATTAAAACCTGTAACTGATCTGGGAGTGTCTCCACCAGAGGTTCCAGTGCAGGGAYAGAGTCGTGTGAGTGTGAGAAATCGTACTTCTACCCACGTGAGAGAGACAGCGGGGCTGCCGCAGTGCGAGATGTTCCCTCCCCCCCCCCCCCTTAGGAGATATTAGCCACGATTTGGAGGGGGTATTTCTTCGGACAAAGGAAGAGGCCATGGCTGAGTGATACGCATTGCTTAACGTGTCTTGCACAGGTGTATGGCTCAGTTCCCGCAGCTGTGTGGGATCTCTYTGCAACGGGAGGCACTGGAAGGAAAGGGAGGCTTTAGGATGCTCCTGATCTCTCAGTGTCAGGCCTTCTTTCTCCCTGACCTCCTTTATTAAGGGTGCGACCAGGGAGCGTTGGCAGCAATTTCTTTTCAATGTACCATGGAGAGTTTTATCCTGGAGAAGTTCATTACCTTTTCCAGGCTCGTTTCACAGAGCTCCCTGTATACCAGTGACTTCCCATCACGTCTGACCGCAGCTGAACTGAATCATTAACAAGAGGTGAGAAGATCCAAATTTTCTAATACGTGCTTTGTTTGGATATTTTTCTGGCCAGGGAGGTTGTGGTAGTGGTATGGAGAGCGGAATAGCTGACAAAGCCCTCAAAAATGGTTTGCTCTCAAGTTATTGCTAGACACAGATGATAATGGCCAGAAAAGGAAACACAGTTTTTACCTAGCTGCAGCTTTTAGGGAGGGCACTCCATCCTGTGCTGGTTGGGTGAAGTCTGGTTGAATTTGCTRACATTTTTTCAATGCTTAGGCTTTCTTCCCCCAACCACCCCCAAAATCCTGATTTATCTCATCTTACTTTCCCATCATTCAATGTTCTCTGCTTTTCCTTTTGCATCTTTTATGTCTTTTGACTGTTTCCAGCCAGATCTTCCTTTTTCTTCTTCTCCTCACATGACGTATTCTGTATAACCCATACCATTTGAGTTGCACTTTTGACTCTCTATTCCACCCTTCTAGCATGGAGATCTAACACTGTCACTCTTCTCCCAGCTCCTCTCCCCTAAAAGCACTTGCAATTTCCATCTCTATCCATCTGTTTTTATAGAATGACCTGGTAGACTATCATAGTGAATCACAACCACAGTTTGATGATGATCCCTGTGCTGCTTCCTCATCAAAGGATGGGCTTGTTCAGCACCTATGACTAAAGAGGCCAAGCACAGGGTAAGACGAATACTTTTTAGGTGTCCTGGAATTATAGCCTGTGGGTAGATTTCTGTGTAAAGACCAGTTCTTTTCTGTATTGCAAAATCACAGCAATGTCTTGGGGCAGAGACTGGGGSTGAGGGAGAATATCAGACAGCAGTTGTTAGCAGTATGTGTCTGTGCCGTAAACTTGCAATACATTTACTTTCTTCCTCTTACTTTTGTACCCTCTAGCTGACAGCGGTGCCTAGCATTGCCTGTCAGCAGGGATGGCATGCAGGGTGTTTTGCAATGGAAATCTGGCTTTAAACCTAACTGGGTTTGTCACTAGTGTTTTAACTTCTGAATGGTATTTAAACATTACAGTCTGCAGACTCAGTTCCAGCAGGATCTATCCAGAGGAGGCTGTCTAGAGAATCTCCTCTGAACCAGCTTTGACCAGCRGCGATGGCCCTAACGCTTTATTTGTGCAGTACTTTTGCCCTCAGTCTAATCCTTTGCTTTAGAAACAGAAATGTCAGAAGGAAGATGTGCACAGCTTCTTTTAAATCCCAAGAGAGTATTTTTCAGCATGAAGGAGTCCATCTAGTTACACGGCCTTGCTAATACCAGTCTGCTGCACTGATGATCTTGCTTCCCAGGGGAAAAATATCAGGGGAACCTGAACAATAGTTGTATGGCCAGTTACTACAGAAATGATTTCTTTTCCAAATGCGAGGATAACGGAGGGCATAGGGTAGCATATAATAGCACTTAAAAAGAAAGGAAGAAATTAGTGTATATTGATCAGAATAAATTGTGTTCCTTTGCAACAGGAAAAGGATACATGCAGGTGGAGTACAGGTTTAGTGTGGGAAAGCCTTGTTACAAAGTCCAGCGACATGAAGTTCCCACCTTTCTAAAGACCTCAGCTCATATTCAGGTGTTCAGTATGCTTACAAACATAAAGACAGGGTATTCTTAATGCAATAGCTGTCACATGCTTTGATGTGTGAAGTTRTGTGTCCATGGTGCTATCCTGCAGCCCAGTTACAACTTGAGGGCTTTCTGCACAGATGTGGCACAGCTTAAGACCACCACCGCATTAYTGGGACTGCCACAGGACTCACAGTGTTCATGGCTTACATGTCGTTTTAGCCTCTTACCTGCTCTGGAGAAATGAGTTTCTCTTCTCTCTCCCACCCAGTGATATTTGTAGGTCCCAGTTGTCTTAGAATAGATGCCATGATATCTTCTAAGAAACTATGCTGCTGCTAGCCCTAGTACTGTGTGAGCTAATGATTTTTGCTGTGCAAAATCAAAGCAGCAATGATCTGTAGTTAGAGGAAGTAGCACAGGTAGGAGGAAACTATAGGAGAAAGAGGAGAAGCAAGCAGAGGAGTGATTTGAGGATAGGAGAGGAAAAGTGGTAGGCTCAAATCCTGTCCTTCATAGCCCRTGATGTTGTCCTTGCCGGTCCTTCAATATTTAATCCTTAGCCCCCATACTGCTTGCTCACTCGTAGTCTTGTACCCATGCTCATGTAAGCCCCACAATTTAGACTGAACTCCACATGCACATGGCTCACAACATCATGTTTACAAATACATTGTTTTCAGCTTCCCAAATTAATGTAATGAGACATCTTTCACTAATTCAGGGGCAGGTTTTTCCTGGATTAATGAAAGCAGAATTTAATTTAGGTAGGTGACAATCTCAGAAGGAAAAAAAAAAAAGCAGTGAAATTAAATAATACAAAGTGTTATCAACATATTCCTAGGCCCCACATGGCATAAACAAAATCTATTGGAAGTAGAGCGATACTTGTATATATCAGGGGCAGTTCCACTCAGATGTGCAAATCAAACCCAATTCATGGAGAATCAGGAGCAAGAGCTGAATCTCAAGTCTGCTCCTTGGATGTGCAAGTTACTGGGAAGTAATGCATTTTCTAATTGAAAATTGCATCATGGTGCTGTTGTATTAATTTTAGAGCTGGTCAGAACACTATTGACAAGGTGTCATTTCATTATAATATTCCCTTTTCTCTTTAGCACAAAAACTTTGATGAAGAGAACTTTCGGTCACTTCTGGTGACAAGAGAGTTTGAAAACCTCAGGTTTTTAGGTCTGAAGGCATTTGGCCAGCGTATTATTTTTCTGAATGTTCAAAACCTGTTATTTCTATCGCAATGAAGGAAGCAAAATTCTCATCCACCGGCCAGGTCTAATTAAAATTACCCCCTCCGTAGCAACGAGCCCGATAGCGGTTTGCTCTCCTTTTTGTCTAAGCACATCACTTTGTGCACCGGGGAGAAGTGCTGTGCTGAGAATCCCGAGGAAGGAGAAGAGGAGCCAAGTCCTCTGCTCAACATAAAGAAGGTAGAGCATACCCCACAACTGCACAGGCTGACTCCTCATCCATTCACTAACCAGCACCCTGCTGATACGCCGCGGTCATCGGCCAGGTCACCTTAGCATTCACCAGAAGGCAGGGCTATGTTTGTATTGCTTGTGGCCATGCTTACCCCACTTTTTAAATAGAGGCTGGATTGAAGCACCCAAGATTCTGCAAGCGCCAGAGGAGAGTTAATATTTTTGGTCTCTGGTCCTCCCGATGCTGCTAACAATGTTTTAAGGGCAGAAGGCAACTGCTAATTGTGATGTAACTTGAATGATTTCATCGCCTTACTACTCTCACCCGATTGGGACATTCATCAACTCTTTCTGGTCACTGTTGACCTGGGATGCCAGCAATCTGGCAATCTTCAGTAGCAACTTAGCCAACCTGGAGTTGATTTATCCACTCTGGTCCATTTCTGTAGATGTTTTTCTTACCCAGTTATATGCAGGATATTCTCATGCTTAGAATTGTGTGGAGACTTCTGGTTTTGTTGTGGTTTTATAATTGTTTTTTTCACACAGTTAAACTGTATCATGTCAAGGGTGAGGAGAAACCTCATTTTAGCATCGTGTTGTGAATTCCCTAAGCTACACATTTTTCCCTAAGCTCGCTGCTCTTCTAAATCATAAAATACCCTTTTTGGAAGAGTTATCAGTTGTAGAATCTTTCTCCCCTTTAGCATAAAGAGTAGTTGAGAAACCAGGTGGGCAGCTTACTTGACTGTCAGAGCCTCTATTGAATTCATCCRCAGGTCTAAAGAGATCAAAATTGTTTGAATTGACCCTTTCTGTTGCCAGTATGAAGAGAAATCCCTTAGGCTTTTTGCTTTCTTGTCATGTACGGTCTCCCTTTGTCAGTTCAGGTCCAAGGTCCCTGTTTTCATTTTTCTTAGGGATAGCTGGAGATCTAGCAATATCTGTCTTTATAAAGCCTGCAGTGAGAGAGCAAGAGGCTGAGCAGGAGGGTGTGGGGAGAAGGGTAAAATACACTAGGTGAGTATCTGACCCTTGAGTACCTTACGCTGTCTCTGAGAACCGCAACCTTATCAAGAATCACAGTTGTGGCTTCTGTGGCGAAGGATGACAACAGAAGCAACTTTGCCCACCGCAATTATCATTCAGATTTGAGGCCTGGGTTTTAAAACAAATGCATTTGGAGCAGAGATGTGGAAAGGAGGAGAAACACAAGTGTTGCTTATTGGGGGCCCTGCAGACAGAAAATTATTGTGTTTCTAACGCTATTGATTTTTTGCAGCAGCTGATATTTCAATCTGGGTGCAGCATGTCTGAGAGTCTACGCACACTGTCAAGAAGAAATATGATAGTGTCTTAAAAGATTAATAATATCGCTGGTCCTCAGGAGGCCTGTCTTAATTCACTGGCCTGTTCCTTGGCATGTACTGTAATTTATCTAGTCTGATTTGAATAGCAAATGGCAATCGGCTGCCATTAGGGAAATAGGCATCAGTCTTATTGATCCAGGATGGGCTGGATTTTATTTAAGGAGAGCTGCAAAATGTTATTAACTTCCGGATGAGAGGCTGGAGGTGGAGAATTTTTTGCAGTGTTCCAAGGGGGGTGAATTGCACTGAATCTTAAAAGTCCTGAAATAGATAGTAAGAGGGGGGACCTGGGGCTGGGGGGTCAACTGCTACCACTTTGTTTCCAAAGACACCGGTTATTTCCAGCACAACTGTTCTCTTTCCTGGGCTCTCTGTATGACTGTTGTCAATGATGTACTCAGTTGTCTTTGGGTGAAGAGAAGGGTACTTYGCTTTTGGAGAGAAGAAAATGTGGTGGTTGATCTTCCTGTTGATTCAGATAAAGCTGGACTTGASTCTTCACTGTGACGCATGGATTGTTAGTTTTCCAGTCCCCCTCACTACGCTTAACAGGAGCTATACAATTTAACCTCCAGGCATCCTGGGGAGTATGTAGTCCTTGCTGATGCTCTGCTTTATGTGTGTTTGGAACTCCTGAGGGGAGTGGATGATGTGGCTCGAGGGGAGGTAATACTGCACTGGTTGTAAAGGTCCTGTCCTGGTTCCCTGTTCATACCAGTTCTCATCAGAAGTCACTGTGAAGAATAAAACCAGCCTTTGGATAATCTTTAGGTGCTGCAAATCCGGCGTCTTTCAGTGGACAATGTTGTTAAGTATCATGCTGAGCTATGGATGTGAGGAAGACWGGTGCGGTTCCAGTCTCTACTAACAGAGAAAAGAAATCTTATGGCAGTATTGGGAGTCTGAAAACTGATGCCTGCTTAAATAAAACTAAACATAAAGAAGTAAAATTACACCGAATACCTAGGGAAATTTCCAGTCTCATGACATACCACTGTGGAATAACCTCCCCAGGGAAGAGGTGAYAGGCCAGTTGTTTGGCACTCTTTAAAGTTAGACTAGATAGAACATCAGAAAAAACTAGTGTAAGGAATACTCCAGCTCAGGTGGGAGGGTGGAGTAAATGATTGAATACCGTAGGTCTTTCCAGCTCTAATCGCTGTAATTCTTTGATACATCAGACTCTCCCAGCAGGAATCACTAGAAAGAAAGATCCGGGAGTGCTGGCTATTAAAAAGCTTATGGATACTTCCATTCCAGCAGGAGACACTGTAAGGAACAGTGGAGGGGTGTTGTGCGTAGGGGAGTTCAAAGCTACCCTCCGGTCCCACTCTCGCTGGGAAGCCTCTCTTCAGGGAGCAGTGCGGGAATGGCAGCTCTGGGAGCCCGCAGACCCTCCTGCGCCAGGCTCTCGGCAGGAGGTACTGGGAGGACTGGGCAGGGATTGCTCTTTCAGGAGGTGGGAAGCATGTAGTAGAGAAGGGGATGGGGAAGGGAGGGTGCTTGCAGCTGGTCAGTGTTAGCTTTTGACCTTGGAGAAGCTCCTTCAGGCTTACAAGAGGATCTTACCTGCGTCTTTTTCCAACAGCATTCACAATAAGGAGAAAAAGATGTGGGAATATTTCAGAGAAGTAGCTTCTCGCTTCTTGTGTTTCTGTTCTTTTGCACCTAAACGTGGGGACAGAGAATAAAGCTCCACAGGAAATGGCCACGCACAAAGGCAATAAAATAAATTGAAACTGACTTTGGGGTTTTTTTGAGCAGCGGTAATTGCTATACATTGTGATGTTTGCATAAGAAATTAGTTAATGTGTAGGAGAATGACATGTGATACATTTTATTTGCCTGATGACTGTAGTCTCTGAGTGAATGACTTATTAAGGTTAATAAAAAAAATTTGCTTGTGACTTGTAATAATCCAATTGCTAGAATTTAACGTCCCCTTATGCATAGTTGCCTAAAGGGGGGAAACTAAATTACACATACGTTCTAATGACCGACTGGCTATGCTTTTATTTATTTCTTAATAGCGGTTTGAGAACAAACAATGTGTTCTAAATTGTTGGTCTGTCTGTCTTTCTGCCTGCCTGGGCAGGAACGTTATGGCTTTCTTAATTCTCCTGTGTGATTTATCATCCCCAATTCATTGTTTTGCATAACTCTGCTCAAAATGAAGAAATGTCATTATTTTGCAGTGAAAAAGTTGTCATTTGCATAATGCCTGCCATTAATTATTGTGAGACTAATGCAGTTGTTGATATTTTTAGGGCACAGTGGTCTATCCTGCACCTTGTATAATGTCATTCTGAAAACATGGATAGTTAATAGGTGCCACAACACTGCACAAATGCAAGAGAGGAGGAGAAGAAGAGGAAGGGCACATAATGGAACAGGCTCTGATCTTTATTTAGATTTTTCTTTTCCTGAAATACATGGTGAGAGATGACTGTAAACAGAAGCAAAAGATAGGAAGCYGTGACACCCAAGAGAATGAGGGAATGAAGAAACAGAAATGTTCCCTTCTGCATATGTTAGTCAAGATGGACATAACTAAAACTCTCACATGCTGATGATCCCTGGAATTTGAGAAAACTCATYGCAGTAGTTAGTGACTGTTATCCCATAGCTGGCACTTTTCCCCCTCAGAGAAGTCATTTGTTACTCGTTTTAGTGGCTTATTTATTTTTACAATGGAGTTATTTTATGATCCTTTTTCAAACATATAAAGGGAAAATCCCTGCATATACATAAGAAATATTATTTTATAATGTCCTTTGCATCTGTGAGAACATAACAAACAGATCTGACCCCCATTAGGAATTTAATAACTGTAGTTACTAAAGTATCATTCTTGATCTCATCTTTGCATCCRAAGTTCACCACTATTTGAAAGGGTCACTTGATTCAAGCCACCAGTGGTTGTGGAAAAATATCCTTGCCCAGCTAGGCTTGCACGTTGCCAGAGAAAACATCTTTTTCTTTACTTTTTCATCCTAAAGGTAGTGGATTTGGCCCACAGATGTTGGAAGTGGGGAGAGAGAAGGGCAGTCTACTATAATTCTGTAAATTCTATAAATTAAGAACGTGGGGCAGGACTTTTTCGGCTGCCTTTTCCAGGGACTTCCATTGCTCCCTGAGTAATTAAGAGCTCCTGTTCTCTGAATAGCATGTGCACAACTATAAACCATAATAGTTGAGAGAAACAAATACTTGGGTCTCAGGCTGGCAGACACTTTCTCTCCTACGTGTTTTGTGCAACTAATACTGCTACTGCAGGATAGCCTTCATGCGATAGCCTTTCTTCTACCCTATTTCTTTTTCAGTCCTTAGTAAGAGAATGGTAGTGAGTAGTTTCTGAGCCTGTAGTAGTGGTTGAATGCCAATTGGGCAAGAAATTAGTTCAGAAGGCCGTAAAACATCAACAGATCCTAAGGCTTTTGGTATCTTTACCGGGAAATAAGAACCTCTATGTCCCTTTGCCGTTCTACAGAACTACTAGGTCCTTTCTCTGTTTGCTGATGAATCTTAAAATGCCAGAAGGAGAAAACATGGCCGTTTACTCTTCAGATCCTGAGATTCACTGCCTCCAGAGGGATGTTGTTTCTTCTCCTGTTTTCTGCCATTAGAATTAAAACAACAACAAAGAAAATTAAACCACAAAAGTTCAAATAATGCTAAGAGTCTAACTGAAACCCACAAAGGGCAGGAAATTCATCTCCAAAGATTGCCAGTCTGTCCTCGGCTCACCCTATTGTCACAGAGAACTGAAAGTTGTTCCTACAGTGGGTGATCTTACAGACCACAAATGCTGCAATATGTAGGCACAATAGGAAACACAATAGAAGAACAGAGACTGAGCTTTACTCTCAGTTTCTTGGATTTGGTAGGTGTGAGACAGACCCTTAAGGTAGCAGTACATCAGGGTAATTTTTTGTGTGGTTTTATGCACTTAGAGCACAAGTGCAGTGTATGAAGAGTATTGCATAAAGTTGTAAATCATAGTTATGAACTACACCACAACTATAAATTGCAATGTTTAACGTTACAGAAACAGCCCATGTGTCAGTTGTTGATTTCTTTACACCCGTACCACTGCCCCTGCTTGAGACTTTTTAGAAAAATATAATATAAAATACCTCGTGTTGGCAAGAATCCTAGCGAATGCAAATCAGGAGGAGAAMTTTTGGCAAAAGATTGTAACAACAAAATGTCATACTTTGCCTTTCATCGTGCTGATGATCTGAGTATCTCTAAGAGCCTTGCAAATCTTGCAGCGACGAACCCTTAGAGCTGCTTTTCCCAATTCACAGGATTAGATATATGGTGTGGTGGGAACGAGGTCCCTGTCCATGGTATCCCGCCCCTGCTGGAGAACGTTTATGCTACAGATGAACTGCGGGTCTGCTGGAAGAGCACGAATCCTCGGGGTGCTCCTTTTGTAGGATAAGTTCAGGAGATGCTTGGCACCCCTTAGAATGAACAGATCTAAATTGTCTTCCTGTCTTTGATACGGACTTCCTGTGTGGCCACGAAAAAGTCACATCATTTCTCTCACAGTTTTCTTCAATGAGGAATTAAAATCATTCCAGACATCCGAGGGTACATTGTGAGGATTAATTCACCAAGATTGTTGAGATATTCAGACGCTATAGTGATGAGTACCATAGAAAAGCCAGAAACAAAAACCCATCTTATTTCATGCAAGACTTGGATGCCACTCAGTAAACAAGGCTTGGGGCCACACACTGAACAGAGAGGATAAAAAAAGAGTATTTGAATTAGTGTCGTTCCCTGGATGCTATCCATTATACAGAACACAAAATATACAATCATAACACGGAAGATTGTATTGTAACACTACAGCTGTTGTGACAGACTTCATTTTGATATTTTCATACTTTAGTGTGCTTTGCTTTGTGACCTTAATGTTTTTACTTAGTTTTTAAAAGGCATTTTTGAGAGTAACATGCACAATAGACTAACTGCAGCTCCCACAGAAATCGCTCYGTAGTGTGAATGTTGAACACCCATTAGAACCAAAGGGGATATCAGCACTGGTAACGACATAAGGTAGATGGTTTTCATCTCGGGAATTAATATCACCTATTGGAATCTCAGCCCGTTAGGAAAACCTGCTGTATCTATCTATCACAAGTCTCCTGAAAGAATACCTTGTTCTGCAAACATTTATCTGTTTCACTCTTAACTCTTTGTCCTTAACATACACTTTAACTATGGTTGTACCTGGGGAAGGATATTAATCAACATCCAGTAGGTTGACAGTGCAATAGTAAATTATCAGCTGCAGCCATAATCCATGTGCTCCATAAATTCATTTTAAAGCCAGAATCTCTGTGATCTATGTGTTAGCTATGTTGAAGCTTAGCTGCTGTCTGATACACATGTCAGATTGGTTCATTCTGCTCTTCAGAAATGTGCAGATGAGCCCTCCCGTTTCTTAGCGTGGGGTAATGTTTTCTGCTTTTGCATCATTGTGTTTAATAGCCCTGGTAGAAGGGGCTATTAAAGCCCAAGCTTTCTTTTCTGATTTTGTCCGATTGCTTTTTGAAACCATTTTTGCTTTTGGCATCGAAAACATCCTGTGCAAGTGAATTCCACAATTTAATTACATATTGTGTGAAAACGTACTTCCTTTTGTTTGCTTTAACCCTGGTGCTTGATAACTTCTTTGGATGTTTCCTAGAAATATGTAATGAGAAATAGGGAGCAATTATTAACAGTTCACCTTGTCCTTGTTTGTTATGGTTTTATAAAACTTCTTCATATTTTTCTCAATCGTTTATTTTCCAGGGCAGAGAACCCAATTCTTTTTAATCTCTCCTTGCACAGAAGTTATTCCATGCTTTGAGCATCTTTGTGCCCTTTTCTGCATCTTTTTAGGCTGCTTATATCCTCTTTTGCATTGAGCGTTCAAACCTACATGTAGTATTTCAGTATGTGAGCCTACTGTGGATTTATTAGAAGTATGTAATTATGTTTTTAGTTTTATTTTCTAGTTCTTACTTAATAATTCCCAACTTTTTTTTTTTTTTGCCTTTATGATCAATGCTGAGTATTGAGCTGGTGCTTTCATAGGTATATCCACAAGGATTCCATGCTGGCTTTCCTGTGTAGTAATAGCTAAATTAAATCCTATTGTGTTGTATGAATATTTGGTCTCTTTTCTCTTATGTCATGATAACTTGGTTTTAGAGTCTTTGGTGAGGGTTTTAATCTTTTTTTTTTCTTTTTTTTTTTTTTCTTTTTTCTTTTTTTTTTTTTTTAGCAACTAGTACTACTTGAATCTCTCACACAGATGCCCATTGACTCCTTCAGAGAACTCTGGTAGATTTCTGAATCAAAATTTGCCTCTGCAAAAAACTCATGTTGAATCTTCCCTGTTTTATCTACCCAAGCGTCTGTTATTATTTATTATATTTTCTACCAGTTTCTGTGCATAGAATATAGACCAACTGATCCATGTGGGTCTTCCTAAAGCCCTTTTTTTACTATTGCCATTAAATCACTTTCCATTCTTTTGTTGCCCACCCTGATTATGTGCAAGAGTTATTAGTTAAGCTCTTTTATATCTGAATTTCTTTATAACTGTTAGATGGGAACCATTTATTCTTTCCATTATATGTTTTCTCAGACTTGACCTTCCAGAGAAGGGGTTTCACTTACAAACCTTTTTAAATTTCTCTGTAGTGAACACAAGTACATAGAATTAATCTGGGGTTTTTTGAACACTCTTTTTACACCTCATCTGTTGGCAGAAACAGATTCTATGTAAGGTGTTTAGAAAGGTTATTTATGGATTTAAAAAGTTGTTCCTCAACCTTTTTCTGCTTCCTACATTTAGGTATGACTTCCTCTTTTTGGATGGTTCCTTTTTACTTCTAGTAAATCCCTTCACTTGGCTCACTTTTTAAAAATCCTATTATTTTATTTTTTCACATGTGGTTATACATTTGGTTTGTGAGTTCTGAGTAATGAGTAGAAATGAATTACTGTAGGACAACTTTAAAGGTTCCTGCATCTAAAGGAACCATATCATGCTTTTCTCCTGGAGATTTTTGCCCTCTTGCAAAGGATTTTCATCTAAAGTGGCAACCGAATTATGAGAGTTTACAACCTAGCAGATTCAGGTAAATCAGAACTGTTTAGGGATTTCTTTAGTACCTCAGGCTGTAATTTGCTGTGTCTGCCAGACAAACTGCTGAGATGTTCCTCAAAATGATTGAGGCAGACAACTGGGGGTCAGGATTATTACAGCTATTCTAAGGTAAGGCTTTCCTGTTACTTGTAAGAGACGTGAATCTCTGATAACATTTCTTCTAACAGTAGCATCTTAAAGCATTTTACCCTTAGCTGCTGCTTTTTAATTTTCTTTTCCTATGTTCCTTATTTTAAATAGGATTTTCTTCTGAAATTACGTATTGCTGTAGTGGATTTTGTTGTTATTTTTTCAGTCCTATAGAGAACTGAATTTATGTGCATTATGTTCATTATTACAAGGTRGTTCTTTAATACGCACATAGTAAAGTATATTTAGTGATCTTAGCACTAAAGCAAAGTTGCTCCTTCTTTCATAGGTTTTCTGGCTAGCTGCTGCCTCTCAAGTCTTCCATTTTGTTTTCATAGTCACTGTCAGCGTTTTGGTAGGATGTTGCGTAGGATGATTCTAACACCATTCTCTTTCTTTTTAGGCCTGGAATTAAAAACCATGGAGATTTTATGGTACTTCTTAATTTTCATTTATTCATTTTATTCATATATGCTTTAATTCACAGCAGCAGTCCCTCACCTGTGCATTCTACTCTGTGATTATTATGAAACACACCCCAGTATTGCAACATACATCATCTTCTTCAGCTGCTGAAGTTGTGTCTTATGTGAGTCTTTTCTTTGAAAAATAGTGTTGCACTTCTCTTATCTTAGTCCTTAGGCTTTAGGTTTTGTACTGAAGTGCTTACACTTTYGACCTGTCTATCTGTTTTGACACTCTGCTCAAAGTGACAACAGACTTTGTTGAGGCAGCTCTTTGCTAAATTCAGTACCTGATTTTTATCAACTTACATCCTGTTCTTTTTTACAAAGTTACAGAGTTCTCGTGGTTTCACCCACAGATGATGCATCCTTCTGGTCTGTGTACAATTCTGTTACCTCTAGCCTTAAAATCTCTCAGATAGATAGTCTTTTTAAGTCTGGTCCATTTTGCTCTATCTAGTTGGAACCATTTCTCCTTTGTAGGATCCCTCACATCTAAAGGATTCTTCGGCTAAACTTCTCTTCCCTTGAATAGAGACCAGCCACAAAAAAGAGCAAATTTAATGTAATGTCTGACTTGCTAGCATCCTATTCAGACAATCAGTCACTCATTCAAACTAATATACTGGTGGGATTAGAAATTGTCAGATTGTTCTCAAGAAATAGTTTTGCTTTTGTTTTACGTATTGGCTGACACACTTTCCTGTCTTTTGGCTTGTCAAGAGTGCTGCCTCCCACAATCTTGGGGATGCCGCTACCCCAGAGGACCTACAAGACCTGGAAGCTCTCCCAGTAATACATTGTAGAAAATGCTTTAAATGGTTTTCAGAGTACATCAGAATCTCAATTATCTGAAGAACATGGGAAGAACACTGAATAGAGCTCGATAATCGCGTTTACCAGTAACCAAAATGCCCTGCATGCCCATGGATCTGTGGAAATAATTAGTAATAGAAGCAATTTACCATTTAATTAATAAATGACAAGGGGCAAAACCTTGTCTGGGTTCACTGAATTTGGATAATTGAGGCTCCACTGTATTTTAAAATCTGAAATATTAACCATTATTCTGTGTGCTTGAGATAATAATCATTTAAAAAATGTGCACATAACAGGATCTAAGCCTAGTTATAACAGGATCTAAGTCTAGTTGTATTATTTCTACAAAATGAGGAAGAATTTCATAATGTCCTACATGCAAARATTTGCTCTGCAAGAAAAGATCACTTTTTTTTTTTTAAGTGTCTGAAATCTGTGTCCTTAAATATATAGATCTGTGTCAGCTTTGAATCTATAAGTATGTTCAGGAGCTAGGGAGGAATTTCAGAGAGCAGTGAATAACCTCTCACCAGGAGGTGTAAGAACCAGTGCAGCAGAACATCTTCCGACTGGTTCTATCTCAGCTGCCCACAAAGGAATTTGAGATTGATGGAGGTAACTTAAATTTTATAATGAAATAAAGAGATTAGAATTGGTCCTCACCATAAATACCCATTCAGAATACGCTGTAGCAAGTGGGTTGTGGAAGGTTGGGATTGAAGACAGACGTTCTTGGCTTATAGTGTATTCCAGTGGGTTTAACTGCCATAAAGCACAGGTTTGCTGCCTCTTCAGTTATAAGTCATTGAAAAAAGGGTTCCAGACTTCTGCCTTCCTCTGCTTTGCATGTGCATCATGCCATCTTACAAGTTTAACAGCCCCTGCCGCTGAGGCATTGAAGCAGTATGACTGAAGAACAAGGACTGAGCCGCTAAAAGGCAGCGTCCTTAACATCACTCTTAAGCTGTCAAAACCCAAGGTGATTCCCTTCTCTTTTCTCCCTCATGTTGTTTGTTGCATTCTCTCTTTTTGTCCCTCAAATCTCCTCCATTCTGGCATGGTCCTAAGGGATACTGCAGAAGAAGGTAGGTGTGGTCATAAATGAGACTCTGCATTTAAATCTGAAGGTAGGGAGAATGGGATGAACCTAATCTCCTTAAGAAGGGCTATCCACTGCTTGAAACCTGTTGCTGGAAACATTCTATTCCTGTACCCAAGAGACTTACTGTAAATCAGTTTAGTTTATATTATCCTTTTCAAATATACTGTAATCATCAGAGGATAGGCAGTCCTTGMAGAAGTTTAATTCCAGCCCCACCCAGATGTTTCATTCATAAGGAATTGGAGGAATGAACAATAAAACCATGCTATGAAGTTCTCTGTGTCAGAGGGTTGTGTCTATTGCTTCTGAAGAGGTGAGTAAAAATAAAACCAGTCATTTCATTCAAGTTATTACTGTGCTCACATCAAAAGTATCACAGAATTTGGTGCGTACAGTTGTTTCTGCTCAAGGGATCCATTACTGGAAAAGCGGGGAGGGTTGCATCAGAAATGATGAGTTGGCACCATTCGTGGTGGTAARGGAAGCTTGGTTATGCAATGAGCCACATCCTGCCCTCCTAACTCTGTGAGTAGCTCTGTTGAAGTCAATAGTAATTACATCTATTAAAATCAGTGGAACTACTTGCATCAATAAGATAAGTAGGATTTGGCCCAAGGTTGGTTAATATCAATGTTTTTAATCTCTCATTTTCATAAATGCTATATTCGTTCAGCAATATAAAGTGAGGTGAATAAAGAACATTCTGTGCTTTGAATAGTTTGGCATCGTACACGGACAGGGCATGTGATTAATACCATATTGTTGGCTTTGTTCTTTGCTTTTCAGTTGTGGCTGGCAATGTCCTTTTCATAATTGCTGGTATCCCCCTGAGCCTATATAATCACTCTCTCCAGCTTTTCTACGATGCCCTTAGATTTTTCCTGCACTCAGTGTAATATGTTTCTGTATTCACTTACTCTCCCATCAGAACCATAATGTGTTTCTGATGTGCTACTCTGACGTGGTCAGAGCTGACGTGGGGCAATGTATCCACCTGACAATGTTTCCCAAACCGGATATGTTATCCATATTTTCTTGTGCATAACCATCACARTGCAGAATTGTGCTTTGTAGTTGTGCTTCTGGGAAAACCTGTGGAACTGCAGCACACTGGTTCAGTCAGTGGTGTTAGATAGAAAGTTGTGCTTGAATTTCAGATAGTGTAGTTCACTTGACCGCCTAAAATAATAGAATTAGGGGCTAAATAATAAAAAATGGACAATCCTGTTCTCGTCATAGATCTACAAACATAGACCTCTTGTTGGAGCATGATAATCTTGATACTTTCTGCTGAAAACAGTCAATRTATGGTACCACTGTTAAAACAGAACTATGATTCATGCAGATACGTGAACCAGGAATGGAGTCATTAAAGTTACACTCTAGTCTTAATGTTGGTAAAATTCCATAGTTAGAGGTATAAGCCTCATTCTTTATATTTTTCGGTAGGTAGTATCTAGTGTGTTTCTTTTCTTCCAGTGAACTTCCTGACAGTATGTAAGTTCTTGGATGGGCATTCACTGTCACAAGGAAACTTCTTTTGAAAAAAAAGGCAGTAAGGACTGGTAGTTGTCTGTGCTATTTAGCATATGTCAGTGAAGTGAAAGCCTTACTGCAATCAGAAAAGATTAATTAATGTGCCATGAAATTCTGCAATGCCTTCTCACAAGAGATTCTTTTTTTGTTATGTTCTCACTGCCGTGACATTCRGGACCAGATTCTGCTTTCAATGAAATGTGAGGTCATTTGACTGACATGAAAGGATTTTTACTGATTTAACAGCAGAATGCATAATTTATGACTACACAAGGGTAAAGAGAGAAATATTGTCAATATTATAATTGTTACATAGGTAAAACTTGCATGYGTTCATAGCAGTAATCCATTCTTGGTTAAGTTCCTTAAGGAGATTCACAAATTACCCCTGCATATATACTCCCTGGTGTTTCTTAGGGATGGAGTTTCCTACAAGGTTTTGAAAATCTGAAGCCATACGGCTCCCTACTGATGCTGCGGGAGTTGGTGGCCCATATGTCACTATAGGTGCAATTTGCTCAGTTTTCCTGGATGTTTGAGATATCTGCAGGTACTATGCAGGAGGGGGAGATAAGATTTGGATCACCAGCTCTGAGGGATGAGAAGGATTCATCCTTGTGAAAACAGTAGACTATTACTCAAGTCTGCACAATGAAGTATGATGTGTGTTTACAGGTGCTGTAAATAGCCTTCTTGCAAGTTTTTTCTTGCATTGTTTATCCAGATACACTTATATTGATGACACACTTTATAAACAATTCATAAAAGTTTAGGTATGATTTATCAGTAATCTAAAAACATTTTTGAGACGGATAATATGTATTACGCATTTTGTAAGCACATCACAGATCTATCTATAGGTTATTATAAACATCAATTGGTTTGTTCCACTCAATCCTTTATAACAGGTAATCAGTGTTTATTGAACGCTTTATTAATGATTTTCTAAACCATCAAAACTAGCCCTCGTAAAAGTATGACCTCCAGGCCATGTAAGGAATTTAAAGGTTCTGAGTTGAGAGTAGAAGATGGACAGTCCAAATGCAAATTCTTCTTAAAACAGAATTGGACAGTAACGATGGAAACTCTTTTTAAATTGCACTGCTGTCTAAGCCTTTCATCTAATCAGTTGTTGTAGAGCATATCACATCTTTTAGCAATCACATCTGAAAAGATTCTCACTTGTAGATACTTACAGAAATCCCAAGAAGGTAAATTAATTTTAATTCTGAGCAGCTGAAAACTCTAGTAAAAACTTGCAAAGATTGATACGCCTAAGAACACTGTCTTTTAAAATTAGTATTTTTTAGACTGGTAGAAAAGCCTGACTCTGTTATTATATTTACCTTTTAATGCTTTTCCCCATATTTCTGAGGAGATCAGAGGACCACAGGTCATGGATGAGAGAGGAAGCTGGCCTTTGCTGTATTTTCCTTCATTGCTTTGGCATGTTTGACTGGTTTTCATTCTTAAGAATATATGGAGCTCTATATGCATCCAGTTGGGGCTCTCCAGATTTAGGTTATCTAGTTGGGGTGGTTAGTGGCTGCCTGTGTTTTTCTGGCTTTGAAACCTCAGTGGCATGATTATTTCTTCATCTCTTTCTGTGCTGCAATTGCTGTCACTCTTTCTAGTTCTTATTTGTACCAAATAGAGAGAAACAATGGAAAGACTTTTAAGACTCTTAGGAATTATATCACTATTTTATCTTGGCTTGTAAATAATCATACTTTTTGGAAATTTAATTTAGGGTAGGTAAGAAAGCTTGCAGATTAGTATTAATGATGTGAATCAGTTGGGTTGGATCTGTTCATTCACATGTTGGAATTTCAGAAGTGTCTATTAGCCTAGAAAAATATATCTGGTTGAATGTGTACAGAAGATCATTACTTCTTTCTTGGACATATTTACACCAGGTGGATGAAAGCGTCTTCAGGCTTTGTTGAGATGCAGAATGAAGATTTGATTTCTAAAGCAAGGTGTCATGCAGAGATAGGGAGATCTGATAGCGTATAGATTATGGTGACCTGAGTCTCTATCAGTCTCCAGCAGCTATCATAAACAAAGTACATGATAAAGAATGCGCCTTTTGCTGCTCCCAAAGGCATTATAAAAGCATACTGATACTTCTACCATCTTTTCTGTTAATCTTATACAGCCTGGAGTCAAGCTTTATATTTCTGAGCAGGACCAAGTCAAATAAAGCCATGCACAGGAAGATATTTTAATACATTTTGGTGTAGCTCCTAAATTCCTATCTGAAAAGAAAATTTCTCAGAATCATTGAGGTCGGAAGGGGTCAATGGAGAGTGCCTAGTGTAATCCTCCAGCTCAAAGCAGCGTCACCTAGAGCAGGTTGCTCGCTGCTGTGTCGAGTTAGGTTTTGAATATCTCCAAGGATGGAGACTCCAGTCTCTCTGAGCAACCATTCCGGTGTTTGAGTACCGTCACCGTCAAAATTTTTTTCTCATGTTTAAATTGAATTTGCTGTATTTCCATTTGTGCCCATTCTCTGTTGTCCTTTCACGGGATAACACGAACAGCCCAGCTCAGTCTTTTTCCTGCCCCRCGTCAGGTATTTATACACATTGCTTAGGTTCCCCCTGAACTTTCAAAATAACTTCCCAAGMTAATTGTCTATAAAAATCTTACTCTCTATCTTTTCAGTGCTTACAGCAGGGAGGAGGATACTTTTCTTTCACTGTGTAAGGAGACAAGTGATTTGCAACAGTTCTTCAGGAAAGCTGGGATGATCAATTTAATAATGATAGGATTAAGATAGTCAGTTCYTTAGGTTTTTGCCAGCATATTATTTGTTGAGGTAATTAATTATTTTGGTCAAGATGATCTACATGGTTAAACACTTTTTTCTTTTCTTTTCTTTTTTTCTCTTTTTCTCAAGACCATGTTTCTGCTGGCTTCCAAGGAGGAATAAGGCTGCTTTCTGTGTTCAGAGAATCACAGAGTATTTAAGGTTATAAAGAACTAGGAACTCCTGAAAAGATAAATCAAAYGCGGTGCTAAAGCCCTAGAGCATTGCCATTTGGGAAGGTCCTTTATAATGTTTTAAAATTCATCTGTTGATATCTCAGTTTCAAGAGTGTATTTTGCTCTTAAGTCATCTATACTACTTGGAGGTGCTTTAAAAAAGAAAAAAGAAAGAAAAACTATGCATTGTGCTAAGCTAGGCATTCCTGCAGCATTCAAATTTTAGTACAGCTGTATTGTTCCTGTTACTGACTTTTCTAAGTTACACTTTTAGTCTTCTGTTATGGTTATGGGTAAAATAGTTGAGATAGTGGTGGAACGGCATATTTCAGAAAGCATACTGCCTACCCTGTTTCCAAATTTTAAGTGTTGTTGGCCATATGAAAGCTTCTACCGCGTGGAGAGATGATAATGGTGCCAAGTTGTGCTTGTGTATCTACAGCTTAAGTTTCTGTTTGTTAGGAAGCAGCATTGATCAGTTGTTGCTGATGAGATTTCAGCCTGTTCTAAGCTAAACAGACTTGTTTGGTTTACAGTGTGCATGTCGTTCTYTGAATTTGTCCCACTAAACCCAACAAAAGAATTCCCTTTTATAATTTCTCGTTACTGTTTGTCTGTTGGTGAATTGGACAAATATTTTCTTTTAATCTTTAAATGCTCATAGTTGGTCTCTGAAATTCTGATTCTACACATTAGTGCATGGCCCCCGTGGCTTGCTTGCTTKAAGTCTGATACATTTGGGGCAGTTTCAGCTTGGTTGAGAGTAATCAGGAATTGTGACCATTGGAATGGACAGCTGGTCTTTACCATTTTGTCTTAGGAGGTCTCAGACATCTACTAAGGCCTAGGATGTGCATAGATTTTATACTAATACAATTGTTCTGTTTGAAAGGATTGATGTTTTTAATGAAGTAATTATACTAGATCAACTTCATGCATGGATATAGTTATATAAGATTGAGTTATAAACCCATACAGTTGCATCAGCATAAAATGACATGACTCTTTTGTTGAGGCAAGGATAGGGCTTAAGTTTTTATATTTTACTTTGTTTGGAAGTAGAGGGTTACTTTATCTAACTTGAATTTTAACATACCATTAAATCTTCTCCAAGAAATAATATAGTGTGTTTAAGATCATAGGTATCAGTTAGCAAATGTAATAGAAGGATTCCTAAGGAGGGATAGATGTATGCCAGCTATTAAGATATATTGGCAGACAAAGCGCCAAGAATTGAGAGGTATTTATGTATTAACATAGCTGTTCTCCTTCAAGCAATATAAGATGTATTAGATGTTTGTCTCAGCCTATATTTTTTCAGTGCATTGTATACAGAGAAAAGGATACATTTCTTGAACTCCAGTAATATTCACTCTCTTTGTCATAAGAAAGGAGAGAGTTTGCATTAAACAGATTCCTTTTATGTTCTACCTACAGAATTTCAAAGAATGCCGAACAAATGAGGTAGGAGTTTGTACATTTGTGCATCAAAGAAATGCTTAAATAGTTTCTTATATGTATAAAGGAACGTTGTAGGGCACCCTCAAAGAGAGACTATATTCTGTAATCAATCTGTTGCCACCTGAATAATTAAATAATGTTTTTCAAGTTAGAAATGCTCTTAAACACACTAAAACTATAAAATACCCTCCTGAGAAAAAAAATGAATGGACTCGTTGCTAAGTGGTCACTGCTAAAGATAAGGTAAATGCAGAGTCATTACAGTTATCACAAAACTCTCATTTTTAGCAGTATGGTAGTATTTTCATAATAGACCCTACCAGACTGATGGTGCTCAGGTAATGCAGAAGTTAACCGAAAAATCCTTTCTCTTCCCTCTTTCAAATTGGTATTTTATTTCTAGATGGCAAAGCTTTTCAAGTAGTGTGGATCCCATGTTACTATGTAAGTTGTGCTGAGCAGTTAAAAAAAAATCAGTAAGTTAAGAGGACAGAATTATATTTTTTAAATTTTAAAATGGTTGTGTCAGCCATCAGGGAGTAAGGGGTAACTTTTAACAGTGAGGAAAGTATGAACGGAGTTTTGTTAAATAGCTGCAGTTCAGTATAATGATCAAGAACTGGGAATATTAAGACCAAAAAGAAATTAGATGAAGATATGTAGAAAATCTGTCTACATGAAAAGTATATACATATTATATTTAAATGCCTTCTTGTCTGTAGGTTTTCTGAAAACTCTTTCAAATGGACCATCTAATACCAGATAAGCACAAAATTACTACAGGAACAGTTCCCCAGTATGATTAAGTGAATGAAAGAATTATCCAGAAGTCTTTGATTTAGGAAGTAGTCTTCCTGGTTTAGTTATCCAACCCAATCTTGACATAAAAAGTCATCTTAAGGGTTTTGGGGTTTTTTTCCTCATTTTGAGTTACAGGATATTTTAGAACTTCTTTGGGGTTCTTAAATATACCCTAATAATTTGTTTGTCCATTAAGTTAGTAGTTAATACACTTATTACCTGGATTTCAGAGCAGACTTTTTTTAGACTTGAGTATAGCTTTTTATTCCTGTAAAATGCCCAGATATGTCGTTTGTTCATATTTGAAGTTTTGCAGGATTTCAAAAAGATTTTGGGTAAGGCTGTCTTTTTCAGTTGCCCTTGATACCCAGTGGTTTCTTTTTATCTTATTTCTTTAGCCTATATACCCAGTAGTTTTTATATCCAGTTAGGGATTCCTGCTCCCTTCAGAAGAGCCCAGCGGTCCTGTATTGAAGCAGCAGTTCATTTTCACTGCCTTATGAGCAACGGGGAAGCCAAAATACAGCTTCTGCAATGAGGGACACACAGAAGGAAAGAAATCCCCAGTGACTTTGTTGTTTAGCTTTGCTCTTATCTTGTGGAACCTCTTCCTCCAACACCCCTCTGAGGTGGTAGGGTGTGAAGGARTCGAGTACTGAATTAAGATCGTCCAGTGGAGACATGCTATAATCTGTTTACATAGCTGGCCTAATGCAGGCTTTATCACATAACGGCACCGAAGAGACCTTAGCGTCACAGACTTCAGTTCAGTCGTCTCCTCTGGCAGTTCTGATAGACTGAACAGAAGCCTAGCTAGCARGAAGAAAGGTTGAGGCAGACCTAGGTCTGATCTAAGTGGTGGGGCAGAAGACCCGCAACTCTGTCTGGTGACGCAGGGAAGTGTGGCATGCTGGTTTCTGCTCGCGGGAAGGTGAATACCCCTGTTTATCCTCTGGTAATTTGGGAAAATGTTGTTTATTCTTCAGGCCTAGGGAATGTTTGGTCTTAAAATTACCAGATTGACCTGGATCTGGAGTTGCACCTTGTTCGTTCCCTCTAGGGGATGGTCTCCTGAGCTGGCACAGAGTGGCTTAACGCTGGCCTTTTTAATGACTAGCCTGAGGGGAACTGCTAGCGGTACCAACAGGGAATCGGTCTACAGACAGGGTGGCAGTGATTTCACGACTGTGCCAAGTAAGCTTATGCAGAAAAAACTCCAGGCAGAATAACAGCAAAATAGCTACTGCTTGCAAAGCTACCGCAGCAGAGTAATGTAAAGGAAACTAAATATATGCAGTCCTCTTGACTAGGCAGCCTGCTGAATAATAAACCTTCCTAAAGCCAGCAAGGCATATTCATGTAATTGTTTATGATTTTCTTTGTGCATGTGTCTTCATTTATACTGTGTATACTGCATATGTTTATATTTATACAAATCTAACTGTTGAACAGAAGCCTACTGTGAGTATGCATATTCTTGGGTATGCCCGTATGTGTGTTTATATATGTCTGTRTATTTGTGTGCATGCACGCGTATGTATGTATATATGTCTGTGTGTATGAGAAACAGATGCACTGTAGGCAGATAAAGCAGATAAATATAGATTCAAATAGAAGCATAAGCCTATAAATATAGACACTATATAGAGTGAAAGCAAGTAGATCAGCACAGTTTCGTTATTACTTGCATTCTGTATGATAAAAGAGTAGCTGACACTGAAATGACTGAGGGGATGACACTGTTGGCTCTCAGCAAACGTAGTAAAAAGGTAAGAAAACTTCTTTCCAATATGAGCCGMAATTATGACAGAAGATTTACTCTCTCTGATCATTTGCTTAATACAAGTCATTGTGTAGTTTCTTCTGGGGTTGAAGTCAGAGGGTGGAAACAAAGCGTAACATTGGCAATTTTACCTTAAAATAAGTAAATAAAATAAAAAGCCCGACCCACAGTCTGGGAAAGCGCAACCTCTAGTTTCTATTTTACAATAAGCCTCGCGCACTGTGTTTGTCAACTTTCTGCTCCTGCTGCACAACAGATCTTCTTTACTTCACGTCCTACGGTCTCTGCAAATGAACTTGGCTGGCAGAGTATTGGGGAAAAACATTTAAGTTCATGACAAAATTAACTTTCAGAAATRATGTTGTGTGTGTGTGTATATGTGTCTCGTAGCCTTCTCTTTGCAAATCTCTGATGCCTGTTTTAACAGTCAGCTTTCTCTCTATTGTAGCAATATAGCTTTGGCTAATCCATAGCTGCAATATAGGCAGTTAAAGTCAAAAAGGTCTTAATCTTACTAGATATAAGGAAAACATTGCAGCTATTCAGGGGGGCCTGAAAAGTAAAATTTTTCTTATTCTGTAACATTTTGATGAGGGTGTTCAGATAAATCAAGATTGCTGGAAAATGCCAGAAGATTGTCAATACTGTGTTCTATTTTTCTTTGTATAATACAGGTAGTATTGAGGTGTTTACAGCAAGAGGCTAGCAGCTGAGAGTTTGGCATTCTCTTTCTAGCTTGGGTACTCGCTTAGAGTGAGATCTGGCACAAATTGTTTAAAGTCTATGTACTTATTTCCCTGTTTGTGAGTAGAATTGATAATTATGTCACGGAGTTSGGTAATTGAATAATGCCTTGTTTTGTTAATAGGTCTTATGATTTCATTGGAACTAGTCATGGAGCAAGGTGTTCAATAAGAGTATATCTCTTTTTACAAAGTGCTCTGACAGTCTTGAAGAAAAACGAAGAAATAACAGTAGAAAATACTATTGCTGATGTTCTGTATTGTGTTACAAGCAATTCACTTATTTTTAATTTATTTAATTGTTTTCAAAATACGCCATTAGCTGATGAGTATTGTCAAGTTTCTGTATTCTGAGGAACTCTTCTGCAAAGCAGAAGAAAGGTAAACACCATCTAAGTATATATTCATACTTAGACCAACAGTACTCGATATGACAAAACATAACCAAAGACAGAAAATTAAAATGTCAAGTGGTGGAAGCCTTGCTGTGGTATTCAGCTCATGTAACACTAGTTTTCTTAAAATATCTAGTCTAAGCTAATCTTCCTCTGCAGATAGAAAGAGAAAGGCAGCTCAGAACATCTGGGTTCTACTCCTGTACTCATTACATGGTTTGGCACAAGCCACTTTTTGCTCAGCTTTCTTATTTTGATACCTGAAAATAAGCTCTTCAAGGTATATTTTAACATGTTACTCAGGTTAGACCCCAATTCCCAATCACCTAGGTGCTTTCTAAAAATTTGATCTTTGGGTCACACGAAGCACCCTGTGAAGGTGCTTATTTTTAACTACATCTATTGAGATACCGGAATTAAACACAAAGGGGAKTCTGAAGTCCTAGGTGCGTGCACAGTAGGAAGCCGTGGGGAAATCTCTAACCGATACAGGAGRCGCTGGCACTTTCGCTCGTCCTTGAGCCAGTGGAAGAGTCCTRTGAAACGGGGACCTGCCGGCTTTGTTCAGGTGCCGCTGCTGGCGGTGACGGTGGCAGCCGCGGCACCTCTCCCCTCTGGGCCCAGCGCCCACGTGCCCGGCGGGGGGGGGGCCCGGCCCGCTGCCACTCGGGGACTGCTCGGATGTGTGAGCTACCTCTTGGCTGAATACCCCGGCGTTACTCGGGCTCCCGCAGGGTGAAACCGGTGTGGTGTAAGAGTGATGTTTGAGAGGTATAAGGTGAACGAATGTGATAAATTACAGTACTTCAAAAATTACCTGGCCCATCCAGTRAATTATTCCGAGTCCCTCCTAGTCTCTTCCAAGTCTGCTGCATACTATAACAGCCACGCTTGCTTCAAAATAAGATTTTGCTTTTAGGGACCAAAACAAATATTAAGGTTTGTTGGACGGAGATTATACTGAGCCCCCAAATACTATAGAAATACGGTCTTTTCAAAATCTCATAGGCAATATCTGGAAGGGAAGTTATGCTATCCCAGAAAGCATTCACTGTGAATTCTGAATTTTGTTTTCTGCCTCCCTGCTCCCTTCTCTCCCGAATTCTGACAAATTAATAATTCCTTACCGGATTAAATTATAACATTAGACTGTATTTGCAGTAGGGGAAATACATTTTAAAAAAAATATTTGCTCTTTGCTTGATCTAAAACCTTGCATGTGTTGATTTCAGTCTGAATCAGATCATTGCAGCTGAGTTATAGTCTTGAAAACTGAGGTTTATTATGGAAACGCTGACATAACCTCAGTTCTTTTGGTTCTGACAGACACGGCAAAAATATYGAGAGACCTTTTTTTCTGACTCTGAGTTCTTTGCTAGTCTCATTGGACTTTGCTTTCTGAGTCTTTGCCAATCTTACTGCCATTCATTTTGACTAAAACTGGCTTGGAAATATGTCAGTCTGTAAGAACCATTAGGAAATGACACCATTACACCATTATGTTTAATAGGTTGGTTGAGGGGTGGGGAAAGTTTAGTAATTTCTGCTGTGTCATGGTCATTCCAAAATGGTGGATTCCAAAAGGTTCATGTGAAAGAGAAGTCGGTAGGAGAAAAATAAAGGTAAATTGCCAAGAAAARCGTATTTGTTGTGAGTTACTTTCACTGCAAGGAAAATCATGTTGCGGGAGGTCTGCAAAAGGTTTATTGATTCTTTAACTAGCAAGAAGAGTTGGCAAGCATCACTAATGTATTTATTTTTYGTCTCTATCATTTTAATATTTTTTTATTATTCATTTTGCCATTAAAAGCCCATGGCAACCTAGCACTGTGCTTATCTCCTCCTACAGTCATTAAAAAGAGAGAGAAACTGTATTGAGAAACATTAAGCTTACTTGCAAAATCATGAAATCCTAGAGTAATAACTTGTTTATAACCTTAGTCTCTCCCTTATGATACAGTCTTTACTGAGAAGTGACATTGTTTTTCTGCAAATACAGAGCTATAGAATCTTTGATATGTGCAAATGGCATCTACTATTAATGTGTTTTGCTAATCAAAAAAACCAAAAAACAACCAACTAACCAAAAAAAACCAAGCCCCAAACCAGCTGTCTAGCATAGTGAAAAATAATGCTACTTTGCAGGTATGTTGTCTTGTAGGGATAACATATAACAGAGAAGTTAAAGACTGTAACGTAACAGTTACATACAAAAAGGGCAGTTTGTTAGCACACACAAAGTGTTTTTTATGATTTTCTGACCTGAGTGTGTATCCAAGATGGTCTTTGTAAAATATTTGGTAGGATTTYRTAGCTGTGGGCTTTTAAAAACTTCTGTATTTTCATCATAGTAGAAAACTTTTTCTTGAAACATGAATCTAGCCAGTATTGGCTTTATAAGCTRTAAGTCCATTCATATTTTCAGTTKTTAATGCTTTTTACTATAGATATAGTTTAATYTTTCTCTTTTTTCCCTGGATGTTYTTTTTTTCACATTCCCGATGTGCAAAACAGATGAACTTTTGTTTATTCACTTTTTCATGAAATTTCAGATTAGGTAAACATTAAGAATAGAAAATTTACATAGTGAASTTTCAAAAATTTTTGAGTGATTGAAGGCAAGTTGATTATCATGGAAACTTTTGTCARCTTCACTTGATAGCCCCTCAAGTACAAAATATATCAGAACTGATCTCCCTAATTTGTCTCCCCCTATTTTTAGGGAATTCAGATCTCTTGTTGAACCTGATCTGTACAATCCGTAGTCAGTTGCTTATAATCTAACATGCAAACAAGCGCTTAAATATATGTGCGCTCTGGACAACGATAAAGCAAGCATAGCAGTGTTGGAGCTGCTCTTACTGGTACCGAGCTTGGTTTCCCTTAGCTGGTATTTCTTTAGTGTCCCTCTGTCTCTCTTTTATATAACAACCCATAAGACTAATGCATTTTAGGCTTCTAAACTGCATCCCATAAGATGAGGACATACTAAACTTCCAGGCTAGCTCATAGTGTATAAATGATGCTGAAAAATATGTTCTTCTTCACAAGCAGTCTGTTCAGAAGAGTGCAGGTTCTCGTTGTTCGATAAGCTGGTCCTATGGTCCAGTCTTCCTGAGACACTCACCTTGCATAGCAGCTCTCAAAGTTTGATTGTGAAGCATAATTTCTAGTGACAGCATGACAGTGATGTAGAGTTTGTGTCTTCTGTGTCTCATTTCTTTCCCCCAGTGTTCTCCTGGTCAACAAAGAAAACGTACCTGAGGACGTTTTGAGTTGGCTCCATCTGTATTAATGAGTGCTTAATCCAGACTGCACGCCTGGGTCCCTCTTTATGAATAGCTTAATCTTTTCCTTTAAGGATCAGTTTCATTTTAAGACAAATCAGCCTAGTTAGGGTGCACGTGACTTTTTGTGTAAAACTTTTCTGGGTAATTTCAAYGCAATTCCAGTTCTGTGCAAACAAAATGAATAAGCACGTGCAAGACGGTGAATTACTGTTTTCTTTTTCTAAGACCCTGACAGAGATCCTGACTGCATGCTGGCTGGTAGTATCATAGTTAATGTTAGTAGATGTGGATCTGGGGAAAAGAAAAAAAACAACAAAATAGTCAGAAACATTGCATATCTGTGGAATTTCCTTAAAATAGGGTCTACCTTTCTTACAAGACCGTGTTTTTTTTTTGTTTGCTTGCTTTGCTAATTTAGGCCCTGTAAAAATGCCTGGTGCCAGACGTGTAAAGAAAAAGCATGTTGCCTATTACACAGAATTTGAAGAAAACAATATGGCGAATACATGTCTTCCAGTAAAGATAATGCAAAAGAAGCTTTAAGAGCTGTGATAGTTGATTTATTTTTTATTTTTTTTTGTTATCAGCATACTCAGTTTCATTTCTGATACTAGGCTAGGTGTCTGCTGTGGCTTGTAATAAACCTCCTTTTAGTCTTCAGTCTTTCGTTGTGCTTTAGAAACTATGTTAACACGCTTTAGAATCTCATTGACATTATTAGCAAAATCCCCAGCCCAATATGAATAAATAAATGGATGCCCAGCAGTCCATTTATTTGTTGTGCCAGCCTGGTGGTGTTTCCTTGCTTTGTAGGACCTAGTGTCAAGTGGGAGCAGGCRGAAATTGGAAACCCATCTCTCGCCTTGGAGGCAAAGGATTCRGCAATGTGGCGGGCATTCACCTGCGGGAACAAGAGAATTTTGCCTTATTGACTCAAAATTATTCCCATTACAGAGCTGGGGGCCTGTCTGTGTCTAAATTGAGGACTCCAGGTGTGTGCTTGTGTGCAAGAGAGAACAATGGGGATATTTTGGCAGGCCTAATGAGTGAGCAAAATAGGTCAAGTGTTCTTTGTTTCCAGTCTCTAATTCCCRTATTTCCGTGACACCCTACCATCTCAAAAAATGCAGGGCTTTGTGTTGCATACTGTGTGTAGTGCTTATGATTTCGGTGCTCCTACAAGCCTGTAGGTCCTGAAGGAGTAAGTCAAAAGTTGATGTATAGTATTACTAAAGAAAGATTTCTTTTAGTAACTTTAATGACCCTTGTAGCTGAATACGAGCTTCCTATGCACCTTTATACCTAGCATGAGAAGTGCCATGGTAGCATTAAGATGTATTTTTTTGTAGTTTCTAATAGAATTTGGGCAGTGGGTGTGGGAGGGAAACCTTGCTTTTGGACCGAGGGGTTTGTGGGTTTTGTTAAGCATCTGCTCTTCTAGCAAAGGGCATGTAAATGAAAAGGTTGGGAAAAGCCTGTTTGGTTCAGAAAGGCATAAATCTGTTTCTAAATGCTTTGCTCCCCTCTTTCCATGGCACCCCTCCTCACACATACCTTAAATCCGCATCTCACCCCTCTGCATTTCTTCGTCTGTGTCTCTCTCTTAGAGCTCTGAATTCATTATATGGAGTAGTGTAAATCAATAGTAAATGCTAACCGCCCACTCTGTACTCGGTTACGCAATATCACATACCGTGTACGCAGAGACAAAAAGGGAAAAAGCACACACAGGCTTTACATTCAAAAGCTCTTGCATAATTTTGCTTTTCTACAGCCAAAAGAAAAAAAAAAAGAAAAAAAAAAGGAAATAACAGATGGGGAGACTTGCAGTTTTTTTTCCCTTTTCTCAGACTGTACAGAGGGGAGTTAGTGTAACATCCATGGTCATTTCTAATTGCCTTGTGCTGCAGATAAGCAAGGCAGACTTGCTTGTGCTTTAAAATAAGACTTTCTTCCAGCTTCCATGATGTGGTGCACTTTTCAGGTAATATGAGAAAAACTATTATGAAGTGTTTAAGGCTGAATTGGTTATTTGTTTAGTCTTAATGGAAAAAGGAAAAGAAAAACCTCACTTTAACTACTCGATACATGTTACAAAGTGAAAGAGGGACGAGAAATAAGGGAGGTTGGATTGAATACTCTGGCGTGGTTTTGTGCTGCCTTTTTTTTTTTTAATCTTTCTTCCTTTCTGAAAAGCAAAATATCTCTCAATGTAATATTTATGTAAAAAGCCAGTTATGTAACTCTCGCCTGCCTTTCGCTTTTGTTACCTCTCTGGACTGTACGGCTCTACTGTTTTTCCTCACGACAGATTGTATTAAAACCTGCAAATCCTGATGAAAGGAAAGAACGACTGGGTGCCCACAGCACAGACTTTAATTTCGAGCCTTTTTAAGGGCTTCAGGCTGGAAGACAATGGATCTATTTAAGATCTGTTTTTGGCTGGAGGAATTCTTATTGAGTATTTTCCTGTCACAGTGCGCTCTGGAACATCCCTGGCTTCTGCACAGTGTTTCTGTCTCTCTCCTCCTCTCTCTTCCCCCCAGCCCCCAAACTTTGGATGTATGCAATGAAAGCTTTTTCCCTTTCCTCTCCTGACCTTAATGCGAGTGTCAGGTTAGTCTCCGTATAACAGCAGCAAGTGCAGCAGCACAGTGAAATTTTAGGTTGCGCTGAACTTCATTTATTCATTTTTCTTTCATTTAAGTGATCGATGTCCACAGAGATCCAGAGATTCTTTTGATTAGGATTGGTTGGGATATTTTCATCGATTTCTGTCAAATGCAAGTGCAAAATGTATAACCCTGCTAAAAGAATAGAAAATGAGGGATTTGGGGGGTTAAAAAAAGGGAAGAAAAGGGTCAATACTAAGAAAATGTCATACTTTTTGATCACAGGAAGAAAATACTCCTGTACTTATGGCAACCAATTTATTCCTGGTTGTATTCTCTGAGGATCTGACCTGTTTGTGGTTGCGAGCATTGTGTCGGGGTTTGTTTTCTTTTGCCCTTTACAAACCGTTCTTGTCTGCGTGCACATTCTTGGACAGATTCTCCCCTAGTGTAATGCTGCTAATTCTGTTGATATTATGTCAGGAGTCTATTAGGTCAATTATAAAGTTACAGGGCTCGAGTCTCAGTTATTTTAAAGTGTTTTCTGGCATTGGAAAGGAGTCATAAAATGAGCCTGAGTGTGAATTATGCCCACTTCAGGCATAACAGAAAGAATAGTTAAAGCTGACCTCTTTCAACAGTGATCCCTGAGACAAGCTTTAAATGAAATAGGGTTTTGTGAAAACAGGAAGTGGAATATTTTAAGCTCTATAAGCATATGATAAGCTGTATAAGTGTATTTCACCAAGTTGCTGGGGAGTACATATATATTCAAAAGCCTATTGGAACACCTGGATTCCCTGCCTGATTCTGAAACCAGCCCTTGCTTTGGCTCTGGGCAACAAAAACTTCTTCTGCCTCCTTTTCTGTCTCAGTACAGGATCTCTTAGGGATTACAGTAGTAGATACTTGGTTTATTGTGCCCTACAGAAATATTCTAAAGCTATTTTATTAATATTTATAAAGTGGWTTTAAATGCACAGGGAGAAGGTGTTGAAATAATTTGGAGAGGTTAAAAAAATCATTTAAACTTCAGGGCGGTGTCGCCACAAACACCAAATTGTGGGCACCAACCATACAAAAATGTTAGCTGGAAATCAAAAGATGACCCTGGTCATCAGAGAATTAAATTCTGGAAGACTATCCTRTAGGAATTATGGGGCCTGGAAACCTATGTAATTGTAAGATGGGGCTGAATCAACTTATCAGTAGCAGTTTATGACATGGTTGCATGCAGTGGAGGAGAATAATCTCCTTAAAATCCCTTATCCTGGTGTCCCTAATAGCTGTCAACCCTTTATAAAATCCTTGGAAGATGTAGACTGTGTAGCTTTACAGAGAACATGATAAATAACGATTCCAGTGTTTAACTTAATCAAAAGAGTGGTCATATGTCTTTGAATGAAAATTACTTTCTGCTGTCTTCTCAGAGTTTTAGTCTCTAAGTTTTTTGTCTGCACTAATTACAATGGAAGACTTATTTGGAATAGGTGTGCAAAACGTGGTAACTTAACAGTAGACAAGCAATTTTCCCTCTCAAAGGCATTTGCATGCTTTTCAGTTACTGAGAAGTTTCTTTGCGTGTTCACTAGGTTACCTCTAACCTCCCAAGTCTTCAGTCCCCAGCGTTGCTTCGTACACTTATGTGGAGTTGTAACAAGGCACTAACCCTCCTTCATGGTCAAACACACATTTAATTATTTTCTGAGTATTTAYGAATTAAACAAGAAGAAAAACCTTGGAAATGCCTGCTGCTAAAAGTCTGGTTATATATACGCAGCTAAACAGCGACAAGAATGATGGAATTTTGTGCTTTCTGCAGAGTGGAAACCCAATTTTAATTTATGGAGGAGAGGGTGATTTGTCTTGACCAGATGCTAGACGTGCAACCTGTGAAACTTCTGTCTTCCTAAATTCATRGGCAAAATAGGCAAAAGTGATGGTTTGAACAGTTTTTGAAATGAGATGTTAATATTCAGTTTTAATGAATAAGACTTCATTTCACAAYGTAAAGAGACTCTGGTATTTTATTTTTAAACATAAGCTGTTTGAGTCCTGCCACTCTGAAGATCTGTGCCTTAGTTCTCTTAAATTCAAGTTTGTTATTTTAGAGAAAATGTTAAATATGAACCCTAAAGGTTTAAAAACAACAGCAAAAATGAAAAGAGCTCTACATTAATTTTTATTTTTAAATTTCATTATTTTTCTTCCCTGACACATGCTTGGGGTTGGGTATATTGGAAAAATAGCTAGCTAATGCGATTTCGCTGTGTTCAGCAATGTGCTGAATTAGCTACAGTAGTCTTTTTTTATCTAGTATTATTCTGCAAGGTTCCCTCTCTCCCTCCCTTCCTCAGAACAGCGTTTTTTGCAACTCTGACACTTTGGTTGAAGTTTATGACAATTTTCTGACCTTCACTATCAGTCATTCATTGCTAGCGCCTTCGATAGTTTCAMGGGTCTTTTTGACTTACAGAAGCCTGTAAGAAATGAAGCAAGAAGCAACGTATTTAGAGTAATTGGAACAAAAGCATCGGGCCCAGCCGCACTGAATGTTCCCGCACTCCTCCTTTTCAAAATTACTGTCTTACACATTCGCAGCAAATGAGGCAGAGGGTTCGTTTCTCCCGTCCGAGAATCTGTATATTCTAGCCTTTGCTGTTAAACCCGATGTGTGGAGGAGGTGTCGGGATGGGCGCAGTGCTCCGGGCAGGGTCGACACCTGGATATTCCTCGCCCCTTGTTCCGCGCGGTGGTTAATATTTCCCCGTTGTCCCTAAATGAGGGGGGCTGTGTTTGGACGGAGCGCCGACACCGGCGCGAGCCCGGGGCGGCGGGGGGATGCACCCGGCGGTCAGTCGGCCATCCCCGCTCCGGGGAAGGAGCACAGCCTCCTTCACTTGTGGGTGGGTTTCCCGGACGTCTGGGCTCGTCCCTGCCAGCCGCCGAGCGCTGGTGGCTGGGGTGGGGAGGGTGGGTAAGCTCTYTTCACCTTACTGATGTGGAGGCTTAAAAACAACTCTTTAGGACGTGACCTTTATACCGGTAGTAAAAGAGAGCGGGGAACTAGGCTTGATAATCCGGAAAGTGCTTCGGGGTAAGATCTTGTAAGAAAACCAACTGTAAACTGTTCGGTTTCTGCGGGGACTCGATCTGGGGTATTATTTCATCATTTCGACTGAAGAAACCTCTGACTTATTTGGCTTTTAGGACGCGTGATGAAACTCACCCCTTTAGGGAAGTTCTTGCAGAGACAAGATACAAGGAGAGCTCGCCTGTGTAAGCAGCAGAGAGGATTGTTCGCTCCGGAGTTTTTGCTGATTTATTTGTGACTGGTTGCAGCAGAATAGATGGATTCACTGCTCTGACTGTGTAGCGAACAAGAGAAAAACACGCTCAGTTGATAACGTTTTAAATCAAAACAAATTATAATGCTCTTCATGGAAAGACTGTGGAAAGATATTAACAGAGAACAGTGCAGAAAACATCTGAAACCATCTTTGCCCATAGTCTTCACTACATATATTTCTTAAACTATTTTTCTGCTTACAGTTTTTATTAAATATCCTGGTTGCCTTAGGCCCCTTACACAACTGAAAAAAAAAAAATGACAAAGTTTCAATCTCGTCTTCTGGGATCCATCTAAATATACATTTCTGATTAAAAAGTGTCAGTCGCCGCTGAGGCTGGAAATGGTCTGTTCTGCTGTGAGGAAGGGAGGGGCAGATCCATAATGGTTGTTCGGTCTGTCGTGTTTCTGAGAATCAGCTGTTTTTTCTTTATACTGCAAAGATTAAACAAAGAATGTTAAACATTTCCCAATTTAGCATTTATAATGGAAAGCGGCTGTAGGGCCACAGCTCGCTGCTGCAAGGGCAGGCGTTCGTATTAGGAGTCACTTAAAAAGGCTTCTATTTTCTTTGAAGGCCTGTCCATTCCTCTCCCAGCCCGGCTGCTGTGCTTTGCAGTCAGGTGGAAGCAGCTTTAAATTTTTACTTTCATTTAAGTAGGAGCTAATTTACTTTTGGAAATGAAAGTTAAAGCAGCTCAGCCATCTGCAAAGTGGAGGAGGAGGCAGTGGGTTTCTTTAACTTTTCAAATCTCTACGGTTCTATTTCGCACCAACAGGCAAGCAAAAATTACCTTCCTGAGCTCCTATTAGTAATAWTATGTGGTATTAATGATCTAATGTCTTAGCTTCAACTCTTCATCCCGTTTTCTAAAAGATACCAGTTGGCTGTGTTCAGTTGTCTTTATACATGCATCCAGCTCAGGAGCTTTGAAGTAAAAAGTTGTAGTCTTGAGTGCAGCAGAACCACATTTTTTTGACCTACTGACAGCACRGCTTTTTCCGTAGCATTTCGCTAGCGATTACGTGGAGCACTGTGACTTTCTGTTCCTCATAGTAAAGGCAAAGAACGCTTAAGGGTGACTGGTAAATGGAGAAAAAAAAAAAAAAAAAAGAGGGAGAGGGAGCAGCATTTTTATATCCTGGTGTTATATATGCTTTTATTGTGGTTGTTTATCAGCCTTTCTTATTTTTTAGTTTTACTTGAAGAGTCCGTAGTGGAAACCAATACAGTGTTCAAGCTTTCTTAATTGAAGCTGAGGAGAATTTCAGTTTTATGCAAATATATATTTTATTCCTTATCAGATTGAAATAATACAGTTAGTTTTTTAACAGAGCAGCTAAAAATGTCCTTTGCCTGCCTCTCCATTGGCTRGTTTTCAGAAATTCAGTAGTTCTCAGTCATCACAGGGGGACAAGTTCTAAACGWCTTTTATGATTAAAACATTTTCAGAAAAAAAATATTTCTGGTTTCTTGTATAAATTGTAAGCACTATAAAGAAATCAGATAGCCCTTTTCTGCCTTCTCCAGCCTGCCTGCAAGTAGGTTTTGTTTAAACAAAATAGCCTTGCACTCAGAGCTCACAAACATTTGTGTATTACTTAGGTATCTATGTGAGTAATTTTATGGGCCTCTTATAGTAGCTTAAATGTGTTTGTAAATGTTTGCCCACCTTTTTGTTTCTTAAGGGAAGCTTTTTACAATTTATTTTTTTGGAATAAGTCAAAGTTTGAGTTTAAAAAATATTTCAATCTTCTTGTGATTGCATTTCTTACAGAATGTTGGAATTTTTGGACTGTGCATCTGTTTAGGCACGTGGAGAAAAACAAGACTGAGATCATGTAAGTCATGAAACTGAGGGTTTCCRTATCTTATCCATACTTTGTTCTCTCACCATTTTTACAATTTATACCCAGATGCAAGTAATAAACCAAAAAGGAAAAAAAAAATCTAGGTAGCTTTTATTTTTAAAGTGATTAATGAAAAGCAAAGTTCAAATGAGGCCACAAATCCTGGTGGTGCACAATGGGTTGATTTATTTTGTAAATAGACCATGGATAATTAACCATAAAACAAAACTTTTTTCTTTTTTTTTTTTTTTTTGGAAACTTGCATAATGACACTGGTTTCTTTTAGTTGCTGTTAGTTGCACAGAGGGATAACGACTTATTCACAACTGGTTGCAACTGGTTACAGCCAAGAAAGGAAAAATCCCAGAGCAGCTAGAGGAAAAAGACTGTTAAAACCCTGCTACACTTGCAGTTTTATAGTAAGGCATTTACTAATGGCTACAGAATGGGCAAAGCTACCCCTTACGATAACAGCAAAAGAGTGCATATGTACGTACTCTCATGATGCTTGCCATGTTATCCCATGCTTTGGCTTAAAACCCATAAGCAAAAGACAGCCCCTGCAGCTGCCCTTGTAGTCCACAATTTTGTATTGACTTCTAAACAGCATTAATTTATGCTTTGTTACAAGCTTCCATGATGCCTATATCTTACCACTCTGGCACTGGGGGAAGAGTCCTCTGGGTAGTCAAAATAGTCTGACTTGCTGCCAAGTCCTCTTATGAGCCAGAGAGTGATGGTAGTTTTTCAGATACGTGATACGAGAAAACTGCCTGCCTGACGTCCCCCAAATTTGTCTCTTCATATTCCGCAGTCATCTGTGGAAGGGATCTCTGATGCCCAAGAAGGAGAACGTCCAATTTGTTGTGAAAGTACATTCACTACTAATTAAAACTACCAGCTGGGATTACAGCCCTGGAGACTGTAAATAAACTAGAGCGTGAGATGTTCAGATGACAATATGGCCACTTTTGTGGTGGTTTATATTAGTTGCCTGTACTCAGATTTGCTCATCTCATGCCAGCTTATTAGAGTGAAGGGCGGRTTTATGTAGGTAACAGTCAAGATGCAAGAGGTTGGATTTGCCACACAGGCGCTGTCTATATGGACACCTTAGCTTGCTCTCACATGCCACAATGTGCCTTGAAGTACTTCTGTCTGTATATATAAGGTCTACAGTTCACACAGAGCTAAAAATCTGATGACACTGTGTTCATGTGACATCTGGCTATTGGTGCAGCTGTGCTATGTTTCACAGACAGTGACTATAAAGTACTTGCAAAAAGCCCCCCTCATTCCCAGTGATAGCCTGGGCAGGCAGAGGTAGTGGGTAAAAATGCTTAAAACCAGCCTAGTTTTACATGCGTTGAATCAGTTTATCGGAACAGTGTTACAGACTGATGTTGGTAAGGGTTCTCTGTCCTAAACCGATTTGTACACATGTGGTTTCTTCTGCTAATTTGGACTATGTATTTGTCAGCAATGGGCTGCAGAGACCGAGGRGAGGAGAAGCAGATTGCTAACATCAGACTGTCACCTGCTATCTGCATGAGCTTACTGTAGGTAACCGGGTATAAGGGTTGTATGTTTTTAGTCTAGATCCCAGTTGCAAGACAGGGCCTTAGGTCAACGCTTTAAACTCATAACCAGAGAACTGCTGCGTACCCACTGTGTTACTGACACTAGTAACTACAACACATGGCCTGCCACTTATAATCTTTTTTTAGGCCGAAGAGTCAAGTTAAAATAGCACTTAGTTTGAGCAAGAGGCTTCTGTTGTGGGTGGGAGTCAYGCTGGGGGCAACATCAGCATTGTACTTTCAAACGACATTGCAGTGAAGACAAGACCCCAAAAGTAAGTTAACTCTCCAAGGCTCGATACAGTCTTTGGCTTCTCTTCAGGTCCTGTTGGAAGGGAAGCCGGGCAGGGTCCACTGCGGTAGTGCTAACTGGATGTGTCTGTCCCATGGGGTGTCCCTTGAAACTGCTCTTTGTCAGGCTTCTGCTTCTGGGAAGTGTGGCAATGTATGGAGTCTGCTACGTACTGTTTATAAGTTAGAACTTGGTTTTATTGACTAACTGAATCCTTGTATCTTGTGACAATCTTTTTCTGTGCTCTGCATCATGCCAAAGAGACAGGGGAGTGGTGGTTGGCATATCTYTGTATGAATAGGTCTGTCATTAAATATTTGAAATAGAAACATCTGAAATAGATCTTGCCTGAGAAGAACAATGGGGCAACTAGAGAAAGCCAGTTTTCTCCAAATTCGCTTTTGGGGGCTGGAGTTTTAAGCAAACAGAAAAAAGAACAAAGAGACCAGGTATTAGTGCAGGGGCYTAAAAACTACAAACCCTGGGAGGTATGAAGGGAGATGCAAGGAAAGTTRAGAGAAGAGAGGGGAGGGATGCTTAGCAGAGGGAGGGKTTTTTTTCATTCRTTTGTTTGTTTGTTTTAATAACTWAGACCAGCTAAGGGAGAGGGAAGCTGGTAGTAGAGGATTGAGAGTCCCTCATTTGGAAGAGGCACTGTGTTTAGGAAAGGGAAACTTTCCGCCTCAGGTGGATCTAAGCCCGAGRATCATTCACTGCTGGTGCTGAGGATGCTGAGGAATGGAAGCACATTTGGGTATTTTCTCTTTTCTCTGATCCCTAAATCTGTATTTTTATTTTGTGAAGAGTGAGGGAGTCAGTCATCTTCCTTGGGCAGTTAGGCTCTGAAATCCTACTGCTAGGAAGGGGTTACAGACAGCCTTAGCTGAAGGCACACGCCAGATGAAGGAGAGAGTGTTCAACTCCTTTCAGGTTGTGGAAGGTGTCAGCACATGGGCCCAGTACGCAGAACACAAATTCAACAGYCTGCTTGGTGTGCAGCAGGAAAAGCTCCGTTAGAGGTAATTGTCGTTCAGGCTTTTGAACAAGCCTTTGTATTTCTCTCACATGGTAATAACCTATTTGTTATTTAAGGTATGCAGTCCAAACTCCTTCTATTTTGGCCACCCTATCTCTTCCCAAATACCCCTCCCCAAATATAATACTTTAAAAAACCCACAGGTGAGGTAATCCCAACAGTTCTCCCCAAGACTTTCCTCGTCTCTGCTTTGCGAAGCGCGGCATCCGATGTTGTGGTAGGTAGGTTCAAGTTCCAGTTAGAAGGTGCTTTTGTGGGGGACTGAGCAGTACAGTTGTTTGAATCCTTGGACTTCTRCTCCAAGCGCTGTGTTCAGAAATTTGCTTTATAAGAAACAAAAATTATTTGGTTCTTACTGAGATTCTGTCCATGTTACMAAATACCCGTCACCAAATGGCACGGGAGACAACCACTTCTCATAAGCATCTCAGCGCTGAACTAGCCAGGGGATGCCAAYCACTGGGAATGATGTGGTGTCACAGTTACAGGCCTAGCTGTACTTCAGCTCTCCTTCTGGTCTTCCTAAGTGAGCAGTTTTATACGTTGGCRCTCTTGCTGCTATCGCATCTAGGTGAAATCCCTGAATTCTTCCTGGTTTGGGCCAGGATTTGTCTCACAGGTTCAGTCAAGCTTCACATGACTTCATGGTATTTTGCATTTTATTCATCTGGAAATGTATAAGCAGTGATCAAGAGCCTTCTTAGCGGTTGGAGCAAATGGTTAAAGAAAAAGGAATTCTTAGACGTTAAACATCTTACTAATCYCAACTGCTCTTACATTTCTCTACCAGTTAAGTTTAAGGTGACAGGGACAGAGCAGAAACAACTACCATTCCCCTCACTTCTCACTCCAGATTCTTCTGTAGGAGACTCTSTGACTTTCAGTCTGCTGCTTTATCCTGCTCGGAACTGGTTTTGATACTTCCCCAAATGGCAATAGTAATTACGCGCACTTTACCCAACAAGGCATATGTTAGTTGTTACATAAATGACTCTCTGAAAAAGTCTCTTACCTTTCATACATCAGTAAGCTCCACCGGTTCTTGGACAAGAACAACATACCAGCTGGATTATTAATAATAATTAGATTGTCACTGATCTATTGATAGAACTGCAGAGGTATTACAAGTTTCTGAGGCTCACTAAGGAGTACTGAAGGTCAGGACTAGAAGCACTAAAAAAAAAAATGCTTAGTGGTATTCTCTTCTTGCGGAAGTACTGGTTCATAAAAAAATATAAAAATACTTCCAGGACTCTTACTTATTTTCATTATTCATATTTCCAGATAAAGCTTTTTTGGCATTTCTGGAACAGAAATGCTTTTGTTTCAAACTTTTCTTTCAAAAATGTATTCTGTGTTCTAATATAAAATTTAAATCAAAACTGAAAGTAACAATCAAAACAAAATTATTTTGTCAAAACAAAACATTCAATTGATTGAAATGATTTTTTATTTTTGTTTCATGGGCAACTTTGCAATGCAGTGTTTAATTCAACTGTGAAACAAAAGCAAATTTCAAAGTCTAGCTACCCYGTAAAGCGTGAATGTTGGGTTGTGTTTGGGCTCTTCTAGGTGGTGCTTAGGGGAGTACTTCATTAGAATTCTACTATATGTGTTTTAAAAAATTCTATTAAATCTGTCGTATTCTATTAAATCAACAAAAATTTCAAAATATGTGAGGACCCTTAGACTATGCTGAGGTCTTCTTGTATTGATGTTATAATGGGACTTTGTATCTCTGTAACAGTTAGYCAGAATCTGTCTCTGCAACTATATGTAGACCTCCCCTGGAAATATATTCTGTGTTTCTGCTCAGCGAATTSGGAAGCCTTTGATACCATTTCAGCTCTCCTGGCTTTCTTCTCTGTGGGCTGGTCATGGACCAAACCTTTCAAATTCTGGGTGCCTATCTTGGTGCAATTGCTTGCAAAGTCAGCAAACAGTTGAATGTAATGATAGTGTGAGTGTAAAGCCTATACAGTTAATATTAGTGTATTCATTTCCATTTGTTGCTTCTTAGATTTGACTTAAAAGGGACCTTCCCTTAGTAGAGCGCTTTCCAGTTATTGCTTTGAGTCTTTCCTTGTTCTGTATAACACCCAAAMCATTGTTTTTCTTCCTAATATTTTGGATCTTTTTTCCTCTCCATTCTCATGTAGGATCCGTATACTTAAATAGTAGMGTTCTCCTGGCAGCAGTCTTGTCCAGGGCCATGATATGGTATATGCCTTGGAGGCATATTGCATTTATAGTTTTGGCCAAGTTTAAATTCTTCAGGACTGGCCTAAATCCGGCTCAGTGGGAGCACCCTACAAAAGAAAAACATGAATTTAAGGGGGGTATTTTGGACAAGTAGGGCAAGGGTGAAGATTAAAAGCAAAGAACATAGTTAAGGATTGCTCTATTGCTGGAAAATGTGAAGCAGCTGACCTTGTCTCAGCAGTGTGATGATCCTTATTTTTTGAACAAGGACTGAGATACTRACCTGCTCCTGTGATACCTTGGTTATTCAGATCTGGCTTCCTTAAATTTGGCTTGATACAACAATGTCATATTCCTTAAGAATATCAGCACTGCAACTTCTGTAAGTTAGGGATACAGCAGTCAACGTCCGATCACACATTCAGGAGAAATTGTGGCTCTGCAAACTTCGGAGTTCTYGCTCCAGTCGGAGGTAAACACAAGATGACGCAGTAGTATGAATTGAAAAGCTTTTCCATTSGTTAGACCACCTAACCTTTTGTTTCTGTTTTTCAAACCTGGAAAGGGGTATTTTGTGATACAGAAAAGCTGCTTTTAAATAAATATGTATTTGGACAATATTGTAGTTGGTTCAGTATTTCTCAGTTACAGGCCCGTGACAAGGCAGGCAGGAAAGTATGCTTTGTCCAACAGCTGTCTCCTGTATTCATCAGAATTTTTTTATGTGACTAAGCATGTAACCTGCTATATCAGTATAAATTGAGTTTAGTCTTAAGAAGCCTGTTTTAATCTGAAGAATATATTTTGCAATTGTCTTGGACATGACGAGCTAGATTATTGATGTGTTTAGGCCTTAAAAATGTAAAAATAAAAGCTGTCCCACCTCAGAGCTCTATAAATAAATARTTAAAATAGTTTATGTTGTGGACACGCTCACAATATTTCCTGCATGCTAGTGGAGCAGCACACATCAAAAAGACAATAATATAAGCAGTAAAATATCCCAAGCAAACAGAAAGCATCTGTAGATCTTGCCTGGCTGGCTAATATTATTGGGGTGGTTGTTTCTAGCTTACCATGCCACTGATGCTTTGCGAATGTATATGTGCATGCTGAGGGTTGCCCAGGAGTTGAACTGTCTTYATAATGGTTATATTCAATTGCTGCATTGTGCCTGAATGCCTACAGACATGTAAGAGGACAGGAAAGGTACTCAAGAAACTAGTAGACCATGCAGGATCTGGTCTACCAGCTCTAGTCACAGGAGAATGTAACGTGCTATAAACAGGATGTAAAGAAACATTTATAAAGGTTTTTGGAGAAATCTTGGGATGTAACTGGAGTATTTGTTAGATGGTGTCCCAGGATTGGTAGCCTGTGTCCCTTTTGTTGTGCTGCTGCCTTTAATAAATAACACATCAAACTCAGAGATACGATTTAACTAGAAAGATTTGTATCACTAAAAACTTGTAGCGAATGTAAAGAGAAAGCTATTCTGCCTCCCCTTCTCATTCAGTACTTTTTATTTCCCTCACTGTGTGTAATAGTCGAATGCTGACACATCTCTCTCAGCCTTCACTTCTACCTGATACTCGCTTGCCAGCCTGTCTTCAGAGAGTCAAGGCCATTTCTGCAGGGTATAGGAGTGAAGATTCAGGGGTGCAGACAGGAGGTATGACTGTGTGGTTTTCGAAGGAACTGTGTTTCGCTGTATATAGCATTTCTTGTAGAAAAAAAAATGAAGTTTCCTTGGAACTTGTGTCAAGCCTGATCTAAATTCTCTCCTTGGCTTTAGCAGGCTGGGGATCAAATCCATGTTGGAAATTCTCCATTCAAACTGCTGGATGCAGTCAGAACCCGTGACTGTCATTCAAGCTATTGCAGCCTGTGCTGCCCTCAGCCCGGAATCAACACCGGCAGTACGGCTGCTCTCACTGCAAATATAGAAATCAGAAAACTTCTGATGTTACCTTGCTACTAAGTGTTACTTAAAGAAATCCCCTCTTGGAGTATGAGTTTTGGGAACCCTGAGATTTCCTGATCTCCTTTTTTATCTTTCCTTACCGTCTCTAGAGGTAAATGGGCCATTTTGCTGGAAAATTGAGATTGTAAGCATTAATCAAAAGGGGTTCCTAATAGGAGGATATTGGCAACACAGGTAATAGAGCCCTACTAAGAAGGCAGGCCCCCTTTCTAGAGTTAAAGGTCTTCAGGTCCAGAAGTCAAAGAGACTTTCCCAAAAGTTAATTTTGTATCAGTACGTCGTGGATTGTAGTGCTTCCACAAATATTATCTGTCCCAACAGTCTGATGTCACTAGAGATCCTACTGCACATAGCATTGCTTCCAGTGGTAGTTCCTCGGCAAGAGGGATGAGTTTGTCCCACCATGGCTCCCACAAAACCATTAGCAGTATACCAGACATAGAATTGGCTCATCCTGTCTCTGCTGCGCATTCAGGTTAATTTTGGATTCCCTTTTCAGAATCAACTGTTTAATAGCGCTGCACTGTGAGCTTCAGAAATTGTTGATTTCTGCCTTGGGAATGACAAATTTCACGGTATATTCTTTAATTCCTACTTCTATAGCAGTTCATAAAGCATCTTCACTTACAGTTTTCCAATATTCAGTGAGAAGTCAATTTGGGAATAGGATCCTTCAGTAAGGAGCCTGTTGCAGAAGTCCTTTGATCATTACATTGTACAAGAACTTAGGATTTTTATGATTGAAAGTTCTGACAGAAATATAAGATTGCTGTATTTATGGGAAAATCTTGATATGATCTTGCTGTTATGTGGGGCGTTTAAGAGATCCTTAAATATCTTTAAAGATGAAACAATGGGGAACTGCTTACCTCATGACATAATAAGGCAAAATAAGGTCATGTAAAAAGCCATGGTTGCAACTGCAGCAACAGAGCTGAATGAATTATTTGCAACAAATAGTTTAGTTGCCAAATACAGCTTTTCTTGTCCCATCAAATATCCACAAGTTGATCAGTCTCTTTGATTCATGAATCGTTGGAATTTATTTGATGACTACCTTCAAAACTTACATTCTATGGACTCTCTGTAAATGGAGGTGAAAGAGGTATGGCTGTGGTTTTAAGACTATTTGCAAAAGCCTATTCTGTAATTTTTCTTTCTGGCATCCATCTTGTAAATTTGCATTACATGATGCCAGGCATTTAGGAGTCTGTAGTTTTGATGAAAGAGGGTAACAAGTTTAGTGTTCATACAACAAAAGTTAATGTTCATACAACAAGAGTTAATGTTTAGCAGAGAGGAGGCTTCACACAGGTTCAGGAATCCTCACACATCCTTCACATTACATTTATTTTATTAACCCTATGACTGAAATGGTAAAACATGAGGAACAAAAAAGGATAAAGGAGGTCCTGATGCTGCATGGGTGAAGTGGGGAATGGGGTGTGATTATTTCACGAGTGCACTGATTCAGAAGATCAGCGTGACGCTGGATGCTTCTGTTCACTGCACGCAAGGGCAGAAACATGTCAGAAGTTGTTGCTGGTAGTGCTGCGTTCATAAAGGGAGCGTGGCATTCACTTCCCAGCCACCAGAGAGTGGAGGAAAGACGGAGAGCCTCAGACATCTGTTACTGTGTTTGCTTACCTACCCCGGTTCCTGGAGGTTTTGAAGTAGGATTTGAAAAACGCATATGACAGTCATTGTTTTTGACCATACTTTACAACTGTCCTACTGACTTTAAAGAGCCAAAATTTGGACCTCCGTAATTTAACCAACGATATACACAGGGCACTCTCAGTGAAAGGGCTGGGAAGAAAACTTAGTTCCTGGTTTCCTGCCTATTATTTAGGACATATCTGATTTGAAATCTGTTTTCTGCATACACTTGCGTGCATATTCTTTGGCACATGTGCTTCTTGCCATTATGGGGCAGATCCCATAGATTTTCTGCGTCATTAGTAGAGAAAGCCAGTCATTAAAAAAAAAAAAAAGCTTATTTGCCTGAGCCGTTAAGATTTTTTCTCACAGTTCTGCCTGTGGCGCCTGTCACTAGCAGTCAAATAAGGACAATTTTACCATTCTCTCCTGCTGCTCTAATTTTTTTTTTCAGTGCCAGTACATGTATTTGTTATTCTTTATAACTCCCTTTGAAGTTGGGAATCCAAGGGGAATCTAAAACCGACCAGATGTTTCTGCTGCTGGAGACACAGAAGACAGCGAGGATTAAGTTTAACTGAAACTTAGTTCTCTACAAAACCCATTACAGTGAGAATTCTTCCTCAGATAGTCTTATTTATTATTTATATTTGCACTTGCCATCCTGGGTAGGTGAGACCTCAAGTCGTCTTGCCCGGGAGGAAAATGGATGATTTATCCAAGTAAATAGTATATCAGCAGCTGCCTCCGTTGATTTCCCTTATGGGGTTTCAGTTCCATTACACTGCATATTTCCCACCCACACTCTTTATACAGCATTTCATGTTGAGGAAAATCATTCCCATCTCTTTAACTTCAGAGGACAGATATGTGGAACCATCCGGAGGGAGGGCAGTGCAACTCACGCATGCATGGGGAGGGGTGACGTACTTGAGAAGGTACCGGCCAGAAAGCAGTACGAGGTTTTAACTCCTTCTCCTGTCACAGTTGGAAGATGAGAGAAGGGAGTAGAAGCCAGCAAGGGAGACTGGCTATGGGAAGGAAGGGACGTGCTAACCTCCTAGAAGTGGGGGCAGAAGAAGTCTCTCAGGCGGGAAAGGACAGGATGAAATGCTATTATTGACTTCTGAGTTCAAGCTGCTTTTGAAGATGCAAGACAAGAAAAAAGAAAAAAAGTTTTAAAATAGTCTATGATATGAAATACATTAGGTAGTCCTGTGGGGTGTCCGTGTCCAAATTCTGCTATGGGAGATCCTGCTGGTCTGCTGCTGCAGTCACGGCCACAAGAGAAAATAGCACATGGTCAGACCTCACATGAATGGGAAGGCAGCAAACAGAACAAGGCCTTGGTCTCTCTCTACCTCAGGCATGGCTGAAACTAAAGTTTGGATCCACTTCCAGGTTTTAAACACCCCAGATTTCTGGAGTACTTGTTGCCAAGTTATCTCATCTAAGTTTATGGGACTGTCTGTCCCTATGCCTGTCTGTCACACCCATACGTAGCTGTTGAGCATGCCGATCGCTTTCAGCCAAGTCGGAAAGAACTTAAAAGATGATTTGTTTTCTACAAAACGGGTATCTAAGGAGAGGAGAAAAATTAGTGCCCCTGCTGGGGGAAAGACAAGCAGAACTTATCAGCTAAGCGTGTTCGGCGGAGGACAGCTGGCTGGCCAGCACAGGCTGTGCTCCAGAAGACCACAGCACATGCTGTCTTTTCCTCACTGAGAATTTTATCTTTGTTGTGGGAGAGGAGACCTACGATAATTGTACTCGGATTGTGTAGCGCTCGCAGGCTCTGATCGCAAATCTGTAGGAAGGCAGACTTTATTGGTATTTGTTTCATGTCTGAACTGTTTTGTTTTCTTTAAAGTCCAGCCCCCTTTCTCRTTGGTAAGTCAAGGTACGTCTCTGGCTGATAGTGTTTTCCCTTTCGTCTCTGCTGTGGGGTTACAGCAGCTTTTCCCTGATTTTCTCTGTATGGATTCACTTTATTGTTTCACACCAAATCTCACTGCTTCTCAACTCTCGATGTCACAGCCACCATAATTGAGAAATAGTATCGGGCTCTGCCTAAGTTACTCTTTAATTGGCCAGATGGATCGCTAACGCCTTCACTGCGGCACTGTCCTCCATCATTAGCTGTTGGAGTTGCCTCCTAATATTGCAAGGCCCTGCACACCACCCTAATTTGTTTTTAAACAGGAACATAAAAACCTTCGTAATTATATAGAGCCTCCTAATAAACATCAGGTAAAAATGCATGCACTGTAGTGAGCCCTTTTCAGAACAGCAAAAGGGAGTGGAGAAAATAATTTGCTAGTGCCTACACTTACTTAAAGCTGCTTTTCTGATTTTCAAATATAAAAAGAAATCAGGTCCTGGGAACACTGGGTGATGTTCTGTGAGGTTTTGAGGAAAGATAAAAAGAAAAGAAAGTAATCACGTTTTCATTTGATATTTTTAGGACCTGAATTTCCCAGCTTTAAAATAAAGGGAAACAGGTTAAAATCAGAGAGGTTTGGACCTACGTATTTTCTCCTCTTCTTTATGTTTTTGTCAAGGCGTCGAGGCAGATGGTATGAAAAACATTTATATTGGTCTCTCTGCTGACGGAGCTTAACCTAATAATCCAGGACTTGGAACTGGGTGCTTCGATAAAAACACTTTCTGAGAGATTTTTCCATTCAAAACACCAGGAGAAGTTTTTTAATTGACAACATCAGAAATTAGTATCCTGCCGGGACTACATTTCTTTGCACCTTATTACTCTGAACAAAAGATTAATATATACTTATTCCGAGCATGAGAGTTTTCAATAATTTTTTCCTCAATTAAACCAAAGACGGAGTGAAATGGTTTACCACAGGACTGTGAGAGTGAAAACAGGGGGAAAGTCCCAGTTCCATGTCAGTTATTACTTTGTCCTAGTTTAAGCACTTGACTCTCTTCTGGTGATTGCTCCATTTTCTTGTTTTTTATAGTGTGCTAGATACTTCGAAATTTGCAGACTTAGCTCAGTCTTTGAAATGAAGAAATCTCAGCTCTGAAAATGCCAAGTTAAACTGTGATTCTCAGTTCCCCTTAATTGTGAGCAACTTCACGTACAGAARAAGCAGCACTCCCGTGTGGTTCCCCTGCGTTCAGCTTCAGTCTGAACTTAATCTCATAACCCAACTGTAATGGGGCAAACCGAAAGACCAAAGCCAACATGTAAGAAGATAACATGGTTCATATCTAAAATTTGGAGCTCAGGTCTGTGTGGACCCCACCTGCATTCTTAGATTTTTGTATGTGTGTGATCTTGAGACATTGCATTTGAAATATATACAGGAAACTAAGCCTAGCTGAGAAGCTTATAACTTGTAAACATTTTCCTGTGTATATTTTGATAGAATCGTATGGGGGCGGGGGGCAGGGCTGTGGATTCAAAAAATATTTTTATGCTTTCGTAACACAATCCATAGTCCATTTTAGACTGAGTTCTGATTAAACAAAGATACTCAGATGTGCCGCGGCAGTTAGCAAATGAAACAGGTTCCTTAGCATTGTGACACCAGCGCTCCAAAGCAGCCCGACCAAGTGGGACAGGATACACCCTACTTTCTTGGGTCAGTTTGTGATTTTTTTTCCAGCTGCTATACAGTGGCTTTAAAGGTTACTTCTTGTGTCACTTACAGTTGTCGTCTTCCATGTAGGAGCACTGCAGGGAGGAGTGTGCAGTGGAAAGGGCCGGTTCTGCAAACAGCAGGTGTGAGGGCACGGCTTACCTGTTGTCTGTAACACACTGTCTTACACAGTCAAACAGGAATCTCTCTTTTATCTCTTGCAGTCTTGGGTATTAGAGTATATAGGCAATGAGTCCAAGCCAACAGGGAGCCAGAGGGTAGATTGCACATCTGACTGTGAGAGTCATCAGCAGGCCAAGTACTCCATCGGGCCAGTTGGAAAAGCATCTTGTTACTCAGAGGTAGGGCTGGATTTATGTTCTGCCCAGCACGCTCATTTAGAGAGGGAGGATTAGATAGCCCATAATATGGCTGTTGATACTCTTGAGCACCGAGGGGTCACTAGTCCTTTCTGCTGTGCTCAGGGTAGCGAGTGTGTGAATAGGGTAAGGACTTGGATGCAGCCCCAGCACCCCCAAACCAGCTGAGTTATTCCAGCGAGGTAGCATAGACCTCTGTGGAGCACATTCTCCGCCGTTTCGCATGCATTTATGTTCTGTTGGTCTTGGAAAACATTATGCCTCCTGTGATCGCTTTCTCAAACAAGGCTTCAACTTCCCTCATGATTTAACAGCTGCCTTGCAGTTGTGGTTCTTAGATCTACCTTTCTTAGATCTCCAGTTTGCCCCATGGCCTCTTTCATCTTCCTTTCCCAGGGCCCGGGACAGATTCTGAACTTCCTGCTAGCTTGCTCTTGCTTTATATCTGCCCTCAGATTGCGGGTGCTGGTGTTCTGACAGTCTACCCAAATCCTTCRTTGCTCAGAGGAAATAATAACTCTCATTCAGCTGCTTTCCTAGCATTTATTGTGACATCCGAATACAAATGCAAACTCATCTCTAGAATCATTATTCTCTTTGAAGAACAACGGATTGTCAGGGGAGACATTTTTTTGTGTGGATTCACTTAGAAGTTCTGTCCCCCAGTGTGGTTCTCCAGCTGCCCCTGTCATATCCTCCGTTGTTGTTTATCCAACTTTTAATAATTTCCTTTTCATGCTAGAAAGGGCCACATAATTTTCTCTCTGTGTGTGCMTGTATTTGTATCTACTTCATGTTTTTTCATTTCTTTCAATTCATAACATACAAAATATATAGGAAAAGGCATCCATTGCACTAAATACATGTATTATTTATGCATGTTTTAGATATATTTTGGCCTAAATTTCATTAAATGCCTAGGGATTTCATTAAATGCCTAAGTGTGCCTCCATTGTAAGTGCTCTATTACAGTCTGTAAGGTATCTCTTAATCACCTCACATCATGACTAATTTTTGGAAGAGACATACTGATACGTGAATAGCTAGGCTACACCTACTTCTGTGTAGAAGCAAATGGAGGGGAGACTTGCTGGGACTACTGAAAGAGAGAGAGACTATGGACATTGTTCTGCTTAAACAGAAGAAAGAATATCACTTAATATATTATCAACAGCATTGCTTCCCACACCGGGGCATCAGCTATTTATTTATGTTTTCTGGATCACCAAAATTACTTTGAGGTACCAGTGTAATACTCGAGCGGCTTTGGTTACATTATTTTGATTTTGACTCATCTGCATTTCGGATGGGAGATCAGGCCTGGCGTGGAACCAGCCCAAGGTGGTGTGAAACTGTGTAGCTTAACCTGCTCTATTAACATAAGCTTTCACCTAAAAGCGTTAAGACGAGATCAGCACAAGGCTTGCCTTACAGCAGCATGCACAAATATGAGGGTGGAAAATTGCTCAGAGAAACTGTCACTCAAGTTCTCCGGGTAAAGTAGGAATGTTGTTTATTCTCCTCTGAATAACAATGGCACCTTTACCAATAGCAAAAGGAATGGAAGGAAGCAGCAGAGGGGATGTCCTTCCAGTCATGACTTTGGGTTTGACAGTCTCCAGTGAAATGAACGTTTAAGCATTGGCTAGCATTCTAAAAAAATGACTTGTAAGTAATCAGAGACAACATCACGGGTTGGGGCGGGGGACGGGGAGGAAGGGAGGAAAATCAGTGGAGAACGTTARAAAGTGCAGCCCTTGTCCCGCCGGAGTGAGCGGGATTTTCGTTGGCATCTTTTTTTCAGTTCCGTGTCCCTAAAAAAAACCCGCGTGACACGCATTTGAGAGAAAAACTGGTCGGTGAAGTTGTCAGGGTACTAACCTGAAACACATAAGCCCTGGGCTGTTTCCCGTGCTCTGCCACCGCTCTCCCAGGGGACCCGGGAAGCAGCGCGCTCTGCCTCCCCGGGCACGGGATCGGGGCACTGCAGGTCAAGAGGAGCTCAGGCACGGTGGTAACAGGAGCCTCCCAAGGAGGATAGGTCGATACCAAAGTTCGATGTGATCGGTGATGTTAATTGAACTGAAGGTAGAAAGTGTGGATCTGTGATGAAAATGGCTCCTCGTACTGGGATCTGTTGCGTGTGCGCCAGATACGTGGCTGGCTGTGAGCTGCTGCGCAGCTTTTCTTTCTGTGTTTCGTTTAAAATTTACACCGAAGTTTTTGTAGTGTGATAGTGCATTAAATGCATTTCCTGCACTAAAACAAGTGTAATCTACATATTGTATTTATAAAATAAGGATTTTWCAGGCATGAAGGCCATCCATGTTATATAAACATAGGTACCTTTTGGTTTCCTTTTCCTCCTCTTCCATGTTTATGCGCACAAAGAACTTAGTAAAGCAGGTACAGTTATGAAGATTTTAGCTTTAATCTGCACAAGATTTTTTAACCTTTTCTCACATCATAACATATTTAACTGCTGCTTTAAAGGCAAAGAGGAATTCTGTGGCTGGGAGCACAGGAATAGGAAAGGTATAGTAGCCTTCCTGTGAGAGGAATATGATAATATTCACTGACAGAGGAACTATGAGGAACAATTATCCCAAGCTGTGTCTTTCAGACAATGCTGTCAGATTTTCCACTTCCATGAGCACAGCTGGGCATGTGGTGCCAGGGTGAGAAATTCCACAGCGGCTAGAGGCTGAGTGCGTTGGGTGCCGGCCTGGCCGGCAGTGCTGGAAGACGGGAGCTGAAACTGGAAAGAAAAGAATGATGACTTTCTACAGCTTTGAGACTGTAAGAAAAAGCAGTTTTGGAATGTGAGGAAAGAGTCTTTGAAAGATGCCCCTTCCCAGACTGCTGCTCCCCGGAGTTTGGTCTTGGGGTTCAGGTCCTTAACATACCTGTACTGCCTTCACAAGACATTTGCTYCTCTATCTCCAGCTAAGGATTTGGTCTTGTGCAAATTTGCAGCTTAGTTATGTATCTGTTGAAAGCTTGGGAGTTTATTTATTTATTTCTCTATTTATTGAATTTTCTGTACCACTGGTACTTTACCTAGGGTTTTTTGTGTTTTAGGGGGGGGGGAGGGGAGGGAGTTGATGGGAATTTTTTTTTTTTTTCAAAGTACTTGCCCAATGTTAGCTAACTGAATCTGGGAGCTCTGAAGGGTAGGGAAGTGATGCAGGTCATAATCTGTTGGGCATTGAAGTCTGGGGTTTGTTTGGATGCAGAGTTTCAGTCCCACCTGGTTTCGCTGGGGTCAGCCAAGGATATTGACTCTCTGACTTATATGTATAACAGTGTCTTAGCTAGACTTCAAGCTGATAAAGTTGGTTGCATCCAGAGAGGCAAAGAGGTGAAGACGTTCTGAACAAGCAAGACGGGAGACAGTGAATTCCTYATTTGCTAGTGYTCCAAGTCCTAGAGACTGCTTCTCTTGTATACATCAGGTTTTATGTCTTGTTTGAAATATAAAATGGTATATTGTAWGTTACACCTTCTGTTTTGAGTGCTRTGTGCTGTTCCTCATAACTTTTGGGCTTTCTAGATATTTAAGAATGGCTTACTGAATACTTGAGTTTGATAATCTTTGGGACTCCATCTAAAAGATTACCTTCTTAAATTACCATATAGATTGCTTGTTACATCAGATTACTGTGACTTTTACCTACTRCTTTGTCTTAGTGCTTGGAAGGAATGGTCTCTTTCCTCATTCTTTGTACGAGTTGTTTCATAGAGCTGTTCCCTGGCCTACCTTTTTAATGTTTTCTAATTTCTCCGTTGAAAACTTGGGAATTCTGGATAATTCCCTAGTCAGTCAGACAGCTCAAATAATGGACCCCAAAATGTAGGCTGTTAATTATTTTTCAGTGCAATGGCAATGTAATGTGTGACAACGGAGCTTTTTGGTAACAAGTGAAATCATTTTGGACATACTGAAGACTAGAGTGATTAGCACTTAAATAACACCACGCTTCTGAGGATATCAAAACACTTCATAGCATTTAATGAAGGAGGCCTTCCTTACATACCCGAAGGATGTACTTCACTGCTGCTAGCTCTCTTCGTAGGGAAGAGAGGAAACTGGTTCAGGGAGAGGTGAGGGACGAGGCAAAGTTATAATTAGAGGCTGTATTGTCTGATGACGATCTCAGTCAAACACAGACCAAAAGGCTCTGCGTTTTAGTCCTTTGCACGAACCTTAGAGGGGCCCGTGGTCAGCAGGGAATTCCTGCCGCAACTACTGCCTTRCTGGGGCTCTCCATGACCTGACAGGAGGGTGGCTCCGGGGGGAGAAAGCCCTGCCRGGGGCTCATGCGATGGCTGAAGAGAGAAGGGAGAACATGAAGCCTTATAAAAAAGAAGGTAGATAGCTGATGGTGGAGGGAGAGGCTGGAGGAATGAGGGAGAAAGTAAGTGAGGCGGTGCGTGTTTGAGGGGGGGGGACTAGTGCATGTGTGAGCCCAAAAAATAATGGGCAAAGGAGAGAAAGATGTGGAATACAATCATATTTGCTTTCAGCCACTGGAACATAGAAACTCATTTCGTTTCCTGTGTAATCAGCACTGCGAAACCAAGTATTTTGTTGTTGATGCTCAGCTCTGAAAAACCAAGTTCTCTACCTGTGTTTTGCAACACCTTTGAACTGGACACACATAATAAATATCACCATGCGGTGGCCTAACAGGATTATTTTAGGATAATGGTCAACTGGAATTTTTTAGCCTTTATGTGGAAAGGGATGAGGCYGTGGGCTCATGGTTGATCTGGCTAATCTTTTTAGCAATATAAGAGTACTATACTGTGAGCATCCTCCTTGTGTGCTCAGCCTATCCATGAGCTAAGGATAGCAGACTCCAGAGTCTGTCTTAAATTCCTTTGTAAATAGGTACAGCTGGTTTGCTATTATTTTTTCCTCGGTAATTACAGTAAAAATGTACTATAAGTTATATCAGGTCTTAGTGTGTTGGGTTTTGTTTTACTTTGGCTTCAGCAGTATTTTTAAATCAGTGAACTRTAGGGATTTGGTTTTAAATTTTAAGAGAAAACCCCCTAGGCACAGAAATACAGGACTAAATTTGCTTTCCGGGCATTGACATAGCCTTAACGTGGGAAAAGCGGGCATGGAGAGCAATAGCTGTGCCTGACTCTCAGGATTGATTTTGCTGTATTAGACAAGTTACCTTTTAAATCCAGTATTCTGGTCTTAGGAATGGCCAGTGAGGAAGCCAGATATCTTCAGGCATATATGTGTGTGACATTTAAAAATTGTATTACTTGAAAAATACCATCATTGTTACGATTTATTCACTGCTGAAGCATACATACAGTTGAAAAAGGTCTGTGCTGATTAATGAGACAATTATACACATTAATACCAGAGTAATCAGACCTCRTACTTCTAAGACACCAACAGAAAGACTCAAATACCTTTTTGAAAAGCATTATCCTATCTGTAGTTGTCACTGGCTAGTTTGGCTGAGATGTACATAATGACAGTTGGACTTCAAAGTACTAAAGCACCGTCTCTCAAGACATGTCTTGCGCATGACAAATTAAGAAAATGAAGCACTGATAATTTGAAAGACTTAACCAAGCCCTCGAAGCAACTTTCTGTCTGGTCGGCAGCTGACACAGGAATGCCGCCGTTCAGAYCCAGGCCATGGGTTCTCAGCTGTTATGTCCTGGATCCTTGAATAGGTGCAACATGAAAAGTCTGTAACCAAAAAAATTTTATCCTGGCTTAGGGATCCATGTTTTGTAGCATCCTGGATACACTTTCCTGCTCTTTATGAAGACTATGGCTCTCATGCAGGTGTATTTGACACTGACATAAGATGATGTTAAGGTAAAATAATGAAAGTTTTATCAGAGAATCAGAGGTTACCGGAGGTTATCAGAGGTTTGGCCAGGAACAAACAAATACACATTCAAGTTCCACTACTGCAGTCAGCCAGCAAAAGGGTAACTCTGAAAGCTCACACATTTATTCGGTAAAACACATATTCAGGCAGAATAACGAAGTGTTTCTTTAACTCTTCCTGTGGTGGAAGGTGGTCCTTGGCCTAATTTCATGTTATCTCTGTGCTACAAAACTGATTAACCTTGAGCAGGTAGCATTTGCAGCTGAGTTTGAAGACAGACTCATTTAATGCTGAAGAACACTAGTGTTTCTTATCTGAAGGATTCTTCTGCACAAGTGTTGTGTTTGGTTTTGAGTATCAGGCTGCACCACCATTCTTCGGAGTTGGCTTTAGCACACTTCCATGTGTGCTCCTCACCGGCTCCTGAGAGGCCTTTTGCCTGTATGTTTTATTATTTGCATTTATTATTTTCAGTCTTATTGCAGTTTTCTTTTTAAACAGTAGCCAGAGCTGACTCACTGCTGTTGACTCCATGACCTGCTTCCCATTTCAACCCCCACCTGCTTAAAAAGTTTAGTAGTTGGCAGTATGTCTCCTGGGACTGATGTCTGAGCAATGGACCATTAAAAAGCAAAATGAAAGGTAAAACTCCTTTAGGCTTGTGTGGTGGGAGCTCYGGATCTGCAAGTGAACACCTGCTTTGCTGATCACTGAACCTAGAAAATGGAGGAAGGAGAAGCAAGGAATCTCCTTCTAAGCAAAATGACCTACTGGAACTCAAAATCCCATCTTCCTTGCTGTATTAGCTAGTAAGAGTACAAGTGAAAAATAGCTTTTTTTTGTTCTTCATATAAAATACATTGAAACGTCAGAAAGAAACTAMGTAGTTTAGTGAGGAGTGAGTGGTGCAGGCTGTGGATTTTACTTTGGTTTTATCATCAACTCGCTGTGTGACTTTGATCATTTGTCTTCATTTTCCCTTGTATTAAGTGGAGGTTGGAAAAATACGTACTGTAGTTTTTGATGTTACGCTTTATTTATATAGATTCCAAAGAGACCCCGCGGTGTTTTAGGTACTGTCCGCCTATTATGGAAGCGCCGTGTAGACTTCAACAACTTACAGTTTAACTAAACTGTGACAGATAGAAACTTCATTATGCTGACTTTCCCCAGAGCTAACTTCTCCCATCAAAAGCAAACCTCTGCTGTAAGCCTCAGTGAAGTAACAGTACGTTTTTGGATATCTGAAAAGGCTCAAATATAGGTGAATGAATTTATTAATGATGTATTCCCCCACAGCAAACGGATTTGTGCTCTCCCATAATCAAGCAATACGGAAGTAGTACTTGTCACCTTCCCTTTAGAGAAAGKGAAAATAACCACCACACAATGTTAGACATTTTCCAAAATTAWAGTTTTATTGTTGTTGAATCCTTGCAAGTCTTATATTAACAAAAACATATGTTTTATTTTCTTACATGTTAATATAGTTTTTTGTTTGCATTTAAATGTTCTCGTGGAGTGTTTATGCCACTCKGAAGGAAGAGCATTGTTCACACATGAAAAACTGTAAATGAAACTAACTTGAAACAAAAGTAAAGCTAACACATCTGTTTTAATATCTCAGAAAGTAAACCAGCTGTGTGTATATATAATATATATGCGCTAGTAGTAGATGTTAAATTAGATTTTAAGAATTTGTTTCAGCTTAATAGCCTAAAATGTTATTAGTAACATAGATAAGGAAATTACTTAATAAAAAATGTATGATTTTTAACCTGACAATGTCCCTCTTAATTAAGTTATGAGATCCTTAGATGAATGATGTTATAAAAGTGCAGTGTGTAGCTTCTATTATTTATAAGAGAATGCCRAAGAGCTAGCTCAAACCGATTAAAGCAAGGAAAATCTCATTGAAACTTGCCATTCTGAGCAAGTGAATGGTGAATATTTCTAGAGAATTCCTACAGCCTTAGCATCTCAAACATAGCACCCAGCTAGCTCTTTTTGATKCAGGAATTGCACATTTTGGGAAAATAATGATAATAATACTAAAATAATAAAAAGGATGGTCTTGGCAGGTTCTGGAATGTGAACAAAAATACAAGTATTTCAGTTGTGGTGACTCTGATGAAACTTAAATTAGAAGTCTGGATATCCTCACCTACCTTACAAAGTCAGCCTTGCACTGAAATTTTTTTTTTTTTCATAAAATCTTCAAATATTCCTATTAGGCAGCTAATTGAGYTCCCTTATTGAAGACCCCTATGGGGCTTATTTCTGCTTGCCCTGAGCTGGCCCAGGTATGTCTACCCTTTAGCACAGCAAGCAGTGTAGACCCGCAGACCTTTAATCTACAGGTCTCCTAATAGAGATAGCAAAGATTTTTGGTTTTAGCTGKACGCAGGCACGCGGGTACTTCGAGTTCAAGCCAGCCGCAGGGCTGAGGAGGGATGATGTATGATGCACAGCAGGGCTGTGCTGGCACAGGGCTCTGCTGAATCATTTCCGTCCCTCGCTGGGGGGACCGGGGAGGCCAACATGAGCCGCTCACCCAGCATTCCAGCCCAAGCTCCGCTCAGCCCAGTTGTGCGGTGAAACAGCAGGGCTCTTGRGAGAGTTTGTGATCTCCAACCTGCGGATTGCTTTCGGAGGTGCCGTACCTCATACCTTTCTTTCTCTGTGGAATGTGTCTGGTGGCTTTCAGCTGTATAGAGATTAGGTATGGTGCATGACTTTAAAGGCAGGAAGGCTAGTTGCCCTTGATGTAAGAGAATTAAAAGGGTAAATATTGGTTTTGTTGGTGGTTAACTTATCGTTAGTGAGCTTTTACCTCTGCCCAGTTATTTTATCCATTAGGTACTTTAGTAATTAAATTATCTACAATTTAAGCAAATAAGAAAACTGAAATCCCAGATATATTGAAATCAATGGTAAATGTTTTCTTTCTGGGTCCGTGATTTCATCCTAAATATTCAAATCATTGAGGTAGGATTGATTAATATCTCTTACTTTCTCTGTCCAGTGCTTACCACTCTCTTGTAGGCTATAAAAATCATAAATTATGTGGAATTTCAATCAAAATGTATGCAGCACAAGCAGGTTATAGAGAAGAACTTGTAACATATTTGAAACTTTTTTCTACTCTGCCTTCAGAAAACCCCTAAGCAACACAAATAACGAAGTAGTTCATTTTAAAGGCGTCATTCTGGGAATACTGTTGAAGCACTCAAAAGGCGGAATTGCTAAGCACATCTTTAAGAAAATACATGTAATATCTTAACACGATTATAATTTTAAGCTAGTTTTCTATAGTAGTTCAAGCTATAACCCCTAGAAGTGGTAGAATATAATCATGTCTTATGATCATGCCTGACATGGAAAATGAACGTAAGCAAGGCTTCGGCTTAGATTAACCATGCGCCACAGATGTGTTCAATGARCCCGTTTCCTGTTTTGCTTTATAAGCCCTCCAATCCAATCCTTTAGAGACATTTTTATCTGCTAATAAGCATAATTACAGTCATTCCTGCTGTCATTTATAAAATTATAAGGCGTTTATTTAGTCAGTTGTGGTGTTTAAGGCTGCTAAGTTTCCCTGACCAGAATCGAGGCTCTACTGGCAAATATTTCTTTAAGACTTCAGCGGCACACCTGGTCTCCCGGTTCTCTCTGTGGTAGATCATTAGTCTGTGATGAGCCRTTTACCGCATAGAGGTTTGCACCAGATATGCAAAAAGTTCTGGTTCTCACCTCTACCCACTTCATACCAGTTATGATTGCATAGAGAGGATCCGATTTTCCTCTGAGTCTTGCAGATGTGAATCTAGACCCTGAAGCCTGGAGGGTTCCAGCACTCCGCATCGCTGCAAGGGGAAGTGCAGGTCCAAGGGGTTTAAAGCAGAGAAATGGGGCGCGCGGTGTCTTGCAAATTGGATGAAACCCTTCCAGAGGAGTGAAAGTGCGCTGAGGAAACTCTGCTGTAAATGACACATTTCCCTTGAATGACCTCAAGGGAAGGGGGCCGTCTTGCAGGCCTTCTGCTGCTCAAGGTAGCTAATTGGGCTACATCTAACTTCAGCCATCATTTCTCCTGTAAACCAGTTGAAAACTCCTTTTTTTGCATCCTAACATGTTTTTAAGCTGCAAATAATCAACACAATTTGATTCCGGAGACTGGAATTCTATGATATATTCTGACGTTACATACAAAGTGTCTGGCACTCAGGCCCTGTTCCCTATTTCAAGAGTTGAGCATATCTTTTTAAATCAATAGGAATTTTGCCATTGACTTGAATTTAAATTGTTGAAAGGGCTCTTGTTTTGAGGGAAGATATCTAAATGTTCCAGAATAAGCACATCTGCTAGCCAGACGTCACTTCAAAATCCTGAGTTTAGTAGAAAGTTTTAAAGGCTTTGTGGGAAATAATGGACTGCTCTGGGGAACTGCAGAATATTCAGATTAATCATCTAGACAGAAGTTTGTGAGTCTAGGGACTCTTCAGTGCAGAAATGCTGGAATCACGAGCAAAACGTTATGGTAGGTCACTCGGTTCTACAAAAAAGGAATATCAGCCTTTTAACTTGCAAAATCCTACTGTCTAAAGGTGTGTCGGAGTATAATAGTTCAGGCAGGGGCAGCACCAATAAAAACTGTGACTGTTACTAAATTCACCCTCGCTGGTATTTGTTCCATGCAACTGCTGTTTCCTCTTCCTAATTCACATTATAGCTGAGGTTTTTTTGTTTATCCACATGAATAGACAAGCTCATGAAATGGTCTCAAGCAGCAAATGGCTTTGGAAGGCAGACAAAGTGAACTAATCTCCAGTTTATAAACGTATGGCGATGCTGAAAGAACAAATGCTTCAGCAAGCAACTTTAAAGAGGAATTAGGGTACGGAGTTTCTGAAGTAAAGGAGTTGGAGGTGACAGAGCACTATGTGGCTGGAGCACAATGACACACTGAGTAGAGAAATTTGATTATATAAAGAGGGATAATAGATGAATCAACTAGAAAAACAGACACCAGAGAGAGCAGGGAGAAAAGAAAAAGAAAAGAACCATTTGACCGTAGGAAAATAAAATGAAGAGAACTTCGCAGTTTCCTGCTAGCCAGCCTTTGAAACTGAAGAGAGTACATGAAATTTTTAAAAACTCATTTGTTTCTTAGACTGCTGGGGAAAGGAGACTGCAAGGGAAGAAGTGACTCTGCTATCATATGGCTCAAACTGCTTCAAAGGTCTGCCCGGTGTGTTAAATAGTGCAAAGCCCTTTGTGATCTCTGGATGAAAGTCGCGATAGTAAGTCCAAAAAATCGTTCAAAGGCCAAGTCCAGCAATCCTCAGCCCTGATTCAGGCAAAACTGCCATT